>NW_015148974.1:4524818-4557393 GCF_001465965.1 Polistes dominula | reverse complement strand
TTTTTATTAAAATTTCTCCATTCATATATATAAATATATTTAAATGAATATTTACCAAACAAAAAAACAAAAACAACATATAAACAATATCTCATCGCAAAAGTGTTAGACGATTCTCTTTCATTCGAGAAAGGTGGAAGAGGGTTAGATAATTAAAATAAAATTCATGTAACGATAAAAGAAAGAAAAAAAAGAAAACAAATAATTATTAACAAATAAAATATTAATAAGAACAAGAAGATTTTTACGCAATAATAATGGAAATGTAAAAGAAACAAGAAAAACATAACTTTTTATAGGATAATACTTGTAGAAACGTTAATACTATGATTAGAAAAAAAAAAAACTTGTGCGTAAAAGTGAATCATTCCGACGTACACATATACACGCACCATACTCACACACATATATTACATGCATACATACCACAGTAGAGGACACGTATCGTTTAAAAAAATCTTTTCTTTTTTGGTTTTTATAATTCAATTCTTTTGCATTTTTGAAACAAGCACGAAGTGTTTTTTTTTTTTTGTACATTTTGTAATATAAAACATTTGGACAAGAAACATGCTATGCCAATATAATTTTATGTCTTATTATTTTTAATTGTATATTCTTGTGTTATTTGTTAAACGAAAAATTTCATTTGTTCAACGTTAAAAAATCAAAACTTTTTGTTATATATTTTCAATTAAAATTTCTTCAAATGCACATTTTCTTTTTATTGTTTTTTTTTTTTTTTTTTTTACAAACGTGCTCTCTCTTTTCTTTCTTTCTCACTCAATGTTCACTTTCTAATTGTTCTTTTTTTTTTGTTTAATAAATAATTAATCGAACATCACATACACAAAGCCTTAATAAAAAGCCTTACAAGAAACAAATGATTCTCAACGAATTGAAAAACCAAGCACCGATATTATTTTTTTAATATTTCGTATCGATTATCATTATCATTATAATTATCGTTATTATTATTATTATTATTATTATTATTATTATTATTATTATTATTATTACTATTATTATGATTATAATTATTATAAGATATCATTTTAAAAAATTATTATTTTCAAATCATATGAGAAACGAACTGAATATTAAATACTACTATTAAATTGTAAAAAAAAAAAGAAAATAATATTCAGATTGAAAAACCTAACAACGATATCTAAAATTGCTAAAAATAAATGAAAATAATAATCATCGATCACCGAAATAATAATAATAATAATTAAAATACCGGAAACGCGTTCAACGAACTATATATCTGCTTTGATAGAAAATTTAATATAATATAATCTAATTTATATATAATATAATATAATATAATTTAATATATAATATAATTTTTACACATATATCTTGCATATATACGCTGTTTTTGCACTTATATTCATTTACAAAAATTATACAAGCTAATACAATGGAATGATATTGTGTTTCACTTTTTTTTTGTGTGTGTAATTATATTATTATTATTATTATTATTATTATTATTATTATTATTATTATTATTATTAGTATTAATTATTTAGAATAATATTATATAATATTTGTATTAATAAATAATAATAAAATATAATAACTGATATTATTATTTATTAATAATTAATATTATTATTTATATGTATATCGTTAATGCTAGTTCACTAAATCAGCGTTTTATTATAGTCAGGATTACCTCATTATTATTATTGTTAATTATTTTTTTTATTTATTAATTATAGTTATATTAATATAAATTCCTTTTGTGAATTCTTTTTTCTTCATTTTCTTTTATTTTCATGCTACTATCCTCTCGTGTAAAGCGAAATATAATTAATAGATAAATAACAAAGCTGATAAAAAATAAAATTAAAAATAAATAAAATTCATTTTGTTCTTTATCATGATATTTTCTTTTTCAAGATGAAAAATTAGAAATAAATAAACATATGTTTCTTCTCATAGCCAAGTCTAAATGTTAAAATGTTTTTTTTTTATCTTTCAAATGTTTAATACTTCAGTGTAAATTATTGTTAGCAAGAAATAATACTGATGTTACTTGTTTTATCTAGCTATTTAATTTTCTACGAATGCAATGAACTAACTATGATTTATTAAAAACAACCATGATACCGACGAATTATATATTTTTTTTTAAATATAAAATATTAATAATGTTCGATGATTATGATATCTTACAAAAAATATATATCAGTTCTATTTAACAGAATGAATTAAATTTCAAATGTCTTTTTTTTTTTTTTTTAAATAAGAAACCTAACTAACTATAATGATCGATAAGCGTGCTTATTGTGGACGAAAGTAGTAGTCACTTAAAATAAGAAAAAAAAAAAAAAAAGACAAAAAGAACAAAAGAATAAAATAAAATTTGTGACTAGAGGAACAAATAGCCTTATTACACATACATTTCGTTGAATACATGGACTAGAAACTGAAACGTGTATTTTATTGCAAATGAAATATAAACATTTCTATTTCTACAAATTTTCTTTTCTTTTCTAACGTGGAAGAATCTTAAATCCTAAATTTTGATACCAAGGATATGTTGTAACTATAGTTATATGTGAATTCTTTCATTTTCAAAATTAATGAATGCTTAAAAAAAAAAATAAAAAATAAAAAAAATAATAAAAGGTCAAATCTTTAGAGAATTAAATAATTTTTCAATTTTGTTTTTGTCATCTACGTGCGTGCAATAAAATGCATGCAAAAAATTGACGATAATACAATATTTAAATATTCAAAAATTAATTCGATGTGTTTAAATTGAAAAGATACCGAAAAAAAAATTCGCGTGAAATGTTATCGATAAAATGTATTTAAAAAAAAAAAAAAAGAACTATTACACGTACTATTACACATTCCTATCGTACGAATATTTGTAAATATACGAAGTTATATGAGAGTCATGAGTAATATATTATGTAAATGATGTATATGTATATATACATATATAATTTAAATATATATATGTATTTATAATAATAATATGTTCATCTCCACACACATTTATATTTGTCGCGGATTTATGAAAATAAATTGGCGTTGTAGCAGGCACCGTGTCTTTACCATTGTAATAGAAAATTTTTAATTAGGCTACCGACCGGAATGAATTTTGTCGGTTCGAATGTTCATCGTTTTTATTTATTTTTTTTTCTTTCTTATTTTCTTTTTCTCTCTGTTTTCTTTCTTTCTTTCATTTTTGTTTTGTTCTTTTTTTCGTATTTTATTTTTATCATTTTTTTTTCTCATCATATGCGCATCTTCTAATTTTATAAACGTGAAACTTAAATGACGTGATTTTTTCTTTATCAGCACACTAATAAACGACGAAGATTTCAATTTGATGGCGAATCGTAGAAGTTAAAAAAATAGAAAATAATATCACATTGGCGGCACGTGCAAAATTAATTTCTTTCGCTCTTTATAAAATTATTTGTTGTGCATTATTATATATATATATATATATTATATATTATTAATTTATTTAATGTATATAATAAGTTATATTTATATTTATGTAGGTATATGACATTTGTTTTAAATGATTATTTTTATCAAATATTTTCAAAATCCTTTATCCAACACCAAAAAGATACACATTTATTAATTTTCAATTGATTTTATGGAAAATTCTTTCAAAACAAAATTTCTTTTGACTCATTTTTATACCAATCAATTCTATTTCTATTTTCTTTTTTATTTTTTATTTTAAACGAATGAAACAAGCTGAAGGAATCACGTGCTGCCTTAAATTCATGTTTTTCTGAAGTTTAAGATTAAACCAAAAAATTACGAATCAATCCCGAAACATTTTTCTACGACTCGAACATTTCACTTTCACTTGCATTGTGTTTTTTTTTTTTTATTTTTTATTCGTAAACTTTTTACATGTAGCTAAATAAAAAAATCTTCGAACTTAAAAAGAGAGAAGAGAAAGAAAAAAATACAAGAAGAGGAAAATAAAAAATAAAAAAAAAAACGGGAGATTTGTTAGCACCTTGTTGAACGAATAATAATCCTGCACTATTTTCATCAAGCTACCTATCACAGATCCACCAATTCTGAAAGAGCCATAAGTGGTGTGTGTATTGGTCGAATCTTAAAAAAATACAACCCTCGTATTAGTTAGGGGGCATTATCGGACACAAATTTATACTATTCATTCCTTTCTTTTTTTCTGCGTGTACTTTTTTTTTTTCAAAGGCTATGTCATGGTACTGAACACTGAATTCGATTGTATTATTATTATTATTATTATTAATATTATTAATATTATTATTATTATTAAATATTATTATTAGATGAATGTTCTCCGATTTTTCATTAATACTTTTTTTTTTTTCAAAAAATTATTTCCCTTTATTTTTAATTATTTTTATCTAAATGCGTGCTTCTAATGCACTTAGAGAATATAGATGAAGATTATTATGTTATTATTATTAATATTATTATTATTATTTAAATTTTATTATTTAGAACGTATGACAGACACCGATTTATTTTAATTTTTTTTTCTTTTCTTTTCTTTTCTTTTTTGATTACAACTCCTTACCCCCGATCAACCCTGTCACGTACTTACGTATAGACAAAATATTTTTTTTCCTTTTTATTTTTATTTTTGTTTTTGTTTTTGTTTTTGTTTTTTCATCGAGAAATCCTACTTGCCCACCCGAAAGGTTTTCATTTTAAATGATCCAAAAATTCATCCCTTTTTTTAAGGTACACATTCATAGACAATTTTAAAAGGTGATATGCGAACGCTTTTCATTTCCCACCCCCTACTTTTTCTTTTCTTTCATCCCTTTGATTTGCGATCTTTGATTACGCGTTTTCACACACACACATTCACGCACGGTACACACTCGCAACACGTTTACGCCATAATGTCAACGAGAATTCTACTTACAAGTTTTCTTTTTTAACAATAATTTTATATCGATTAATAATCGTATAAATTTAAATAAACAGTGAGGACAAAATGTATTTGATTTTAGAATTCTCGTTGATCGACGTAGGAAAAAAATGAGAAGAATTTTTTTTTAAGTCAAATTAAAGTCATTGATTTAAACCTACGATCTAAATTGTTTTAAACTAAATGGCAATATTTCTTTTTTTCTCTACAATTATAGGCGACTATCAAATACGTAATAAATTATGATAATCAAGCTTATCACTTCTACGCTTAATGGAAAAATTGTACAAAACGTTGGATGTAAATGATACGAATTTTTAGAATTAAACAAAAACAAAAAAAAAACAAAGAAAAAAAGGAACTTCCACAAATGGGAGAACTTTACAACCCTGTTAGGAGCTACTACTTAATATTTAAATATAAACAAGAAAAAAAAAATAATTGCAATGCTTTTTTTTTTTTTAAATGTGAATCAACAACGTTCACAAAGCCGCAAGCATTATTTGGCCTCTTTATGCAAAAAACTATTACGGCGAATATTAGACGAATAAGATATATATATTTTTTTTTGTTATCGAGCTATATCAAAAATTTTATCTCTCTATTTTAATTACTAATATTACGATGCAATTATGAAAGTGGCCTCTAATAGAAAATTCGCAAGTAATTACAAAATAAAAAAAAATAAAAAAACCGTTCAAATCTTATACTTAGTACGATTCATTTCGATTCTATTATTAATTATTAGAAACAAACAATTTTTGGAAGATAATTGGAAGAAAAAAATACATCTTATCTTCTTCTTTTTTTATCTTTTTCTCTCATTAAACATCAGACCACTTTCCTAATCTACGAGAAGACGATTTTTTTTTAATCTAAATAATTCAAAGCGTACCCTCAAAAAGTAGGCAGTGATTCGTTTCAATTGTCTCGTTTCGATCTCAACGACGATTAGAAATAAAAAGAAAAAAATATATATACAAAATAATATTGAGATCGTATTGAAATATTTAATTAAAGAATGAACAAAAAAAAAAACATACACAAAAATAAAAAATAAAACATAAGTTTCCATACGTGCAATTCCATCTCGAATTGTCATGTTGTTCATGAAGTTAACCTATTGTATTTACAACGTTAATTTAAACAAAAACAAAATTAAGGGATACATGATCAAAGGAAGACGCAGTTTCTTTTTCCTTTTTTTTTTTTTTCAAAATACGACTTTGAATCAAACTCTAAATCGATGTTTAACACCGTGTCGAGATTTGATCTTTCGTACGGAAACTTCAAAATCATTTGTTGTTTTTTTCTCTTATTTCGAATCAACACGCGGCACTTTCTCGTTCGATATTTTACAAAGCGTAAACTAAAGCAAAAAAAAAATATTACGTTGATATAATATTAATAATAATAATTAACACTTTAATGGCCGCTCACACAACATGTGTGTGATAGCTGGAACAACCATTATTGGCCGTTATTTATTTATAACTTTTTATGTATTTAAAATTATATAAAATTAAATTTGTCGTTAAATTGTTGTTGTTGTTGTTTTTTTATGTTAATTTTTGGGTGAATTGAATAAACTGTTTTTCTAAATTAATTTTTCAAAAATATTACCGACCCCTAGCGACGTTATGCATAGACGTGCGGCCATTAAAGTGTTAATATAATAAAAATTAAAAAAAAGGATAATTTATCTCTCTTTCTCGTTATCTCACTTATCTCATATGTGTGTTTTTTTTTCTTTTCTTTTTTCTTTTTTTACGCGACCGCAACTACGATTAAAAAAATGTTTATATTTGCGACTATTAACACGTGCACCGTCGTCTCAATCAAGCTGCGTTGTATGTATTTCGTTTTATCGTGTAAAGGTATTCAAAAAATAATTCGGTTTCCTTCCGTTCATTTAAATCTCAATCGACGACGTTTAAGAAAAAACCAAACGTCCATTTTCTATACATCTATCATCGCGTTAATTCAATTGGCTGAGAACAAATATTGTACAAATAAGTGTCGCGTGTGATACTTAAAGGACAAATCGTAATTCCCAAATCGAGATAGAATTTGTTTAACAAAAATTCCAAACTTTTGAAAAAGAAACAAATCAAACAAACGAAAGAGAAAGAGACAGACCAAGAGAGAGAGAGAGAGAGAGAGAAAATTAGAGAAAGAGAAAGATAGAAAGAGAGAAAAAGAGAGAAGTATGCAAATTTTTAAAATTCAAAAACAAACATTCGAAATTTTTTTCAATGGAAATTTTAGGTTCACATAAATTGTTCTCACTCTTTTTCTTTCTCTCTCTTTCCCTCTCTCAATTAAATAGAATTTATTTTTCTTTCTTTTTCCACTATTTTTACTTTTTTCTCTCTTTTCATTCACATCGCAAATTCTTTTAGCTTTGTTTTTTTACTTTTCATCTTGCAATATCATTGTTGTTGTTACTTCTCATTCGTTTCTACTAATTTGTTCAGTATTTTTAAATATTTTTAATTAATATTATATTAAATAAATGATCAGTTAATATATGTGTATATATATATATATATTTTTTTATTTTAAATTATTTATTAAATATTTTAAAAAAAATTTAATTAAACGATTAATTTATTAAATACATTCTAAATATATAATTATAAATAAAAAATAATATATAAGATGTGCATTATTATAGTTGGTATATTCCTATAAGATAAATACTGTTGTTACAAATACTATAACAAGTATTTGTATGATACGTTGTAATACTGATCCACTTAAATTACATCCTTGATATTAAATTACATATTTCTGATCATTTGTTTAAAATCAAAACCAATCCAAAATTGATTATATTTATTGGTTATATATATATATCAGTAATTAGTGATAGTGGATTAGGTTTAACAAAAAGAAAACAAAAACAAAAAGTAAAAAAATCAATTTCATTATTAATCTTATAATTCGAATAATTGATATTACAAAATAAAATTTATAACAAATTATTCGACGTTAAAAAATCCACTATCACAATTTATTACTCGTTAAAAATATTCAAAAATACTAACCCCAACAAATATAATAATATCAGTCCTTTCTTTTCATCGTTTATTTATTTATTTATTTTTATTTTTTTTATTTCTTCTTTCAATTCCTTTTCATATTGAACTTTTGATTACTTTTGTTTTTCTCTCTCTTTCTTTCTTTTTCTCTCTTTTACTCTCATATTTTCTTTCACGCGTCACCACCCTACACACACACACACACACACACACGCACACGCACACGCATACAAACACGTTGCTTTTTTTTAATCAGGAATCGGGAAGAGATAGAGCAGAACCAGGGTTGTTAGGAATGTTGCAAAAAGCATCGCGGACAAGACGCGGTCCTGAATCGTACGGGGTGAACCTGCGGCCGACTCTTCGTTCCCTTTCTCAACAACTTCTTCTACTTCTTCTTCTTCTGGAAGAAGGAGAAGAACGGAGACGAGACGTGCCAAAGCCTCGAGCCCGTACGCGTCCATGTAACCCACGTCCATGATTGCGTCCGCGTCCATTAACACCTCCTGCAACCAACAACGATACTACTCAGTCCCAATTATATTTTCTCTCTTTTCATTCGTTATTTTTCTTTTTATTCATTTTCTACATTTTTTTTCTTTCTTCCAAAAAAATTCAATTTCATTTTTACAAGACAATTATTTTTTATCCTCGATAAAAAAAAAACTACGCGAATTATATTTATATTATTATTTTTCTCTTTAATTTTCTTTTACTGTGACACGCTTTTTGTTCGAGTATTTCAATCAAATCCGTTTCTCGAGGTTGGATACAATCTTAAATAACCACCCCCCACTACTTTTCATTATTTTATTTTTTTATTTAATGTATTCAACGAGATAGAGTTTATAAATGTGTTCATTTATTTATAATTATTAATTTAATCATCGAAAAAAGAAGTTAGATCGGAATATCGTGAGAGAAGAGATTATTAAACCCCCTCCCACCCTCCCTCCCCCCTCTCTCTTCGAACAAAGTCATATTAAATCCCATTTGTGTGCAAAAGCAACGAGCGACACAGAAGCAATTATCAAAATCTAGGCGCATGCATCTAAAGCTTCTTTTGAATTTTTTTCCAAATTTTTTTTTTTTTTTTTTTAATGTATTATATACTTGTTCCACCCTCAAGAAACGCGTTCTTTTTTCTTCTTATTGCTTTTGAATATTTTTTTCTGTCTCTCTCTTTCTCTCTGACTCTCTCTCTCTCTCTCTCTCTCTCTCTTCATCTCACATTTTCTTCCTCTCTTCTTCTTTTAAATTGCCCGCGGCTACAATGGGGACTGACTAGTAGAGTTGTTGGAAGTTTATTACCATCGATAATCATAGAACATGATGCTATTTTCAAGCATTAAAGTATAATTGTTTACATAAATATTTCTATACAACGCCAAGGTACAAATTTAATTTTATTTAAATAACTATTTATCTATCTATATATATATATATATACACGTTAATAATAACGTTTAGATATACGTTGCAATCGAGATAACGAACTACAACTCTATCTCTTTTTATTTTTTTTTTTTCTAACACACGTTCATCATCACAATCGCGTCGTGCATAAAATATTTTCATTGTAATATTAAAAATATACCGAGAGTAATCGTTTTCGCTATAAAATAAAAAATACGGATTGTATACAAATTTATGTATGTTTTTGAAGAAAAAAAAAAAAAGAAATAAAATTTGCTTAAAATTTATATATACCCTGTGTATACAATTCCTAAATAAATAATTCATGCAAAATTAAACTACCGAATAATAAAGAAACAACATTCGAATAAAGCTCTTAATAAAATTAAAAAAAAAAATAAATAATAATAACGATAACCACGATAAAAAAAGAAATAATAATAACAATAATACTAATAAAAATAACAACAAAAGCTTTAAATATATAATTATTGAAATGTCTTACCTCATCTACACCAATTTTTCGACAAGCTTCCAAGAAATTATCAACGTTACGCCTGCATTTAGCCATCGGAAGTTGAGGCTACGTAAAAAAAAAATTCAATAATTTCGTATAAACATGTTAATATAAGATTTTATAAATATAATTTGATTTAATATAATTAAACGATACTTACTACAGCTGGTGAAGGTACATGTATGCTGGCTACCGATCGTGGCCTTACGTGATTGGCCAAGTGACAAAGTACTACGCCATCGGTCAATGCTGGCGCCAGGTTTTCCGGTAAAGCCATTTTCAGTCTCGTTTCTATATGCTGTTGCAACGTTCAAACGAAAAAGAAAAACAATGGGAATGATTCATTAAAAATATCTCACGCACAATAAACCGACGACGACGATTTTAAACTTATTTTAATTATTCAACCTAAATGCATCGAAGTAAATTAACTTGGCACAATTTTATTCGATTAAATAAATGCAAAAATTCAAGTGACTAATAATAATATTAATAATGATAATAATAATAATAATAATAATAATAATAATTAGAAGATGAAGAAGAGGAAGAAACGGAAGTGGTAATTTTTGTTCTTAAACGAAGCTAACAAAATGGCTTCGACACTCACGTTCCTGAGCTGTTCGATCAAATCGGCTTCCTCTTTGGCACGTTCAATCTCTCTTCTTATTGTGAACGAATATTTCTCTGGCAAATTGCTATTCCACGTAACGGACCTTGACGATTTTGGACTCCCACCATTTCTGCTTGGACTTTTATTACCTAATTATTTAAAAAAAAAGAAGAGAAAAAAAACAAAATATATCCTTGTAAGATAAATTAAGAAAATATTCAATAAAACATAATAATCTTATAATTCATACAAGTTGCTATAAATAAATGATAATAATTATAGTAAATATAATATTCTACTTTTATTAGTAGATATTTTTAAAATATCCATTATAAATACATTTACATATAATTCATCAAATATTTAACACATCTCACAAATCATTAAATTAATGTAAAAAAAAAAAAAATACATAATAAATTAAATCTATAAAATGCTTACCTTCGACATATCCAACAGCAGTTTTGACTAATCTGGGAGTATGACCTGGACTAGTATTATTAGACATAATACTACTCGAAGTTTTGATCGGTGAATTAGGTTTTTTGTAAGGCTGCTCGTGATACTTTCCATTTTTATTATTGTACTCGTTATTGCTACCATTGATGATCGGTGTATTTTGATAATTGATCCTCGATGGCGTAACCTTTTGCACGGGCCTCTTGGTTGCATTTTCCTCGTTGAAAATTTGCTTGCCTGTAAGGGCAATGCCCTCCTTAGCTCCGTTCGAGTCAGTCTCGTTGTTCTGTGATTCGTTGCCCGGAGGTGTCACCTGTTCACGTGGTCTGTAAACACTTGGACCCTCGTTGGCCCTTTGTTGCCTCAATGCTTCCTTGTATTCCCTGAAGAAGAAAGAAAGGTTCAACACAATGCCAATTGTTCCGAAACAATTCTCGTTGGAAATCTCAACACCATGGATCGATAGAAAACAATACGTAAATTTGTCGTAATTATTTATATTTGATTGATCGATCAAAAAAAAATAATAATAATAATAAATTAATAAACATTCAAAAATTTGGAAATGTAATTATTGATCAGACCAATATAAATTGAAAAACAAAACGCAAACACGCACAATCTTATAATAATGTTAACGCAACTTTACACTCGTTAAATTCTATTCAGAAATGTAATATTACGAGTTTGTTATAAATTAGTTAGAGAAACAAAACAAGATTTACCTGTACGTTTGAATCTGATTCAATGGCCTCTTATCATCCCCATTCAAAAGCGACGTAGAATTACTCGTTGCTTGAATTGGCTGCATAGACTGTGTCATTGAAATTGTCTGCGACTGGTTCGTATGCGTTGTCTCTAAAGGACTGGAAAAAAAAACAAGACCCACGCACGATAATGCACATGCACATACATGCAAAAAGTTATTCGTTAGAATGAAAAAAAAAAAAAAACAAAAAAGAAAAAAAGAAACGAAATCATTTGAGTACAAATATCTTTTTGTTTACTTTTACAAAGGTTTAAAAAAAAAAGAAAAAGAAATTCGAAATTAACAATCCGTGAAAGACGTTTAATTTTTGGAACACTGATGAATAGTCGGATAAAAATATAACCTGTACAATACTTTTTAATTTCAATGTAATAAAAATTATTATTTTTTTTTCTAATGATTGAACAAAAGTATAAAAGTTAGAATTTTGACTAAATAGAATTAGAATTACGTTGGTCAATGAATCAATGTGGTTTTTCATTATTTATATTATTAGAACAAAATTGAATTAACTTATTGTCCAACTTAATTTTTGTTGTAAAGTTAAATTTAAAAAAATAAAATTTATTAAATTTTATAAATGAAACGAGTCAATAAAACTTTTTTTAGTGACTGCTAAAAACATTATGCTTAGAATAGATGCAATTTAGAAAATTGATTAGAAAAAGAATTGAAGAATCAGACTTTTGTGATTGTACAATTCGTTAAATTTCACTGCAATTCTATGATATATCAACAAAAATCTAGACACTAATAAATCATTACAATTTAACAGACACAGTAAGAAAAATTTCTTCTATCGAACAATTTTATCCGACTAATTGAAAATTTTTTGGATTAAAAAAATAAAAAAATAAAAAAGAGAACAGATCGATTTACCCTGGAGGTGTAATTGAAGTATGATGGAGGCCAGAGGTCATCGGTCTTCTGATGTCTGCCCCATTCTCGGAAGTGCTCCTCTCCAATCTTCTCTTCTCCAACTGATCGTGAAGTATCATGGCCTATACGAGAGAACAATATAATATACACGTCATACAATCACACACATACATAAATATAGATATATATGTTGACAATAGTGCTAACTAAGTACAATAAACGAATGATAAGTCAGGGATTTGAACGTGTCACGTTAGTAAAATGCTAGCGCATCATTTTAAAAGATGATGCTGTCTCAGAGACCAGGTCAAGGTCACTCGGATCGAAACTTGAACAAGGTCCAACGTGAGAGAAAAAGAGAGAGTGAGATAGGAAGAGTAATTCGAGTTTGATATTATCGTCGAGAGACTACAAGTGGGAATCTACTCGATCATGCTAAATATAGAACACCGAGTCATTTTCTTTAGTATTCAAAGAAGCCAACGTCCATTCCTCATTGCATAATACGATACGACTTTATTTTTTTCTTTCTCTTTTTATCTTGATAGAAACCCTAAATATATATATATATAAAAGTTGAAGAGGAGATAGCCTTTTATCGTATGCTTTTAGATAGGATTTCTGAAAATCTCGTGATAAGATGATAACTAAATCAACTAACGGATATGATAGATATGATAAATGTGATAAGGTACTACGAAGTTCTGTCTACGAGTTTTAATTTGAAATCTTATGAGTGTATGTTGGAATAACCTGATATATGTGAAAAGTTATTTTCTGAAAGGATACATTTTATAGAAATGTATTTTCTAGAGTTTCTGCAATTCTATAGTAAATGATATTACATTTAGAAGAAATTATTTTGCGAAGATATAAAAAAAAGTATATCAGATCTTTGCATGTGTAATTTGTTTAATTGAAAGATTTAATTTAATATTAGATTATTAAAAATACTAGAGAGATAGTTAGTAAAAAGATTGATGTAAAAATAACAGCAAACTAATTGAAATATTAAATAAAATACTACGAAAAGTATACTTCTAAAAATGTTAGTAAAAATACTATTTACTCGAATATAAAATACTAATATTAATTAAATATTTAAACATATAATATCAAAAATCCGAACATTTCTCAATGACCAAACTAATAAATGAATTTATAATATCTTTTTCAAATTAACATATTGTATATGACATTCTGTAACCAACCTTTCCCAGTTCGTCCTCCAAGGACGTATGTTCACCCGGTGAAATCGTGCTCGGTGTAGACGTGCCACTGCAAGATCCATTTATTCCGGTTTCATGTGGCAATGTTATGGAAAGTGGTGAACACTCTTGACGCCATAAACTTCGTACTTCACCATCGTGCACCTGCATGCAAAAATGATGCCCAACAAGAGAGGTATAAGAAGGTGTAACGTTAATCATACGTGTATGTTACACGTCTGATCAATAATCGATCATTATTTATTTTGTACACTCATGTTCTACATATCATTTGATTTAACCGAAATTAGTATTCTTTCGTGATATAATATAATACAAATTACGACAATATTTATTTAATTAACCAACTAAATATATAAATTAATATACAAATTAAATAATTATACACAATTATATTTTACAACTATAAATAAAAAATAAAATAAAATTATAATTCGTAATAGATTATAAAATAATTTTTATAATACATAAATGAAATCATTTTCCCGATATCATGTGATCATCCCTTATTTATTTACAATACTACGAAAGAAACAACAAAAATATTTTAACAAAGTTATCAACACACGTTTAAGAAAACAATTATTATTCGTCGATGATCGTTTCGAAGAAATACCAATGAAAAAATAAATATAATAATCTAAATGAAAGTGGTATGGTTAACAAAATTGTTAGAAAACTAACCGCGCTATGAATTTCTTGAGACCAACGTTTGTCAACGCCATCGCTGGTACTGTAACCACTGTCAACATTATGGCGTCTATGGGATCTAGTGTCCAAGGTTGCATGACCTCGAGCATCCAGTGGTCCTCTTCTTGCACGTCCTCCTCTCGCCCTCTCATGTTTCGCCGCTTGCCTTTCCAAGTACTTGAAGATGTGCGTTCGCCCGCGAATGCATAACTGAAGCAATTCATAAACTTCCTTGCTCTTTTTTTCTTCATATATGATATCTAACATATATCATGCTTTCTGTTAATCAATTATTTTCTATAAAAATACTCAAATTTACAAATATTTACGTGTACACCCTTTTAATCAATGCTTCTTTCTTATTTTGTCTTTTATTTAAAAATAATACCAATTATTATAAAAAAAAAAAGTTTTATCGAAAATGTTATCCTTGTAATATGTAACTTTTAACTCGTACAATTATTTATACATCTATATTTTTTTTATTTGTTCATATAAGAAAATTTTCCGTTTCATTTTTATCTTCGATAAAACTATAAGTCAAATTTGTTACAATTCTTGATATAATTGTTTTAAAAAAATATTATAAATAATAATATATATATATTTTTTTATTAATAAAATTTTTAAATTAATTTAATAATTTTTATATAAAATAATTAAATAAAATAAATATATTATAAAAAGTTTTCTAATTAATATATATGTGTTCGCAAAGATGATATAAATAAAAAAAAAAATTGATTCAAACTAGTGTGATGAATACTTACTGAGGCAGGCGGCGAGGTCAAAGGATTATCAGAGAGCTTAAAATCTACCAAGCTTTTCATCTTTCTCATTTCGTTTGGAAGCACAGATATCCGGTTACCGCTAATATCCAGCTTCACGAGCCTCAGGTACGTAAGTTCTGTGTTTTAAAAAGATTCTCATTAAACGATCACTATCATAACTAAGACAACGATCATTTTGCACGCTATGATTATACTTAGATTCTAACTAATTAAGTAAAGTAATTAACTTGTAAAATATCATTTTTTACTAGTTACACGAGAGAATAATATTAAATTATTATTAGGTCTCACGTATTACAACTTCTTTATCTTTCTAATATGCGAGTGTGTGCATATGTGCACGTTGCAGGAGATTATTTTTTAGATAAGATTTATCTTATGCTCGTTTATGACAATTACAAATTCAAAAATAGGTGCGGCTATTTACAATCTTGTATAGAAAATATTTTCAACGATTTATAATCAATCAATTATTTTCGAATTAACCGATGTCAAATGAAAAGATTTAACCAAAATAAAAACAAAATACTTGAGAACAATTATGGGGACGAATTTATACACCGTATCAACATGTATAAGAATTTAAATCGAGATAAGAGAAGATATTTTGTTACCTATAGGCAGGTGCACCAACAAGTTGCTCCTCAGGTCGAGAGATCTAAGTCGTGCAAGGTCACCTATACGAGGTGGAAGTGTCGCTATTTCGTTGCAACCTGCATCCAATTCAGCCAGTGCAGACATCCTACCCAATTCATCTGGTAAGGATGCTAATCTGTTGTGTGCGACCAATAACGTTTGAAGAGGTAGCCTACAGATTTCTCGAGGTAGAGAAGTCAATTGATTTCGACTGTAATGAATAATAAAATAATAATAAATATATAATAATAAAATTAAATTATTAATCGAATTTAATGACAAATAAATTATATTAAATGTAATTGATGTTAGATTGATGAAAGAAATGAATCAAATTATTTCTAATTTGTTAATTTGTAAATTTGTTAATATGAAAAAATAATAAAATATAATAAAAAATGAAAAGGAAAAATTGCAACCTAAGATCGAGGTAGTTTAATGACTGAAGCATCACGACAGTTTCCGGTATGATTCTTATGGCATTGTGGTAAAGGTGAAGTTTCTCGAGGAAAGGAAATTCCGTAACTTCTTCTGGCAACTCGACAAAACGATTCTTCGAAAGATCTGTAACAAAAATAACAAGAATAAAACATTAACGAGTGTTTATAAGATGACAAGTGTATAAACTAAGAAGACAACATTCTTAATCATTATGCAGAAGTACTGAAAATATTTCTCTCAACGTTTCATAACATTGAGTTAAATCAACTTGACAATATATTTCACAGATATTTGTTCGAAATTTTTATTGATGTTCTATTGATATGAATAATTTGATGATCAATGAACAATGAATGTTCAAATTTTGTTGACAAATACTAAAATTATTCAACAATATTTCCCAAAAATTTACCAATAAAATAATTCAATCCTTAAAAAATATTCAGCATTTAGTTGACAAATTTCGATACAATTTATCAAACCTGCTTAAAAATATTTAACAAAAATTTGTCTAACAGTTAAATCCTTGTAAGAAATCCAACATGACCTGGTAAGTCATTGACTCATTGGTAGGAGGAGGGGTGGGTTGGTGTACACGTTCGATAAGGATGGAAGAAGCAGGGTAGTTATTGATCAGAAAGGAAGTCCCAAGTTGGGAACAGGCTTTGCAGTAGCAGTAATAGCAGCCACCCTTATCCTTTTCCAAAACTACCTCTACGGGGTTGCTCAACCCGCACGTGGCTGCCTGTCGTCACACACCTCCCCAATTCACAAGGATTCTTAGCAAGCAGCAAGGACGACCACCACCACCATCACACCACCAGCACAACCCTAAGCAACTTAAGCTCTCTTTTTACACAGCTGTTGCTACGGGAAACATATCGGTGCCTTATTAAGGCCGCTAGCACCAACACCACCACCACCTCCTCCACCTCCCCCTCATCCTCATACATCTCAACCTTACCGGTTTCTTAACAAGAGCCATTACTTGATATACTCGTTGCAATACGATATTCCTCAGAACATTTATAAGTTTACATCAATGTGTCGATCGAGTTTATTAGAAATTTCTGATGATAAATTATGTTTATTAAAAGTGAAATTTACAAATTTATCTTTAATAAATATTAATTAGTTAAAAATCAATCAATCCTTTTTTGTAATTGTAATGTTAGAATGCTTGTCTCATATATTTATAGTATTCAAATATTATTTTATTTTCTACATATAACAGAAATAAAATAATCTATAATAATATTTTTTCTTTGTAAATATAAATCAATCCTATACGTTATTTTAAAGTCACATACTTATAATATATTTCTATCATTTAAATATTATTATATTATTTGATTATTTTATCTGTAAAGATATCTTACATTAATTTACATTAATGTATCACGAAAATATTTTATAATATTTTTGAAAGTTAAATACAACTCATACTGACATTATATTTTGAACGTAATATAATTATGGTAATAAAGATATTATAAAGTTTTCTCTAAGTAATTTAATTCAAGATTAGAAGGCAAAAATGTCAAAAGATAGTTAATATTCTAGAGAGTAATTATTTCTAGTAGATAAATATTGTTATCATTATACGCAAAACTACATCTTTGGACATGTCATTTTGTTTGTGTATATTAAAAGCACGCATTATATTATACAAACGAGACGAAGAATATAATCCTTTCACTGTCACGTTCGCACGAACTTTGTCGCTCTTTTTGGATCGTTTAATTACAGAGAAACGTGCCACGACTGAGAACAAATTTTTTCTCTTTCTATTCTAACTCTATGACTACTACTACCAAATGAAAAATTTATAACGTTTGTTCAAATAATTTAAAAATTTTTATCTCAAATGAATTATATCCAAATATAATTAACGATTTAATCAACTACCGATAATTGTCAAAAAATGAATTTCTTTATCATTTTTAATACTCATTTAAAATCATCTAAATACTAATATTGAAAAACTTGTCAAAGTCACTGTTGAAATATTGGAATCATTTCAATCGAAATAAAATAATTAACGATTTATTATAATTACGATAGGTTATTATTTCCTATCGCGCGCGCGCGTGCGTTTTTAATCTTTATTATTAAAAATATTTGAGGTTCATTGTAATATTCGAGCAACGATTCGAACTGTAAAGTAAAATATAGAAACTATTTTAAATTGCAACGAAATTACACCAATCTTTCTCACAATTTTATTGTTAGTTATAATCGCACGATCTTAAATGTTAAAAATATTCAAGGTCATTGTCGAATCTTCGAAGAGTCAAAGTTTTATGTTAACCAGAGAAGGTTAAACGAGTTAAAGTAGAACCCTATCATCATTCGAGATACGATCCAACTTTGAACAAACTTGATTTTCCGGTCTGGAGTTTTAAACTCTCTTAGGTTTCTTAGGATATAAGAAAATCAAAAAAGAACAAATCTTTTAAATCTCGTTCAAGATACACATATATACAAGAAAGATAGAAAAAAAAAGAGAGAGATGCATTTCAAGTTGAATCCAACTAACATAAGGAAAAGAAAATATTTGCCACTTCTCTTTCTTTTTCTTCTTTTTTTATCGTACAATCGAAGTGGATTAGAGTTAATTCACGGAAATTTTACGAATTTCTCATCCGATGAGTTTGACAAATATCCCCGTGACACTCCTACCCATTCAATTCGAAAGATCCGAACGGAAATTGGCAATCGTCGTGTCAACAGAGATACGAAGGTATACCCAAGTAAAGTTTACTCCTTACCCGAACAAACTCAACGCTAAAATCCCTTCCTGCTAAAATGAGATCATGAATAAAAAACGAGACGAACGAAGTTACTTAGTGGATAATAAAAATAAAAAAACAGCACGAGTAAAAGTTGATGATAATAAAAAGAAGATATCAAGGTTGTTGAGTCAATAAATTTTCAAATTGTGCAACGTAATGGTTGCTTTTTATATATCGATAAGTACACTGTGTTCAATTTTTATCCATTAACGCGTTTGTGCATTGAATTGTTTTTCAGGACTAAATTAATTTCAATTCGATATGGTGGTTCGATGCAATCATAAAAATTGTGTGATGAATTTTAAATTCTAATTGAGAAAATACTTGAATTATATTAAATCAAAATGTGTAAGCAACTTGGTGTTTTAAAAAAGATGCGTCCATAATTGTAGAAAAAATACTGATGCATGAGCACTCCCAACAGAAAAGAAAAACTATTCTTACTTAGCGAATAATTATGAAGTCACTTTCTTACAACAACGAAGTATCCTGTTATCCAAATGAAAAGTATAGCAAAGCTGATAAAAACGGACTCCTTTTAGCCAAACGTGAAAGTCATGCAAATAAGAAACAGAACCTAAGTAGGAAAGCAATTTGTTTGGTTAATGTATGTAGTAGAGGTTGGTATTTTCTACAGTCAGCTTTTTACAGTCTAGACTGGTGAAAAAAACTAGTACCAGGAGTCTGGCTAGACTCCTGGAAAGTATCTCTCTCTCTCTCTCTAAAGTCTCTAAAGACGTCGTCCAAAGCAATTCAATAGGATAAGAAGAAAAAGAAGAAAAATGCGTTTCTTCGGTTCTGGCTAATACCAAGGACGACGATATTAATTTTATCCCTTGCAATAGGGGTAGATTTCATACCAGGGATGTAATTATATGTCTCAAGGTCTTTACCATAAATCAGGATTTCAACAAAATTCAAATTCAACCATTTATTGAGAAAAAAAATTCAATTAAAAACCTAACTAATTTGAAATTAAATAAAAATATTATAGCAACATTGAATTATATAATAAATATATTTATAAATATAAATTAGTTAAAACCCTAATTTTTATATGCCAAAAAGATTATATTTTTTGATTGATATTTTAGCAAATATACTAAAGTTGTATTTTATATAAATTATTACTTGCAAAATAATAAATTTGTCAAGATGTGATCCTATATAGGGGTTAGGAAAACCTAACTAATTTGAAATAAAATAAAAATATTATAGCAACATTATGTGAGTTATATAAGTATATTTATAAATATAAATTAGTTAAAACTTAAATTTTGATATGCAGAACAGATTATATTTTTTGTTCTTGATTTTTTTTAACTTAACAAATATTCTAAACCTGTATTTTATAAATAATTACTTGCAAAATAATAAATTTGTCAAAATGTGACCCCATATTGAGAATTGAAAGTTTAGTTTTGTGCCTTATGGTAAATGCGACAATGTATTGGGGAAATGAAGATTTAAGGAGTCTTTTTCCTTGTTCAAATGGATCGAAAATAAGTTTTCGAAGAAGGGAAGATAATTTGAGATTGTTAGGGGTGGAAGAGAAGTATAGAATCAATGGTACACGGTCGATCGAATAATCATGGAGGAAAAGGGCGTCGGCTATCCGTTCGTTCATTCGTTCAAGACAGGGATGGTGGAACCCCTTGCGCACGAGAGAATCTCCCCATAAATATATATATATATATACTTTTGTGTATGTATGTATATGTATACGTGGCGCAACCAATTCTCATGGAATATACATAGAAATACTTGTGAGCTTTCGAACTATTATTTCGCCTACGTTCTTGGCAGTCCTGCAAAATTTTCTTCCTCCCTTGTCCCTCGTCACACGCAGATCCGCCATTTTGAAAAAGGGACGAGAACTTTCCTCGTGTCTACTCTTCTTCCTTCATCTTCCATCTTTCTTCTTTTCATCTCTCTGTCTTTCTCTTTATATACTTGCTTTCTAACGCACATTTTAGGTCTGACAAAAACTGTCATAAAGGGGGGTTGGGGGTGAATAACGACACAACAGTTAACAAAACTTTACTAACTTTCCTTTTGACGTAAATTTGAAGGATGAAAAATGTAAGGTTGTTTGTTGTCTACATTTTCCTCGATCGATCTTTCATAATAATAATCTGACATTCGCATAAAAATATCTCTTATAATTATTTCCAAAAATCACATTTATCATAAACTCGAAACTTTCTTATATCTTTCTTTTTCTATAGAAATTGAAAGATATTTTTGATAATACGAAATAACATTCCTTTACGTTAAATAACATAGTGCAAGTTTCAAAATGATAAATGAACAATAAACAAAAACAACAAAACTTCGTAAATGAAAAATTATATAAATTGTTTTTAGAAAAATTCCTCGTTGTCTCTTCTTTGTGTAATTCATACTACCGCAATTTTTTAAAGATGAAAATAGAAAAAGAGGATTATTATTATAATAAAAATCAGCGAAACACTCGTCAATTCGTATGAAGAAACGCTTCCGGTAATAACGGTCAGCGAAAGTGCCGTTCTCCGTGACGGCTGATAAAAATCGTTAGTTCGAGCCCTCACAAGCTGTTGGACTCCTCGTTGTAATATTCTTTCTCTCTTTCTCTCTTTCTCTCTTTCTCTCTCTCTCTCTCTCTCTCTCTCTCTCTCTCTNTCTCTCTCTCTCTCTCTCTCTCTCTCTCTCTCTCTCTCTCTCTCTCTCTCTCTCTCTCTTATTATAGTGTGTTAGACTAGTAGGTGTTTTAAGAAATAGACAGAGAGGGAAAGACAGATGGTAGAAGGGGGTAGGACAGGGGGAGTGGGGGAGTCTCCTCATCGGTCGTCGCACCCAATGGTCGTATGCTTCAAGGACCAAGGTCGAGGTCCTAGGCTGGCACAAAGGATCGATACTAAATACATACAATACATTTATACATGCACACGTACTWATACAAGTACATATATATATATAATCGTACGTGACAAGAGAATCAACTATGACATTACGTTTTCGAGGGGGTCCCATGGGCGTGGCTGCACTGCTGGCTGCTGACTGCTCTGTTCTCTCTTATCTATAGGGATATTACGTATTTTTCCTTTTTTTTGGATTATAGGGCATATACAGGAAAAGGGGAATCATTTTGGATGTTTCTATCTATGTGATCTTACTCCCATATGTTCATAATTCATTATTATTCGGCACATTTGTATGGTTTGGCAAGAAATTTCGTGCTGATTAATAATTTTAATATATTATATATATATATATTCAGAGACAGAAATCAGTACACATGAAAGTTTGATAATGAATATTTTTTAAACGCTTAATTTAATCGCCAAAACATAAGACACCATTTTTATAGAGCAGTTAATTTCCTACAAAAATTTGTATTGCGCATTTTATAATAGTTATTTATTGTCAAGTTATAAAATTCATAAATAAAAATGAAATTTGTCTTAAAATAATCAAACTTAAATCTTCAATATCATTCAAATGGTGAGGTTTACGGAAAAAATATAAGATACCTTTTTTCTAGAGCATTAAATTTCCTACAAAATTCTTCTAGAACATTTTTCTGTACAATCAATTAATGATGAGGTATGAATTTTAATCTATTGGACTGAAAAAAAAATAAAAAACTGCGATGCGGAGGATCTTCCTATCGAAATTAAGAGCTTATATTTGGTGAGAATTTTTTTAAGGTGTCTAGCAACCCATTTTTCCGTGGCACTTGTAAAAAAAAAAATAATTGATTTTTTTGATCCACCCTAATATATATAATATATTAATACATTATTAATATAATAATATATTAATTAATATATAATTAATTATAATTTTTATAATATTTTTATTATTAAATATAATTATATAATAAATATAAATTACAATAAAAATAAAAATAAATTATACAATTTATATTTATAATATTATAAATTATATATGCATACATATAATTATAAATTTCTAATTAAAATTAAGTTGATATAAATTATTATGATTTATCATTAAATTAATATTTATTAGAAATTGTATTTATTTAAATTACTATTATATATATATATATATATATATAGATTAATTAATAAAAAAAAATAGAGTATATATAATTTTTGTTTAGTTTTTCGATTTAATGTTAAAAACATTCTGTTTATTTTACGGAACTTGATTGTTCTTTTTACTCTAGTTAATCTATCCTTCGAAAGGATTGGGAAATTAATTTACCGAGATTGACGGGGAGGGATCAAAGCTTGGCTCTCTTTTTAAAAGGGACGATGAAGAGATTAACAGAAGAAGATTAATGACAAAATTATTAATTCCATAGTAAATCTAAAATTTCAACTGGGAAAAATCTCTTTTCCCTTAAGCCCCTATCAAAGAAAAATATTTCTGTTCATCGATCGTTCAGAGTTTCAAGTTTCAATATTTTATTACTGAATTATTTTAATCTGAACATAAATGTTTGCTCGGGGATCAAGAAAAAAAATATATGAAACAAAGGATCAAGAAAGAACCTAAGTTATAAAAATTTATTTTCTTTTTTCTTTTCTGGACAGTGAGTTAAGATATAACATAAAAATCGTGGGCTCGTAATTTCAACGATAATCCAACGTGTTGTTCACTGAAAGAAACTAAAACAACGGCCCAGACAGAAATATAAATGTTCAGCAGCTAGGTGCTGGTCTCCACTTTAACTTTTCTTATGTCCACTGTGCTACAGGTTCTGCTACTTGCTATAGAACTACAAGATACCAACTTGCTAGCTTAGCTTAGCTTTCTTTTTTTTCTCTTTATCTCTCTTGGAAGTTGAGCTTACCATCTAATTGCGAGTGTGACGATAAGGAAAGAAGAAAGAAAGAGAGAAAGATATATATATATACCTGACGATAGTAAATACAAAATAGGTATGGTCGCTTTTAAGGTCTTGCTTCGTCGCTTTGAATGCTAATACCTAAACAACTCCTTTTTTCTTCTATATCTTTGTTTCTATCTTTCTCTCATTTCTTCTCTTTGTCCCTTGTCTTTGTCCTTTGTTAAGAAGAAAATGGAATAAAAGGAACTTGAATTAATTCTCTGGACACAAGATACCTATCTAGGGAATTATTTATACTACTGTTTTCTTATTACTGTTATTTATCTAATAAATATTTTTGTAATCAAATATATTGCATTATTTATATTTTAGATATAACTTTTTTTTTTTTTGATACAAATAATTATGTTTCAGCTTTAAATAACATTTGTTTATGTTGCATTATATTATTTTGATAAATTAGTATATTCACAAATATTTAAATGTATTTTATTATTATTAATTAATTTAATAAATTTTTTATATATTTAAATTATTGATCCAATAATAGTCGGTCATTTTTTGGTTTGGAAGAAACCAAATTGAGGTAGGAAAATAAAATAAAGAATTTTTCTTAAAAAAAAAAAAAAAAAAGAGACACCGTTGGTTTTCATGGGTCACGACGTTTCACGATTATTATCTCAAATCTTTTCTACGAATAAAAATTTCTTTTTCTTTCCCACGAGTGATCCAATTTTCTTCTCGTTTCGTGATAAATCACACATCGACCGAGACGAATTACGTGTGGATTTTTCATACGTGAAATGTGTTTATGTGCATGTGTGTATGTTTCCGAGTATAATAAACTATCATCATCCATCTATATTGTTCGAACAAAAATCCTTTCATTCAAAAGCTTTTCCTTTCTTCTTCTTGTCAAATTGAAACACGTCACGCGACATTCTTCCCTTTTCTTTTTCATATCGTCCTTGATGATCAAAAGAAAGGATGGAAGGTTAAGAGTCGTCAACGAAAAAATTTCAACATAAGTGTATATACAAGTGTGTGCGTGTGTGTATTTTGATTTTATTGGACGATCATTTTGATTGATGTTTTAAACAATGGAAGTAAAATTGATCCGATCGAACGATCGATCAATCAAAGGATTTCAATCCATCCAAGTGAAAGACTGTCACATCAAATTTCTCTCACCTAAACAACACATTTTATAATAAACCATGACAATGTAACTCTATTCCGTGGTTGAGAAACGGTGGTTTCATCCGTTACCAGATTACATTCGGTCGATAATGCAATAACGCCATTACCAATGTGTATCGTGTGTCACAAACGTGCCGATATAAATTACATATCAATTCTTTAAATAAAAAACAATGACAGAAACAATAATAGGAATATAACTTAAAAGAAAGGTGAACCCCCTTGTATGACTTGTATGGTAAATCGAAGAAATGAACATTTTCCCAAAGTTTAAGTGTAATTATTATTAATTTGATATTAAAGAATAAATCAAGGTATTTCAAATTATTTAGTAAAAAAAAAAAAAGAAATTCATAAAATTATTTGCTATTTCTTATAAAATCTCAAATCGTATACACAAAATTTAAATATCTATGCATTAAAAAATAATAATTAATTATTCGTTTATTTAATTTTAAATTTTTATATTTTTAAAATTCTATTATATTATATATTTATTTTATATTATTATATTAATATTGTATTAATATTATATTATATTATATAATGTTATTATATTATATATATATATATTTAATTACACTCAGTTGAAATATGAACAATCCACGAAAATTATTAAATATAACACATGAAACGTTTTTAATAATTAAATTTTAATCCTTCTTATCCCCCATCAAAGAAAAATTCGCAATAAATGAAAATAACGTTATATGTATAACGTCGTTAGATTATTTCGCTTAGGTGAGTGGAAAAAACAAAACTAAATAAGAAACATGCAGAATATGAAGAGAGAGAGAGAGGGAGAGAGAGAGAGAGAGAGAGAAAGAAGAGTGATAAAGGGATAAAAAAGATAGGGAGTTTATAAGAGGCCACACATAAGGGTTGGTGCCTTCGAAACCGTGGAAACAGGAGGTCCGGGGGCGATCGATAACGTCCCCATGGCAAACACACATTGGACCCCATGGGTTGGTTCGTCGTTGTGTGGTGTTAAAGCACAGCGCAAGGTGCATCATGCGCTGTTCTCTCCCATTTTCTCGGCATGCGCACTCAACGTTCACCATGAGAACAAATGAACACACACTTTTAAATCCTCTTATATAAAAATAACATAAATTTCAAATATTTACATTAGTCTACAAAAGATTTTCTTAAATATCGATAACTTTTTAAAAAGATTTAACGTTGTTGTGTCACACAAATATTAATAAATTTTTAATTAAGTTTTTAAAAATTGTAACATTTTCTTATGTACTCGTAATCTCGTTTAATTTAAATACCCAATGTAGGACAGATTCTCGAAATTAAATTTCTTACTGGGATATCTTTAACAATTTTTATAAAAGAAACATAGAAAAAATATTCGATTTGAAATAATTGGTAAATTAATTTACCTAAATACCATGAATATACATACGGTCATAATGTTGTTAAAAGTAAAAACAAATTTTTAAAACAAACATATATATATATATATATTTTATATAAATATAACTTCATATAAAATATAATAATTTTTTATTTCATCAACACGACCAAAAAGCTTTTGCAAATAAATAAAAAGAAACAAAACCAACAAATATTTATTTATATATTTATTATAACCAACAAATATATACAGTAACAAGTTTTTTTTTTTTTTCAATCAAATTCTACCTCGCACAGTTTAAAATCGTTCATTTATTTTTTTGTTTTTTGTTTTTTGTTTTTTTAAATAAATGTCTTATTTTCCTAAATTCATATAATGATATGAAACTTTTAGTCGATAGTGTATACACACCTTTTATGGTCTAACATAGAAAATATCTCTTTTCACTTTCTTCCTTTCTTAGCATTCTATAAAAGATATATAGAAAATTTATAACTACTTTTATAAGTTTCACTAAAAGTTTGCCGTTTTATGGCGAATACTTGAGTAAGAAAGGAGGGGGGTTATGAAATGTTACTTAAAAATGCATTAGCATAGCTAATCGACAAATCGATACAACAGGCAATCTTGAGTTTATACACTCGCACTTCTGACAACTTTCTAATTCCATAAGTTTCAACATATCGAATAACTTTGACAACTTCTTGACAACCTCTCAGCAATAATATTCTTTGATCGTTTAAAAAGAAAAAAACCCGTAAGTAAATAAATCAAAATTACTGAATACACGTAACACCCTTATTTAACACATACATGAAAAACAAAGAAAGAAGAAAATGACACAAAGTATTTAAACTCTTCTCCGAGAAATTATCTACAATTAACGATAAAAATAGTATTAAAAAAATGTGCATTATCCCATTCCTCCCTCCCCCTCATTGTCTGTGAGAAGGGGATAAGGAAAAAAAGTAGTATACACGTATACACAACACGCATACATACACACATACGTATACCTACACGTAAATATAAAAAGCATCGTCTACGGTATTTGTATCTAAAAGAAATAAAAGATGGAAAGAGACAGAAAAAGAGATAAAGAGTTGTAAAAAGAAAGGAAGGAAGGAAGGAAGGAAGGAAGAAAGAAAGAAAGAAAACCGGAGGAAGAGAATGAGAATGAGGATGAGGATGAGGATGAGGATGAGGTGAGTGACGAGTAGTAAGAAAGAAAAAGAGAAAGAGGTGGAGGAAAAAAAGGGAGAAAAAAGAGTAGTTCACGGCACACCCGTTCCTCGAGTGGAAATGTTTCTTTTTTTTATTCTCTCCCTCTCTCTCTTTCTGTTCGTTCTTCCTCTGTCCTTGAACCATCGCTATTGCCGTGTCATAGGCGGAGTACGACTGACTGACGCCGTTTCTGTTCCTTCTGCTTCTGCTTCTGCTTTTGCTTTTGCTACTACTTGCTGCTCGTTTAACATTGTGCATGGTACCAAGAAAGAAAGAGACAAATAAATATAGTGAAAGAGAAAAAGAGAAAGGACTTGGACTTGCTTTTGTGAGAGACCGCCATAGCCACTTCCGGTGACGCGTACGCCAAGCACATACGAGACTCGCATATTCGATCGAATCCACCATATTGTTTTTTTTTTCTTTCTTTCTTTCTTTTTATTTCCTCCCTCTTATTTCCCTCTCTTTCTTCTCCACCCCCGAAATAACCACGATTTCCACCAACTCTTTTTCTCTTCCTTTTTACAATCCACCATAAATTTCTATGAGACTTGTATATATATAAAAAAAAAATATTGTTTTCTATATACAACGTATTGTAAAATTATTTATATATTTGCGAAATATTTGTTAGAATTTTGTTTCTTTTTTTGTAGAAATATAATATTTTTCAATTATCATTTAATAAAATTAATATAATAATAATAATAGTTATTATTATTATAATTAATTTATATTAACAATTATAATAAAATTATTATTAATAATAATTAATAACAATTTTATTATTGTCTATAAAATGACAATACTAATATGTACAAAGATATTATTAAATTCTTATTAAGTTAATTTATCAAGTTGATTTATTTCTAAACTGTTTAAAAATATATTGCAAAATATTTCTACGATTATCTGTACATTTGATTTCTTTTTTTTTTTTAATTTAGTATGAAAATATAGTATGATCGTACAAAGATATTTTTGTTAATAAATATTGAATACGTGTCATATAAATAACATGCTTGTTAAATAAGTTACCAAGTATATAAATTGCTCACAATACCTCGTAAGTATCAAACATACTAACTCGTATAAAATAAAATCATATTTTTCTTACTCTATTATCCCTCCCCCCCCCCAAACCATTATCCTATTACCCTATTATCATCATTCTCTCATTGTTTCACATAAATACTAAAAATAGATCAAAAAGAAATTAAAATAAAATAAAAGAATTTTAATTAACTTTAACAAGAAAAATTGAATAACGTGATTCTCTCTTTTTATGCAAATGAATTTTATCGGGTTGTTTGAGATTTCATAATGAAAATGTCGATGTTAACGTATTACGAAAGCCTAACACAACATGCGAATGACTTGCTACTAAATGTCAAAGCTTCAATCATTCTATCTCACCATCTCTCTTTCTAACTATAAAGAGAACTAATCCTTAGTTGAGTATCACTCTCATCGTCGTATTCACTACGTGACCTTGAAAGATCATCACGCACGATCTGATGCGCACGTAAGTACAATTACTTGACAGCACGATAGTGATTTTTATCAAAATGGTGTAACACAAAAGGCTTTTAAAAAATAATACTTTTATTGATTTGTTTTTCTTTTTTTTTTTAAATTCAATATACCATTGGAAAAAAATCGGGAAAGAAAATGGATCATAGTCTTATACTTGGAGTTAACTCGACAAATATGAACGGAACAAGGAAAGAAGGAAGTAAGGAAGTAACCGGAAGTAAGGAAGTTGGTGCTACCATCTGGTGCACGACACCACACGACGATGCACGTCTCGTCAAGCCGTGAATTAAACGGCACGCTCAATAAACGCGTTCACACCGTGGGAATGAAACGGTGTATATAAGTGTGTATTTGCATGTGTGGTGATATATGTATGTATATATACATATATATGTGTATGTGTGTGGGCAGCAACACTTTACCGCATAATTGCATGGTTCCTTTCTTTCTCTCTTTCTCTCTCTCTTTTTCTCTCTTTACTATTTCAAAGTGTACAACTTGTGTAATTTCAAATAAAGAAATAAAATGAAATGGGAATTAAATTAAATTACATTTTTTAAAGTAAAAATTTCTTTAGAATGGGGGTGGTTTGAAAAAATGAAAAAGAGGCCAGCCCCATATCGCCCCAGATTAAGAAAAAAAAGGTTTCACTTCTAACACATGTAATCTGCACACATGATTTTTTTTTATACATTTTTGGTCTGCATTTTTAAAAATTATTTTTATTGATGTTTTCCAAATTATGCAAATTAAATGTTTATTTTATTATTTATTACATTTGTATCGATATTTTTTCAATATTTTCTATTTAATCATAAGATTTGAAAATTAAATTGCATTTGCATTTATTATTCGGATCAGTAATTAGTAATATTTGTTATTTAAGATTTTATTCAATAATGTTTAATGAACAATTAATGTTTGATTTATGAATGTTATTTCTTTTTCATGTTTATGAGGTTCTTTTTTTTTTTACTGTGAAATGGAGCATGTTATCTATGCATCGAAGATATTATCGTACTTTCCCCATTCCATGTGCAGATAAGTGGTTATGGTCATGAACGGTACGCGTGGCTTTTAATGTATTGCAAGCGCATAATGCATACGGTGCAGTGTTTGACACGCATCGTACGTTTCTCGTCCACGGTCAGTCAACAAATACAACGAGAACCGACTATACAAGAATTATCGAACCCCAAAGCCCTTGAAAATTTTAGTAAAAACTATGCTAACACCTAAATCGAATAAATATTTTTTTGTTTTATTTTTATTTGTCCACTATTTTTTATTCATTTAAATAAAAACAACTATTGAACGACATCATAACATCTATTAAGAAAAAATAAAATAAAATAAAATAAAATGAAAAATTGAAATATTAAAACGTCTATCAATAGGTGACTTTATAAACAAACAATCAAAAAAAAAAAATCAAATATCGTACGTCGTCGTACTTCCATTTTTTGTTTAAATTAATTTCACTTTTTTTAATAGCAAACTAAACAATTACGTGTACGCACGCTAAAATCACCACACCAATGTTAAATGAAAAATAAAAATTAAATTCAACTTGAAATATTGCCGAACAAGCTTATTGATATAAAAAGAAAAGAAAGAAATATTCAAAGATATTTGTTGTACGTTGACTGTTTTTTTTTCAATTAATTTTATTTATCCAATAAAAATATAAGCGTTTGTTATATCAAATACTATTTTAATCCGATTATACCGTGTGCTGTGAATTTTTATTAAATGAGTGAAGTCGTTTTACGTTTATCAATAATGTTATTCGATCCGCGCGATGTATTTTAAAAATAAAACATTAAATTTTAATAAACATCAAAACAATCGATAATTCCGGAAAGACCTATTTTTCGTTGCTTTGAATCTACTCCGGTTGAGTGAATTAGCACTAGGGATTAATCAGCGTGTACCGGAATGATATCCAATTCAATTTATATCTATACTTCGCGATATCGTTTCCAAACAGGAAAACAAAAACACCCCTAGGCACCCCTATCATCAACGCTCGTTCGTTCATTCTTCGATTTTCAAATCAAAAAATACAAAAAAAAAAAAATAATAATAAAGAAATACACAAATTTGAAAACACAATTTAAACAAATTTTATACTTCTTAAAATATCCAACAAAAATCTGAGACTAACTTTAACCGATTAGAAGATTCCAAAAGATTTTTTTTCTAATTCTCGTTTATGTCAGATAAAAATCACACGTGCGTGACGATCTGTGCACAATTCCAAAAGAATGTTTCCAAAAGAGAGAAAAAAAAAATCTGTTCGATGCATCTGAAAAAAAAAAAAAAAATAGTAGAAATAGCTGGAACGATTTTCTTCGTCCTCTCCCCTTCCACCTCACTTTTTTCAATGTTTGCTTTTTTTTCTTTTTTTTTTTTCAGCCAAAGTAGCAGAGACAAACATCGACCGTTTTCATTAATGAAAAATGCATAGGAACGGTGGGATGTGGGGTAGGAGGAGAAGGAGGGGTAAAAGGGGGGGAGGAATTCAGTACACGTCGACTTTTTCATTCGAATCCTGCTTTCTGTTTCTTTTTTTTTTTTTGCTCGCCATAGCAGGAAAACCAAAAGAGTAAACGGAAAAGCTCGTACTTTTTTTATCGTGAAGAGGTTCTTTTTCTCCCTTTCGGAACTTTTTTTTTTTTCTTCTTCTCATTTCTCTCATTTAACGCGTAGCCCATTCGCTGCCCCCGATGTTATAGTACGAGTAAGAGCTATGAATTTTCGAGCCAGTAGGTATAACGCCACACCATCCTTGACCTAAAAAACTAATACTCAACGTGGAAATAAAAAAAAATATATATATATATATGTAAGTACGAAGATGTATCAGTGTATGTATAGTTTTGTAAATAACGTACAAAGTTAATTCACCTTCTTCCAATTAGCAATATTTCATTTGAACGTAATGAGAGACGTATTATAGAGTTATTTTTCTAATTAATTGGATCATTTGTGGTTCGCTTATAATAGGGAGTCTTATACATCTAAAATTATTTATTTATTTATTTAAGCAATTAAAAGTAATGAGTTTTAAATTATGATGCTGTAGTATTTAATATTACATATTTATTACGTCTATGGTAGATATTTACAGATTTTTTTTTTTGTATTTATTTTATAGAATATTAATTATTGTACATGAGTTATACCACGCTATATTCTAATTTACTCTATAATATATGTTATATATATATATATATATATATATA
>NW_015148974.1:4514534-4524783 GCF_001465965.1 Polistes dominula | reverse complement strand
ATAATATAAAATTAAACATATACCAATACATTTTTTGATTTTTGTATGGTTTTTTTTTTTTAAAATTATTACTCTTTTTTAAAATCGATTTCTAAATTATAAAATTTTATACATTAAAATGCAGATTAAAAAATGCATAAAAAAAAAGGAAGAGGTGAGATCGAAAGAGTACACATAATAACTAAACTAGGGCAACGTAGTTCACACGTTGATATTATTCTCGAAATGAATCGTCGTAAAGTTTAGACGACTCAGCAATTCCATATAAATCTCTCTGATGATGATGCTGGTGTTGGTGTTACTGCTAGTGCTACTGCTGGTTTTGCTGTCAGTTGCATTTCCAGAATCTTGGTTTCATCTTCAATACCAGAAAGTGGATCAACTTTTCGCATGGATGATAAAACGACTTTACTAATCAACTACTTTTTTTTTGTTCTTTTCCTTTCAAAGGATACTTCATTTGTGTTTTTTAATTAAGTTTTTCATTCCACTCAAAGCAAAGTTTGTCAAAATAATTCGAATAAAATATTAAAGTTCATAGATCACTTAAAAATTGATCGAAACAATTTCTAAATGATCCTTGAAACGCGATTTCATTTTATTATTATTATATTTTATTTATTATATTTTATTATTTATAAGTAAAAAAATCCAATTGAAATATATATATATATATTAACAAATTATGAAAATATAAAATTCATCTAATAAAAAAATAAATCAAATAGCATCTTGTCAAATTAATCGAAATCACCCTAACATTTAATTCCAATTAAATAATCCCACGTTCGTTAATTTTATTTTCTTCTAAAATAGAAGTCGATATAATTTGTTATGAAAAAAAAAAAAGAATGGAAACAAAAATTTCTTTGAAAAGATTCTATTTTGATTTGTTTAACCCTTTGAGTGTTGAATATTTTTACCTAAAATGTTTTGTAGGAAAAGAATATAATTTATTATTAACTAGATTCTAATAATAAATTATATTTAATAATTACAGTTTTTTCTTTCTGAATATAATTTAATTAATTAATATAATCATTACATTATTTTACATTAATATTAACAAACACTTATATGTATCGATAGACCACTATGGTAATTTTTACCAAACGCATAGATGCGTCCATAGCACTCTAAGGGTTTAATAATAAAAAAAGAAAAATCCCAAAAATCTAAGGATACTTTTAAACTGATTAAATAATGTTTGCGAAATCGAGACACCTTGTATATCAATTAGATCATTGTGAACGATAAAATCGATATAACAGCAAATATTTAGGAAAAAAAAAAGAAACAATTTTGTTGACTATTTCTTATGTTAATATAAAACAGCAAATATGAATCTTATCTAACGTGTGTTCGTATTCTCACGCAAAATCATGTTCGAGTTATAATATATATCTTAAGTGTTTACCCCTCTCTTTCAAACACCCCCTCCTCACATTACCCATAAAATTCAGAATTCAAATCGTATAGGATTAATCTACTAATTATCACAAACTAAAAACTAAACCATTCCTCGAATTCTCATAAATTAAAAAATAACCCAACCAATTTTTAACGTATTTATAAGCAAATTTATTTTACAATGGAAAATAAAAAATTATTTATTTTGTTTATAATAAAAAAACAATGCAAAATCCGTTGTTATTGAAGGGGTCAACTACTGACTTATGAACGAGAACATCTCGTTTTTTTTATTTTTTTTTTTTTTTTTTTTGACGAAAACCACAGAACGAAAAAAAGGATGAATGGAAATAAAACGAATATAAAGTAAAGTAAAGTAAAAAAAAAAAAAAAATTAGAAGAAAAAAAGAAGAAAATACGTTTAGANTTTTTTTTTTTTTTTTTTTGACGAAAACCACAGAACGAAAAAAAGGATGAATGGAAATAAAACGAATATAAAGTAACGAAAACCACAGAACGAAAAAAAGGATGAATGGAAATAAAACGAATATAAAGTAAAGTAAAGTAAAAAAAAAAAAAAAATTAGAAGAAAAAAAGAAGAAAATACGTTTAGAAGGTAAAACGGAGAAGAGATTAAAGGGAAAAGCGAGTTTAGAGGGGGAAAGGGGGTACAGGAAAGCACAGAGGGATTTGCGAACGTTGTGCATGAGTTTCCTCCTACCCCCCATCACATCCTCTCTTCCTCTCTTCACTCTCACTCTCTCTTTTTAATTTTTTTCTTCTTTTTCTTTTTTCTTGCCTCCTCTAACTTTGACGCAGCTGAGTAAAATCATAGGCACGCGTGGACACGTTCCCACGAATACACACGGTTTTAAAAAGAGAAGTGAAACGAAGGAAGCTTTGATCTTTGGACTCGTTCAGTTATCCAGAGTGCTTGTTCTCGTCCCTTTCTATCTTTCTTTCTTTTTTCTTGCTTTATTTATCTGTCTCTTTCTGTTTACGATCCAGCACTTCTTTCGAACCACCCCCCTAACTCACCAACTTTTTCACAGACAGGATTTCAGAGACAACGGCAGGTGCAACGATCGGAATTAACACAAAGATACAAAAAAATTGAATCACTAAATATCACCATTGAAAAATAACAACTGCAACAATTTTAAACGTTCCAAGAATTAAATTTAGTAATAAAGTGTGTGAGTATGTGTGTGTTTTTATTTGATTGCTCGAAAGAGATCCCTTTTTTTCTTTTTTTATTCGATTTTTAAATCTTATGTTAATTTGTGGTTAATTCGAAGAAACGTGTTCGTACATTATTGATAAGTTTTAGTAGATATTTTATTTATGAATAAAAAACAAAATAAACTTAGCCTTAATATAATATAATTATAAATATAATAATTTTAATTAAATAATAATATAATTTTAAATTATATTTATTACGTATATTATATTTATAATATACAATTAATGCACACACACAGTATTATCATATTAAGTAGTATTTCGAATAATAACAACTTCGTATTTATAATATATAATTATATTATATTATTTAATAAATAAAATTAAATATAATAATTTTAATTAAATAATAATATAATTTTAAATTATATTTATAATATACAATTAATGCACACAGAATAATCATATTAATTAGTATTTCGAATAATAAAAACTTCGTATTTGTATTAAATTAATTTGGATTTAAAAATATCCAAAAAATTTTTTATTTATAAATGGTTCATAAAAATTCTACTATATATTACTGTATATACCCTACACATAAAAGAATTAAATAAAAAAAAAAAACAACAATACAATATTGAACATTTCATTAATATTTAAAAAAAGAAATTGATGAAAAGGTATGTTATTAATTCGTTAATTCAAAAAGGATAATGTGAATTTAAATCGTATGAAAAATTCTATTGTGTTTTAGTGCAACGTATACGTTGTTACATAGATACTGCATAAAGAAAAAAGGTAAAGAGAAACGAGATAAAGGATTAGAAAATAATCCAAGCGTGTCCTCGGGCAAGTAGACACAGACGATGACTATTCTGACACTCTACTACTAGGTTTTCTATTGTCCTTGGCAAAAGAAAAGAATCGTCTGCTGGAGAACAATGTGAGGATTATAAAAAAAAAAAAGAAAAAAATATTCTCACATTTTTTTTCCGCTTGAAAAGCACCACCAACTTATGCTAGACGCAAAGCAGCAAACCGACGAATAGGAACGAAGAAAATTATATTTGTAAATGGGAACGTAAACGTGTAATGTATAAACGTAAACATTAAAAATCGTTTATTATCTTCTTCTTCTTCTTTTTTATTTTTCCTTTTTTTTTTCACGATCGTGAATAAAGATGATAATAATATATGAAATTATAGGAGAGAGAGAGAAAGAGAGAAAAAATAAAGTGTATAATAGAGATTGAAGTAACTCACGTGGAAGTTCCGTAATTCCCATGCTAAAAGATCATCCTAACCTGTGAGAGAGAGACTTTGCTTATTCGACTAAATTTCCATGTGAAACACACCGTGCGTGGATACGGAACGTAAGTTTTCCCGCCTAACCGTGAAATTATATTCACTTGCCTCTAAGGAAAATGGTACTTTGCTAACAGTTAAGTGTGTCATATTCGTTAGACTGCAAAACCATAAAAAGTGATTTCGTCATATACGTTTAAACACTTTAAATATCCTCATAGTAATATACATATATATTATCTCGTTGTTAGAAAAAAAAACAATCATTAAAAATTAATATAATTATTAAATATTTTTTATAATGAGTAATATTATCTCATTAGTATCTGTTAACTAAGTAACAGTTCAATAATAATATTGTAATTAAAAATAATAGTAATTAAATAGTAATAATTTAAATTAATTAAATTCAATAATAGTAATTAAAAATATATAGTTTTTTTTTTTAAACCAATACAACAGCAATTTTAATTAATTTACTAATCTTATGTCGAGTGTTTTATTTATAAAAATAAAAAAAAAATAAATAAAATAAATAAAATATAATTATAATTAAAATAATTAAAATATAATATATTTTATTTATTGTATAAATAAAATATAAAAATAAATAAAATAAATAAAAGTTTTATTTATAAAAACACACAAATTAATTCGAGTAATAACTCTCATTGGATTAACAATATTAAAAATCTTATCCTAATTTTTTAAAATATATATTTAAGATCACAATGTTCAAAAATGTCAAAAACTATGTTCAAATAATACAAAAAAAAAAAAAAAAATGAAATTGCGTTTGACACGCATAAACATATTCGTTTACGAACTAGCATACATAAATATTCTCCAACATTGATCTTCGCAAAAGTTTAGCACGAGTGTTGCCAAAGAGTCTCGTTCAAACAAGTTTCAAGTATCATTAAGGAAGTTTCTTAGACACGTCGAGTGTCTAGCAAGATCTTAAACTACGCGTTAAAATTTGCGTAAACGTCATCACGTTCGTTAGTTAGTATGTTTCTTTATTTCTTCCTTTCTTTTATTCGTTTTCTTCCTTTTCGTTCTCGTTCACAATTTTACACCCAATGAATTTGATTCGACGTTAACACATACGTTGACATAATTTTATATCACAACGAAACTCTACTCGTAAAGTATTATACACATATATGTCATGAAAACTTGAACTATAAAACAAAGATATAGAAGTAAAAATTTATTATTGTACGAGACACGCTTGGAAGTAACATTAATGGCGTTGTAGAAATGTTCAGAAGCGTGAACAACGGGGTACAATACAAATATTGCATACACGCGAAGTATGCTCGTCGACCCTGTACACAATACCTCATTTTATGTTTATCTCAAGTTAAAATGTATAGAAGGGTACGGTATATAGAAAACGATAGGAATATATTTTCAATGAAACGTGTTATTACTACGTATGTACAAAACATGTTTGACTATCATAAAAATATTCTTTTATTCTCAACGATAAAACTAAAAAAAAAAAAAAATTAATTCAAGAAAAAACAAAAGCGAAATTAACACGTTGCCGCAAATGACGGCTATAGCCGTCCGATCTTCGTATTTCTAAGCACGATCGTCAAATTAAAAGTGTGCGACAACGTGTTAAAAGTGTCCTCTATACGTCAAACAACACAAATAAAAAAATATACGAGAAATTAAACGAACCGTCTCCATATCATAAAAATAATAATAATAATAATAATATCAATATTTAATAAAACGATGCTAAAACAATTTGGTACACGTCGAACTTATTATGTTTGATTCTGTGATAAATAAAAATACGAAAGGTTGAAATACACTTTGATATTCATTTGTCTAATGAATGAATGAATGAATTTATAATAAGATTGTTTTATCAAAAATAAAAAAAAATAAAATAACGTGATTATTGGTACGGACATATTATAACTGGAAGATATGACATGTAACGTGAAAAAAATGTATACCCGAACGCATAAAGGGAACACTCGTCAACATAAAAGGGATCTACTGACCTATCTAAAGGCTTCGACGATGTGTCACCTGTCGAGGAATGACTATATAGACTGCGACATTTAATGTACGCTTCGATGAATAAAGGTAGACACACTCATCTGTGTATAGATATTGTATAGAAAGCTTACGTCATATATGAATACAGTGATCCTATTTCCTACATCAGGACAGGCTTATGACCCCGATCTATAACTGCAAACCTTTAGAAAAACAACAACAACAACAACATATTTCCTTCTATCGAAATATGTTCTTATTGGAAATCATAAATTTAAGAATAATAATTATTAAAATTGTTATTCTAAGTGCGTGTATGTGTATGTGTGTGATGCTTAATTTGAAATTGTCTATTTATTAGTATGTATTTTTTCATTCAATTATTTACACTTTTTTTTTGTTATAACATACATATTTAAAAATTAATATTTGTTAATAAAATTTATAATACGAGTTTTCACACATACTAATTATTATTTTTAAACCTGACCTAAGAATGTTAAATAATTTACAAAATTAATTATATTTCTTTAAGATATAAGTAAGTAAATTTTTGTTGATACATTGTGCCTATTAAAAAGTTTTAAAATTAAAAAAAAAAAAAAAAGAAAAAACAAATAAAATAAATTAAAATACAATAAAATAAAACCATCTTAAAACTTATACTCATCCCACGTACAAAGTATTTCTAATTTCTTATGAACAAAATGGCATACATATGTGTGCATTGTGTGTATAGGAAAAACAAGTTGAAGTTTGACATAAAAAAAAATAATAATAATAATAATGAAGAAAAGGGAAAAGAGTAAAGATGAAGAACATTCGTTCTTTTTCTCAACCCTCTTTTCAGTAAAAAAAAAAAAATATTCTTATAAGCTTCTTAGGTTAGTATTATACATACTAGCATTAGAAAAAAAGATAGAAAGATGAGGCTCTCTCCCTATCCCTCTCTCTCTCACACACACATAAGAGAAGAGACAACCACGATGCGAAACTGAACTTCCTCTTCTTCTCTCTCTTATACTACTCGAGTTGCTCGTTGCTGCGGTAGCAAACTCTCTATTCGATATGCCGCAGTGCCGTGACTTTTTTCTGGCACGAACAGGCAGGCAGGCAGGCCATCGTTCGATCGGATGGATGGATAAATTCTGCTTGCTTTACCGCACTGAAATTTAACTACATGAGGAATATCGATGCCAAGATGTGTGTGTCGATTCGTTCAACTATAAATCTTCCCCCCTAACTCCCACCCCAACCATCATACATCGTCTCTATGAGAATTACGACAAGATAAGCTCTGAGTATTTATACAAAATCAAATATTTACGATACATTAATTGTATTTACAAAAAAAGAAACGAAATTGACTGATAACTTTGACGATTAAATTAATCGACGTTGCTATCGATTGAATTGCCAAAAAAAAAAGAAGAATAAATTTAAACTGTTCTTATATCGAATCAAATATTTGCATTAATTGTATAAATAAATTATATTAGCTTGTTGAGAATTTGACGAGTGAATTAATTAAAAGCTTATTATCAGTCTAATCGATTTAGTGTATTTAATTGCACGAAATAAAATTCAAATTTGATTAAACTAATTGACGTATAAAAATGAACAAATATTTGACGAACGTAAAGGTTTTATCTATTTTTTTTTCTTTTTCTTTTTTTTTTTTTTAACGAAACGAAGAAAAACGAGAGTCTTGAGTAGTGCAACCTGAGACCATTTATAAAGAACATAGCCGTGAAGCCTAACCTCGGATATCAAATGTTCCCTACTGTGAAAAGTGAGGAAAGAAAAGAAACTAGGAGACGCACTTGGGGTCTTGAAAGATATCGTATGCCGTCAAAACTAGAAGATGATGATTGATCGTTTCACGTTTGCCGATATTTTCACCGAAGTTAAGTAAGAAAGAGGAGGACTAAATTTTACCCCTAATAAATTAAATTATCTCACAAAAGAAAAGAAAAGAAAATAATATAATCCTTTCTATTCATTAAATCAATATTTTATAAAATGAATTCATTAATGATCAATATGTATATACAAAAAATATGTTCAATTTATATAAATAATAATTCATTAATATTTTATATAAATAGTCAACATTTATTGTGATAGACACATGTTCTGATGAATATCATGTATTTGATATTTTTTTATTATAGAAAATATTTATTATATTTAAAAAAAAAATTGTAATCAATTTCAGTACAAATAATATTATATAACTATAATAAAATATAATTATAAATAATAATTAATTAATAAATAATATATTTAATTTATTAATTATTATATTATATTATATTATATTAGTATATATATTATTTAATATATAAATATATAATATATAATTAAACCAAAATATAATTATAAATATATACCTAATTATAAAAAAAATCATATTTAAATTTTTATATGTAATAATAAATACGCGAATTAATTGAAAAAATTTGAAACCTAACATTTCAACTTACCCTCCTATTTTTGTTTTTATAATTAAAAGTACTAATGAAGAAAAATGTGTAAAAATAGTATTGAAATAATCATAATAATAATAATACTAATAATACGGGTTCCTTGATCTGAACTATCCGACACTGGTATAGAAGCTAATTATAACTCGGCAAGGAAACCACCACGTAGCCTTTATACGCATGATAGGGACGACGACGACACTGTTGTATACCACACGTTATATGCGTTCGTTCCTTTTCACATTGGCATTAGGTATGTATAGAAACATTTTACTAAAGGCAACAAAAACCATTTGGAAAAAAAAAAAAAACCCCAGTTACTCTTTTATCGAGAAAAGACGAGCTACGAAAAGGATGAAAGTAAAGAATCGAAGATTTCCAAAGTATCAAAACATCCTTTTTATCAGCATCTACTTTTTCACATACGAGTGAATTTTCAAACCAGCTTTACTCGCTAATTAAGCCTTCGAGCGCTTAGAAATAGTACAGTTTGAATCAAAAGTTTCTTTCAAATCTATTATCTTGTCATTTTACAATCTGTACAAATAAAAAAAAACTGAGTAATTAATTTTTAATGTAATCTATAAACCTTTTTTGACTAATAGTCTTTAAACTTTTTCATATTACATTGATTATTACCTATTAACAAATTTTTATATGAATAATTTCTTTGATCCACGCGTTTAATCTTAAAAAAAAAAAATAATAAGATTCAAGACAACGTATTGTACAATTATTGAATACCAAATATCCTAAATATTTTAATCTAACGTGCCGAAGATACCAAAACTATTAATCCTTTACACTCGAAGTTATATTTTTCATTTCACATATTACCAACAACTTACAAAGCAATTTCAATAGAAAAAAAAATAATATTCACGTATTATAAATAAATGACATATGCGTAGTTAAAAGAAAAATCATAATTGATATGTTGTCAACTGAATTGAATTTGTTTCAGTTTTTTCTTTTTTTTTTTTATTGTCTCCGTAGCGAAGCCCTCGAGTGTAAAGGGTTAAATTGCAACATCAATAAAGGATTATAACTAAAGATACTAATTTATTTTCTTTATTTGTAAACAAGTAACAAAGACAAACAAAATGTAAGTGTCGAAAGCACGCGAACTACGAGACGACGTATTAGAAACATTCATTGACTGTATCTCAAAAACAAACCACACGAATGTATACATACATCTACACAAGTGCATGTATATATAACACATACTTTGTACAAACATTGATGGAGTCCAGAACACCATTACTTGTGAATGAAAATGAGTGACGAAGAAAAAGAGGACACATGAAAATGGTATGCATTTGGCACGAGACCTTTCCTCTCTCTCTCTCTCTCTCTCTCTCTCTCTCTCTCTCTCAGACACACACACACTCTATTTAGCATCTTCACCACACACACATTCATACATATATATAACCCTTCACAACACTGACATCAGATAAATTAGGGTAAGCACGAAGAGGTCAACGGTTTGGTCTTCTACATAAGGGTCACATACGAGCCCTTCCAAGCTAAAGATTTCAACTAACTACTGACATACTTTCCTCAATCTTCACTTCAAACAAAAATATTACCTCTACTATGAACTTGACATGTTTTCCTTTTTTTTTATTTCTATATCTTCCCTTACTTTCATTTAACTCAACTTTGCATTTATTTATTTTTTTTTTTTAATTGTAAAAAGTAGAAAAATATTAACCCTTTTCGGACTTGCGTCCACTCTCAGCCACCACACGAGAAACCATGCTAATCTTATATATATATTTATATAGAAAATATATTTTTTATATGTATTTTACATATTTATGTAAACAATT
>NW_015148974.1:4489205-4510009 GCF_001465965.1 Polistes dominula | reverse complement strand
ATATATATATATATATATCAATTTTTATTCTTTAATATATTATTTATAATAAAAAAAAAGATTAACAATTTTTTTTTAAACGAGTAAATAATTTTCTATCGGATTACATTTTTTACCGTGCAACTTTATTTTTAAAAGTCAATGCTTTGCGAAAAAGATATACAAGTTAAAAACCAAAAAAACATTAATAATATAAAAGATCGATGTGAAATAGACCAAGAAGAAAATTTTTCATTAATCTTAAACTTCTTGAGCTTTTATTTTAATTTTTTTTGTTTTTTTGATTGAAGGAATTATTTGCATCAGAAAAGCTCGTTTTAAATATAGCTGAGAGAGTTGATCAAGCAAGTTTTGCTCGTCGAATTCAAATTTCCTCTTTGCCTACTTTTGAACTTTAACACGAGCCTAAGAGGCTCATAGGGCGAACAATGAAACCACACTTGAAGATTCATTTTCGCTCGAAAAATAAAAAAGGGATGAGAAACTTTTAAATGAATCCTTTACGTGATCGTTAAAATACGCTAATTGCAAATCGACTAATTACGAAAGATGAGTTTTTAAATATCATAGGTCGGCATGGCAAACATGAATTAGTATCATCAAGAGAAGAGAATTTCCTTTTCGTGTTCGTGCCATGTGCAGCACGCCTTAGCAATTTTATTTTTCAATCGATACGAACGAAACGAGCTCTCGTAGTGATTAAAAATGGAAAACGTCCGTAGAATCGATAAGAAGAAAAACGAATGAGAACGGGCACGAAAACCGCTCCTATTTCCAACACATTAATCATTTGCAAAGTTTCCGTTTCGTGTATACTTATATACATATACATATATATATACATATACATGTACATATATACGTAAATAAATGAACGAGAAAGAAAAGATAACGATTTCCTATAAATCAATGTGACTATCAATCGTTTACGAGTAAACGATTAGAAGCGTCATTTAAATATTTATCGAAATAAAATATTAATTAAAAAAAAAATTAAAAATAAAAATAAATAAATAACAACTACAACGTGTTCTAARTTAACTCAATAAACAAAGAAATATAAAAATTAACATAGTGATTAGATTTCTTATGACAACTTAATTACCAAACAGATGTTTGGTTCATTTTTCAGATGAAAGGAAATTACAAAATACCACTAACATACCAATTAAATTACTATGAATATATAAATTAAATAAATTATAAATTATAAAATATAACGAACAAGTACCAACACCACTAGATTTCTTATGACAACTTAATTATCTAACACATAAAAAAGAAATTACAAAATACCACTAACATACCAATGAAATTAATATCAATATATAAATTAAATAAAAATATAACAAACAAATACCAATACATACCACTTTCCACGTACTATATAAAATCGAATTCACAAAAAATCATACTAACTAATAACATTGACTTCTATCTAATGGAAAGATAAACGGAAGTAAAACATCTTTTACGAAAATATCGATCTCACATCATAACAACTAATGTTTCCTTGGAGAAACTGAGAATAAGAAAAGAAAAGAGGCTTCACATTTTCGATAGGGTGAGAATATTCTTACTCTTCTTCCTCATCTCGTTCCCTCTCTTTTTCTTTCTCTCCCTATATTGCCTGGTATAACAACAACCAACGCGTTCTCTCGTCCTTCATTATTCCAAGCCAGTAACTCAGTCATACATACATATACACATACATCCATTAATAGTCACAGATAGATACGGTTGTACCTAAAGAAGGAAGAGAAAGAAGAGGAGCAGGAAGAAGAGGGAAAGATATCCCAGCATCAGCATCAACATCAACAGAGCATACGAGAAGAACGTCTTTAAAATTAGTGTCTGCAGTGAAGGAGCCCCCGGTTCAGAAAGATTTTCACGATGTCTGCTTCTACTAGTAGCACTACTATTCCCTGGCATTCCGCGAACGTTTCTTTGCCAACTGCAATCTCCTCGATGCGCTTCGTGTGAGATAGTGTTCCTTTCTTCTTTTTTTTCTTATTCTTGTTTTTGTTTTTACGTTTCTCAGAATTCACCCTTCTCTTTAATTTTCTTTGTGCATTACGTACAAGAAAGGATGGTGCATAGGCTGTTATGTTATGCAACTCGAGAAAGGATAGAAAGAAAATAAAAACAAGATGGCAAGAGGAGTGGGGTGGGGTGGGGGGGTGTTGAAGATTTAATGATAAGAAATAGAAAAGGATAAAGAAGATGACGTTAAAAGGGTGAATAAGTATATTCTACAAAGTTCCTCGAACGAACGTATTCCAACTCTTTTATTGAACCGAGGACACCGAGAAACCTGATTGAAAAGAAAGAAAAAGGGGAGAAGAAAAGAGAGAGAGAAAGAGAGAGTGATATATAAGAAGATAATGATGATCCGAGAGGTTTTTTTTTTTTTCCTTGTAAGACCCTGACCAAGTTATTCACGGTAGATAATTCGGAATATTATGTCGAATGGAATTGGACTCCTGTTATAATAAATCATAAAAAAGGAGAGAAAGATATACATAACTTTTACATATGTATATATTATACACCTTTATATATAGGTTCTCGGTCTTTCGTAACGAGCATAAAAGAAACGCTTCGATGATTTATGTTCCAATTTCAGTAGAAAAAGTTGTTAGATGAAGCCTCCAGAAAAAAGGGAATATTAAATTATTTTATTATTAATATATATATATATATATATATATATATATATATCATCAAATTTTTATGAAAAAAATAAAATAAAATAAAATAAAAAGACAGAGAAAGAGAGAGAGAAAAGATGTAAATAACAAATATATTTGTAATTAAATATTATATCATTTATAAAATATATTCTATAATTATTTTATTATAACATAAATTATTTGTAAATGTATTATAATATTATTATTATATTTATATAATAATTAATTTATATTTATATCGTATAATATTAAAATTTTATTTTATTATATTATTTTATTATTATTTATTATAATATTTTATAATTTATATTTATATAATTAATATAATAATTATTATATTTATAATAATAATCATAAAGTTTATTATAATATATGATATAAATATAAAACAAAAGAAAATTTTTTAATATTAAAAAATAATTTAATATTAAAAATATATAAAATATTCTATTTATGCTTAAAAAAAAAAAATATATTAAAAATTTTATTATTTATTTATTGAACTCACACTTGGGAGAACTTAGCACGTGTTCGTGCATGTGATACTCGTTTGAGCTGGACCTTTTAAAAGACCTTTTTTATTGCTCGTAGATTTCCATTATTCCTTTCTGTACCAGACAAAAAAAGAGAGAAGAAAGAAAAAGAGAGAAGAAAGAAAAAGAGAGAAAACAAGAGAATATCATCCGTACATCGACCTATAGGAAAGTTCTAACGTTCATTTACCACTTTCCGGGTGAGTATTATCGAACCGTCACATTTCTCCCTCTCAAGCATCCACCCCCTTACCGCCCTTCGTCCCGCCCATCTTACAAGGTTCGACAATAAAGGGGACGTAACTTCATTAAGGAACCCCAGGTCAGTTTGTTCGATCACGTGCCGAGAGAATAGACAAGCATCGTCTAAGCTTGGATTTTTATCCAGTCAACTATTATTGAACGTTATTTAACATACTTATTCCTTTGGGGGGGGGGGGGTTCCTAGTTACGCATACTAATATCTAATTATATATGTATAATAGATTGACAAATAAATAATATTTTACAATTTTCAGTATTTTATTATGTAAATAAATAATATATATATATTATATACATAATACACACAATACTATTAATTTATTATTATTTACTATTACTAATATTAAACACAATACTATTATATATTATACTATATATATATATATAATAGTATTATATTATACAATAATATATAACAGTATTGTATTATTATTATTATTAATTATACAATAACATATAATAGTATTGCATTTAGTTGCATATTAAATAATTGTTTCTAAACTTTTTAATATTTTATAGATAAATATAAAAAAATATTCGATTAAATTTGAATTTGATCTTTCCTCATGATAATTATCAATTAATGTGAGTATGAAGAAAAATTCCAAAAATAAATATTTAATAGTTGTTGGAAATGAACTTTAAACTATTGTATTATTATACGATTCGTGAAAACAAATTTCATTTCATCTGACTGAGGAACAGAGAGATGGGAAGGGTGGGTTGTTCCTGAAGGTTTTATTCGTTCCATTCATCGGCAAACGTATGCTTTTTATCGTGGTGCGGTCTCGAGCATTTAAAAAGAAAAAGAAAGAAAGGGACCATTGTATTAACAGGTGCTCTGCTATTAAAAGCAGAAAGAAAGAGAGAAAGAGATAGACAAGACAGATAAAACCGGTCGAAATGTATGAATATCTGCAAAAAAAAAAAAAAAAAAAAAAAAAAAAAGAAAAATGCTCGAGTTCCATTTGATGCACCTTCCCTCCCCCCCCCACCCCAAAAAAAAACAGAAAAAAGAGAAAAGAAGAAAAAGATCGGGTTAAAGTCGCGAATCGAGAATGAAACTCTCACTCGATTGAATAAATTTTCATTCAAGAAAATATTCGTTTCTGTTATAAAAGTTGAATCGATACATTTCGTGCCGAAAAAAATAATACAAATTCGACTATAATTAATATTGAAATATATAATTATAAATATCTTTGATATATTTGTAAAAATTGCATAGAGATTTATTGGTCAATCCTTACATAATAATTTTGATATTTAAATAAATAATTATAAATGCGCAGAGATCATAAATATTAAATATAAAAAAATATAGACTAAAATATTGTGTAAAATATGAAATATTTGATTTTATGTAGAAAGGAATAAAGCAACCAATTAAGTAAAAATCTAGGTCAATGATTCATTGGCTCGACGATGAATAAAAATGAATCGAATCGATGAATGCACTGAAAAAGAGAAAGCCATTTAAAAACAAGGAGAGAAAAAAAAAAGAGAGTAAATAGAAACATCTGCCAACGAGTAATACTCTTTGAATCGAGAGTTTCCTGGAATTATGTTTTACACAGTCCCATTCATGATTTCCCATAGAAAACGAACGTACAACTCTCGATCTCTGTGAAAAGACGCACACCAATAATAACGAAAGTGAGTCAATGTGTAACTATTACAAATATTCCACTTCTACAAACAAGTATAATACTATAAAAATATATTAGTCGACAATATATCGATAAAATAATCGACTTTAATGTTTAACCGTGTAATGAGCCACACTATGCGATAAAAACTTGCATCACACAAACATTTCCGGGATATTTTTATCACCGCACCTAATCTACTTCTTCCTCATGATAACTAAAAAAAAAAAAAAAAATAAATATATAAAAAACAAAATAATTGTATAATAAATCCATTTTTTTCTCATTTCAATGTTTTTACCTAAAACGAATTGAAAATGTTTAAATCTGCAACGAATAAACTTCTAATTTATTTGTTTTAAATCAAAGTGTTGATTGAAAAAACAAAATGATTTCTATGCGAAGTTTAAAACATTTCAATTTATCCTCGTACTGTAGAAAAAAAAATAGGACAATTTAAGATAAAGGAAACAAAGTTGAAAAAATAAATTTCTTTATGAGCCATGTCAATACTACAGTTTTATTGAATAAATGTTGATAAAACTGATCAATTAGGTCATTTCTTGTAGACACAAGCTATGTACGTGACCTAGTAATAGTCTCTTATTAAGGATTCTCTTCATTATCTATGCAATTACCGGTTCGTTAATTTGCCAAAAGCCAGTTAAGGTGAGAATCGACGTATTGAAAATTTACGTAAACGTGTACACATGAATACACACATACTAGGTCAAAAGTTTTATTATAAAATCATTTTTTTTTTCTTATTCCATTAACAATCTTAAATTACAGACGAACAAAATAATTTGTATTAAATATATTAAAACATAAAGAAACATTTAATTTAATCCTATTTACATTTAACCCTTTGAGTACTGAATACTTTTACTTGAAATGTTTTGTAGGAACACAGGATAATTTATTATTAATCCAATATAATATAATTTAATTATAATTTAATACAATTTAAATATATTTTATAATAATTGTAATATTTAAATAATATAATTATATTAATTTAATAATAAATTATATTTCATAATTAAAGTTTTTATTTTTGAATATAATTTAATTAATTAATATAAATATTAAATTACTTTACATAAATATTAACAAACACACAAAGTATATGATTCGAACGATAAGGTAGTAATTTTTTACCAAACGTATATATGCGTCCATAGCATTCAAAAGGTTAATCTTATTTTACAATAATCCAGTATATAACACACTAAAAACTTATACGAACTGAAATAATTCTTGAAATTATATCTACGTTTATTTTGAAAAAACCTGTATCCAAGGTGGACAAAAAAATGTGTGTGGGACAGTGGATGCATAGGAGGTAATTGAATCGCCCGTATGATTTCATTAAACATTATACTAATGCACGACTCATGGTAGAGTGCATTTATTATGACTTTGTATATAAATACCCGGAGAATTTAAAAAAGAGAAAGATAAATAGCACGGATAAAGAAATGCGTTTCATTTTCTCGAAAATAAAAGAAAATTAGTCTATTTTTATCTCACGTATACAAACACACACACGCGTACACACACAGTTTCTTACACAAATACTACTTTTAATGATAACGACTAACGACTAATAAACTCGTCTAACTTGAAAAGAAAATACTGAGTGAAGATGTTGAAAGATAAAAATAAAAAGAAAGAGACAGAAAGAAAAACATTGTTTATCTGTCCCTTTAAAAATTAAATACGATAAGAATATCTAACAATAAGTGTATGAAATAATATTACGTAATATTTTTGAACATCTATTAAAAGTCAATATTGGGCATTTAACACGTTGAACGCCACGTCAGTCATCGATGGCTGACACTAGACTTTACATTTAGGCCGCGTCCGTCACAGGTGACTGACACGTTCAACTATTTTTTCAATACAAAGTAACACCTGTGGCCTGACGGGAATATCCCTAAGAATTCGCGTGGCACTCAACGTGTTAAACACCTAGAGAGACAGGTATTATGTGTGTACGTGTGTATGAATATGTATATATGTATATATACTATAATAAATAACGAGCAATATTCGTGGCCTCATAAATAAACAAAAAAGTAAGGGCGGATTGGCTTTTAGGAAGATGTAAATTTTTGAAGAGAAAAAAAAACCAAGAATATTAATCTTCGTCTAAYGATTCTTTTCTTTTCTTTTTTGACACAACATTGTTATATTCTTTTGTAATCTATTCTGAGAAAGGGTTGAGCATAACTTAAATGAAAATTTGGAAGGTAATATAGGCGAACGTATAATCTGCTTCTATAACTTTGATGCAAAATAACTATAATGGATTAGATTTACCTTGAAGTAATATCAAACAACGTTATAATGTAATGTAATAATTATACTAATAGTGTAACCTATATAAATTGTTATTTTTCTTTACTATTAATATCGGAATGACTATAATGTAATATAATACTAATGTAATATTAATCAAATTTATAAAAAAAAAAATTAATAAAACTGTGCTGTCTCGAATAAATTCTCTTATCCTACGTGAGAAACTAATATAAGAAAAAGAATTTAATAAAAAAAAAAAGTATAAAGTTAAAAAAAAAAAATAAAAAATAAATTTTGAAGAAAAGAATCTGACAATCGAGAGAAGATCGACAAAATGCACGCAAGTGTTCCTTTTACGAGTGATGGTGGTGGTTGTGGTGATGGTTGGTTGAGTGAAGCGACCGAAAGATTTTGCATATGAATGAAACGCGTCGTTTTTATCGTTCTCTGACGAAGAAAACGAACGAAGATGTAAAAAAAAAAAATTTTTAAAAAAGAAAAACTAAGAGAAAGAGAAAAAGAGAGAGAGAGAGAAAGAAAGACGGGTCGATACTTTGCTGAAGTTCGTCGTCTGTCGACTCGACACTACAAAAAAAGAAAAATAGAAAAAAAAAATAGAAAAAGAGAGATGCGGATAAATGGAGATAGAAAGAGATGAACTTTCCGTGTTATCGACAGACTGACTGACAAAACTTGAAACGCTCTCTTACGTCTTTAAGTAGTCCCCATCTCACCTATCACACACCACCCACCCATCACCACCCTCCCCCCTATTCACTCCTATCCAATTCCCAGTTTCTAACTTCTCGAATTATTTAAAGATTTTATATACATATACAAGTAATTATATATTATTTATATTATATATATAATATTTTTATTTAATTATAAATAAATGTATAAATTTGATATATATGATATTTCTTATAATGAATATTTTATATGACCCTTGACACTATCCAAGAAAGAGGGAGAGAGAGAGAGAGAGTGAGAGAGAGATAGAAAAGGAGTTTGACCTATCGAAAGTTTATGCTCCGATTCGCATAACACTCAATACTACGAGTCGATAACATCCACCCCGAGAATTCACACTCTGCCGATCTAATTAACTATGCTTCTTCTCTCACGTCTATTACTACTCCCTTGTATCAACAAACTCGGGTCATTGTGCCGATATTATTAGAAACACTGACATGAGAAACGGAACGAAAGAATAAAAAAGAATTGAAAAAGAGAGAGAAAGAATGAGAAAGTAATTGAATCAAAATAGAAAAAGTACAAGAGAAAGGGAAACTATAATGTGTACAGCAAAATAATCTAATAAAAGAAAAAAAGAAAATAATACCAATTAATCCTAATTAAAGTTGTATAAACATCAAAAATAATTCTATATAACTTTTATTAACTTCTTTTTAATTTAAATATTATTCTATGTATGTTATAATTTAAATGTATGCAGTATGTTATAAATATTTAAATAAAAAAAAAAAGAAACAATATTAAAATAATTTTTAAATATATTATTATTCTATTTTTAAGAGATGATTTTATAATATGCACATTTTAGATTATGCACCAACGAGATGCATCTCGTTTAAAATTCGATTTATCTACGCTTAACTATGCTCGTAGATCGATACTATCGTTTCAAACGAGCCTACCTATGACTACTGCTAACTTCTAAGGATGTGGGCGTGTGGAAATAAATGCAAAGAAAGAAATAGAGAAAAAGAGAAAGAAAGAGAGAGACTATACTCGTTTTGTGTAGGCATTTCTCGTTCCTGGGAGCACAGACCTCTTCTACCGGTCATTATCACCCTCCTTCTTTCAACTCCCACTATTTATCCATTTATTTCATTTCTCCATCCTTTTTTTTTTGTTTTTTCACTTGAATTTTACTTTCTACATACGATAATCAATCGTAGAATGAATTATGAAATTACGTTAACGTGATAACGAGCTTAGACATGTTTGTTCGATTCTATTTATGGAATTATACGTATTGTATTCTTTGCAATCAATTGTAATTATCATTTAATTAAAAAAAATAATAATAATAAAGATTACAAAAATAAAAAAATAAAATATTATAATTAAAAAATTCAGTAAGTAATATTACTATTTTAATATTAACTATGCTAATTTTAATGATTTTAACTAACATCTACATCAAATATTTCATATTTTAATTATATAATTTTTATGTGAACAAAAAATTCCTAGATAATTTAAAAATACTTAATTGTAAGTGAGTCTTGAAATTTGAAAATTGAGTCACAAAAATATCTATAATCTAATTTTTACTTTTTTTTTAGATTTTTATTTAATAAATCAGATTTGTAGTAAAAATTGTATTGATATTATATTTATTCGAGCTCGTAAACATTCGTTTTTCTCCGAAGTTTATAGTATGAAACTGAGAAAGGAATGTATGTAGCCCCAAGGAATAAAAATGATGAAAGAATTCATACTTTGAAAAGTACCGATATAATCAAATTTTACGTATATCTCGGAAACGACTATAATTTTGCAATTAAGTGACAATCATATGAACGATATCGTCAGATGCTTGCTTGACGTGAAAAACTTACATATATATATATATATATATATATATATATATANTATATATATATATATATATATATATATATATATATATATATATATGTGTGTGTGTGTGTATATAAATACACATACAAATATACAGTTGCGTGCATTACGTAAAGCCATAAACTCTTCCCAACGGTCATCGTACGGCTCAGTATACCGTTTCTCTTTCTTTTTTTCTTTCTTATTTATTTTCTACCTTTTTCTAAGCTGATTAACAAACCTACAGAGTTGAAACCCGCAAAAATTTATCTCGAAATAACTTCAATTAAAATCACGCGACTATTTATTTTATCTTTCACGTTTTTTTAACACTAGATATACCAGACCAGTCATTTTGACTGGTGTCGGGCCATTTTAATTCAAAATGTCTACTTCATGTAATATTTGATTTCTGTAAATAATAAAGCGTTTTGTTATTTAAAAATGTCTATAAATCCATTTATCTATTAAAATTATTATTGTTAAACACTTTTTGTTATTTTTAAGAGTAAATAAAGACTGCCACAAAAAGCATTTTTTGTATACACCAATCATTTTGACTAGTGTGGTAGAAATAGGTATACTGAAAATGGCGGTATATCTAGTGTTAATCTAATTAAAATACTGTTGCTAAAATTTCTCAAAATCAAGTCAAAAAAATAACTTCGATTATTATCAAAAAAAAAAAAAAAACATACATATAATAAATAATTAAATTATAACATTAGCAAAGTAATAATAAAAATAAAGAAATTCTTTTAATGATTAGTGTGATAAAATTTTATTGATGGGATTAAAAGGTACGATTCAAATGTAATTTGAATGCATCTCATTCAAAGATAAACCAAGCGAATTCTCCTTTGAAAGATCGCGAAATTGACATACATTAAAGGATTCTAAGGTAACTCGAGTGTGAAACATCCCATTCTAGACGAGTACCGACCTTTTCGAGCGTGACCAGAAACGATCGTCGTCGGATTGTTTCATTCAAACCTGTTAGCAAATTGTAAGTACAACGAACAATCAAACTTTCTCGTATCGATAATCACGAGAAAGTTTTTCATACTTTATTATATTATCTACATCAATGAATTATTATCAAAAAAATTGATCATTATAATAATTAAAAGACGATTTTATATTATCTATTAGGCCTCATTTACCATTAAAAAAAAACACCAGACACAAAACGAGATCTTGTAAAAATAAATTGTAAATTAAAAAAAAAAAAATAAAATAAAATAAAGCATGATGAATTTAATTCATTAGATGTATTTCAATCTAATGTTATAATTTATAATTTATTAAAATGTTTATATATACTATTATTATTAATTTAAAAAAAAAATAGTATAAAATTTAAAAAATCATGAATTTAATTTATTCATTAAAGGGCTCATAATTGTGTTGCTTTTAAGTTGATAATTTTCAAATGATAAATATGGCCTCTAAATTAAATGAAAAATACAAAAGAAGAATTTTGTTTAATTTTTTTTTTTTTTTTTTCCCTATACAATCTAAGGCGGCATTTGATATGATAATGTATGGTTATAAGAAAAATACCCTGATTAAATCTATCGTTAGAAAATAACATCGATAGTAGAGTCAAGAGCAACTCGATAGGAACGCAAACGGTAGTCTAGCATGCCAAAGTGATCGCGTGCGTGGGCGTGACTCATATACAAATATACTTGCAGTCTCTTCTTGCGTTCCCAAAGGAATTCTCGATATATTCGACCAATTTTTAAGGGTTGAGACTAACATCGATATAATGAAATAAACAATAATTATTAAGACAATGAACATAAAATAAAATAAAATGAAACAAAAAATATCAATGAAATTATAAACAAATTTTCTAAGAAGCATTAAATTAAAAAAAGTAATAATAAGAATTTTTCTTAAGAAATCTGTTCAAATAAAAAGTAAAATAATTATGATTAATTACTGAACGTTTTGTATAATACATATAAGAGGACTCGCACACGTGTTACGTTCTTCTGTAAAACTATAATACATCTCGCGTATAATAGCACGTGTTCTCAACGAAACACAAACAGGCTCGTGTGTTTGACTCTTTCCAGAGAGACCTACTCACGCTTTCCGGTATTTATTTCTAACGTATACATATATCATATACTAATATGCTGTTCGTTGGTGATCTTACATTCCGATCATTGTAAAATATATTCCGCTAAATAGATTCGAATAAACAGGGATAAATATAAGAATATTTAAATATATGAATCATTAAATCAACATAATTATTTATTATATTTTTACAAATATTTTTTCAAACAATTTTTCTATTTAATTCTAATCATTATTTTTATTTATTTATATTTTTCTTTATTTAATTTATTTTTATTAATTTTATTAATAACGTTACAAATAAACAGTTCATATATATGAAGCAAAAAATGTTGTCTTTTTCTTTCTCTCTCTCTCTTTCTTACATACATATTTTCTAATTTTTTATTAAAAAAATGCGTAACTCGATTACTCCAACATACTGTCGAGAATAATAAAATCGATTAATCGCGAGACAAACGACAATTTTATGATCATCAACTATTTGATTAAAAATCAAACAATTAATTATGAAATTAAGATTCATCTTAGAAACAATTAATCATTAAAAGAACAAACGTTATTGGTGTTTCGTTTCGATTAGACAGCAGATCATAAAAAAAGATAATGTTAATTCTATTTTAAGTGTATATATGAAAATCTGTAAACTAATTGTAAGTGTGTAAGGAATAAATAAACTGCATCGATCCTGATATTACGATCTGTCGTCACATGTTCAAATAAAAAATCAATTATACCTTTCGATCTAAACAAATCAATGATTATCTTTTTTATTTTGTTGTTTATCTAATCTTTTATTTACTCATGTATAAATATATATTTTTGGAACGTAAAATAAAACAAATTATTATGAAAATTTCGAATGTCTGGTAAGAAGCATTTGTTCTTTTTATTTTATAAATTACAGTTTTGGAATTAGAAAGAAAGATGATCGATCGAATTGTCTAACAATTTACATTAGAAAAATAAAATATAAAATAAAAGAAAAAGCGAGAAAATGAGAGTGAGAGTGAGACATGGATAGGGGTAAAAAAAAGAGGATTAAATACATACCGGCTATTACCGTATCCTGTAGATTATACTTGACAGCGCCAGGTTTGCCGACTTTCGGAAAATCCTTGAGTTTCCTTCCGCTTAACTTCAACTCGCCACTAAGATGAGCCTCCTCCAGGATCCGTTCGAGGCTCCTGGTGAGCTGCTTTTGTATGTGGCCGCTCATGTTTGACGCGACCATCGCCATGTTACATTTTTTGGACACACACGCGAAAGCACGAGTTGCAATAGAGAAAAAGAAGAAAAGAAAAGAAACAGAATAAGAGGACTTCCCTGATTTAACCACCCCACAACGCGACAAAGACGACAAAGGACACGGACACGTCCTCGACGAAAGAGAAAAAAGGGGAGTTAGATTGAAACGCGCACGACTCACCCTTCTCCCTTGCTTGCCACTGCACGACTGATTCGAGATACGATTAATGTATCGCTTCGCGCTTTTCGATTGTAGCGCCTTCTACTCCAACTAAGTTCAAGATGGCGCCACTACGAATTCAGCGGTTCTTTTGAAATACTTTTCTCTTCTTCTATTACATATTTCGATTGTTTTTTTACATTGCTTCGTAGAATTTATTTTACAAATTACATAACATTTGTTATTATATTTGTACAATAATATCTATGATGGAACTATTTATATCATGATCGATATATTTCGAATAATGTCAGTCAGTTTTATAAATTATATTGTTAGTTCATTTTTTTTATTTCGTAATAATTAACTATATATCACATATACATGTATATATTATATATTTATTATAATATATAAATATACATGTTACGTTCAATTATTATTATATCCTAATGTGTGTGTAATTTTTTGTCATCTAATTTTGTTTTTGATGCCTTTCTAATTCTAATGATTGTTGATGTTCAGTAATTAATTGTTGCTGTAAATCTGATGAACATGGACTGTATCTTGAATATTCCATACTAAATTCACCTTTGCCTTCAGTAGAACTTCGTAATTCTTTTATGTAACCGAACATATCGTTGAGTGGTATTTCTGCATTAATAGTAAACCATCCTTCATTAACGTCTGTATTTATTATAATACCTCGCTTTTTATTAACTTGTCCTATTATTGTACCCTAAAAACAGAAAAAAATATAAGCATTTACAATCAATAGAATTTGATTATAATCTCTAATTATTAGATATATTTTACCTGGAATTCTTCGGGTGCTACTATTTCTACTAACATGATAGGTTCTAAAATATACCATAAACCTTGTGTAAACGCATCTCTCATAGCTCCTTGAGCTGCTAGATTGAAAGCATAATCAGAAGAATCGACGCAATGCTGCATACCATCAAGCAATCTAAATTTCAAACCAGCCAATTTATGTCCACTAAGATATCCTTTTTGACACATTATTCTAAAACCTTTTTCAACACCAGGTATATACTGCTTGGAAATATTCATTCCAACGGTTTCATCCGAAAATATGAGTTCAGTATTATGTTCAGGAGGCAATGGCTAAAAAATAATTTTTATTTCAAATCATAATCCTATGATATACAAAATACCTACATACTGTAGGAACGCGAAATACTATTATATTATTTATTATATATTATTTACCTCCAAAATACCAATAACGCGCCCATATTGGCCTTGTCCACCTGATTGCTTCTTATGAAGGTAATCAAAGTTAAATGGCGTTTTTAATGTTTCACGGAACGCAACTTTAGGTTTTCCAAGTAAAACTTGACAATTATATTCACGTTCTAATCTTTGAGAATAGATTTCTAAATGAAGTTCACCCATTCCAGAAACTATATTTTCCTATAAAGATTTTCTTATATTATTACACTTGATATTACATGCATACCAATGAAAAATCTTAATATTTGCTATATAATTTACCTTACTATCCGCATCATAGTAAAAGTGGAATGTCGGATCTTCCTTCGTAAATCTTGCTATACCTTTTGAAAATTTATCACGATCTTTGTTATTTTTTACTTGAATTGACATAGACACAACAGGGTCAGCTACATGAATTGATTCTAAAGATAATTGTAACTTTGGATTGATAGTGAAGGAATCACCAGATGCACAATCTACGCCAAATAATGCAAAAATATCTCCGGCATAAATTGTATCGACGTCTTCCATTTGGTTCGAATGAAGACGAACCAATTTGGCTACACGCACCTAAGAATTTATTTAAATTTTAATATATATAATTCAAAGTATATACATATATTTTCATAAAATACTTCATATATTGCAAACCTTTTTCTTTGTTCTGCTATTATAAATAATATCTGTTTTCTTTAACATTCCTTGATAACATCGAAAATATGTTAATTGACCAAATTTTCCAATTTCTAATTTAAAAGCTAAACCAACAAAGGGGTACTTATTGGAGCGCGTTGGATTTAATACAATTTTCTTACTTTCATCCCTGCAAATATAAAAAAGTTATTTTATAAATTATTATAAATATAAATAATTTATTAATTTTGTTTTGATTATTCTGTATAAATAAATGTTACCCAGAACTCTCATCAAAAGCCAAATTTTCAACTTCTCCTGGATTAGGTAAATAATCAAGAACCGCGTCTAATAATGGCTGGACTCCCTTATTTTTTAAAGCAGTTCCAACAAGAATAGGTGTAAATTTTCTTTTTAAACAGGATCTTCTTATCGCATCTTTTAAATCTTTTTCTGTTGGTTTTATTTCATTTAAGAATAATTCACCAAGATTATCATCAACATTGCTCAAATGTTCTATTAATTCTGCTCTTCTATCATCTGCCTCTGTAAATTCATTACAAGCAATTCTATTAATATTTATTAATAATATTAATTGATTTGTTACATACCAACTTTCATATCCTTTGGAATATCATCTTCCCTCACAATTTCTCCAAAATTGCCTTCGAAATATAACGCCTTTTGAGAAACTAAATCTATTATTCCTTTACAATTGCTTTCTAAACCAATAGGTAATTGAATAAAAGCTGTGTTATGTCTCAGTTTAGTTCTCATTTGTTCCAATACTCTTACCGGATTAGCACCCATTCTGTCTAATTTATTTATAAATGCTAAGCAAGGTACATTATACCTATGCATTTGACGATTAACAGTAAGAGTTTGTGACTGAACACCACCTACGGCACATAAAACCAATATTGCGCCATCCAAAACACGTAAAGCTCTTTCCACTTCTACGGTAAAGTCTACATGCCCAGGTGTATCAATTATATTGATATTATGATCCTTCCATAATGTATATGTCGCAGCAGATTGAATTGTTATGCCTCTTTGTCTTTCTAATTCCATACTATCCATTGTAGCACCGACATTATCTCTACCCCTTACCTATGTAACAATAATTTAATATAATATATACAATCAAAAACTATACAAAATTTAATAATTATATATCTTACTTCATGCATTTCTTCTATGCGTCCAGTATAATACAATATACGTTCTGTTAATGTTGTTTTACCAGAATCAATGTGAGCAGATATTCCAATATTCCTAATTTTTTCAATAGGTTTATGCTCAGCAAATTTTGCATGAGATGCCCAAAATCTAACATTTTTCTGTAAATTTAATACCGGTTAAATTTTATCTAATTATTTTAAGATTATATTTTCAATTATAGAAGGTTAGAATTGTTACCTTGTAAATACAAGTGTTTAATTGTGACAATCGATTTAAATTAAAAGGTCGACTAAAAATTGATATTATCGTCATGATTTATTAATTATTTTTTTACACAATTACACTCTAAGTTTTTTATTTATTAATATTTAAGCATTATTATAAAACAAACATAGAATGAAAGGATTCATGGACCGACCTTAAAAAGAACGCCATCTAGTAGTATATTTGTAACCATTAGTTTGTTTTAATTTGTGATCATAACAACCGTGCATCTTATCGATAATATGTAATTAACAACATATTAATTAAAATTAAAAATGCATTTTCAATGTGATTTAAACAATTTACTTATAACTATAATTATTTATTAGATATTATTTCGTATGTTGTTAATTCAGTGACAATTAATTTTGTTACCTGTCAAATATTGCTATAACCTAAAAATTAGATACAATTATATTTTACACATTTATTAACAGAAGAGTGTAAGTACGTGTAAGTAATAAAGTAAAGAAAAGTGTAGAAGAATTATTTAAAATCGCAATGCCATTACCCGCTGCCTTGGTTGCACGTCTCGCAAAACGTGGACTTATATCAGGTTCAGAAAAACATGGTATGATATTAACTCAAAATAATTATTTACAATTGATATTCATAGTCAAATATAAATTTCATTATTAAAAATATAATTTTCTTAGGTTCTCCTTCATTTTTTACTTGTATTATCTTTTTATTATTATATTTATAGATTCAGCAAAAAAAGAAGCAAAAAAGAGAGTGCACGAGGAAGTAATTGCTGAAGATTACGATAATGCAAAGGATGAAATTAGTGAAATCGATATATCACAGAAATTTATGGTAATCTTGATATTAAAATGAAAAATTTAAGTTTATTCAAAACGAAATCATCAACAATATTTTTCTTACAGGGTTACAGTGGCTGCCCTAATAAATATAATATTTATCATGAATGTACAAAAAAGTGTAAAGAGTTTTGGGGACTTGGTCAAATCCAACCATCAGAAATATACCTAAAACGTCAAATGAAATTAATACAGAGGTATCCTTTACCGGAAACATGGAAAGCAGTATACGACTCAGGATCGTAAGTAAACTACTATCTTTCTAGACATACATCACAAATATGTATATTACAGGTAATTTATTTATGCTATATTTTGTTAACATAAAAATATAGAGGCCAGCATTATTACTGGGATTGGTCATCGGACTTAGTAGCTTGGTTACCACCAGGTCATCCTAAATGTCAGATATCTCAACCGGCATCTCAGTTGCGTGAAGAATTACATCTCAAAGCAGCTGATCAAGATGATAATCTGTCCAGTGATGAAAGCGGAAGTGAACAAGAACCTACAGAAGTAAATAGTTGTTGTTTTTACTTTTATATCTTAATATTTTACACAGTATTATATATTTGGATATATTCTATGTACAGATAGATGAAACTGAACCAAAAAGAGAACGTAAAGTAGAAACTAAAGTTAAATATAAAGGTGCAGATAATAAAAGGCATCAAAGATTGGATAAACCCGAAAATAAAGACAAAAAAGATCGTACTTTGGATCCTATGGATCCAGCATCTTACAGCGACATTCCAAGGTATAAAAAAAAACGTATTTTCTTATACATTCATAGTATTTTTTATTTCTTATAATAAATTATGGTTTTTGTTTAAATATTCTGTAGAGGAAAATGGTCAGATGGATTAGCTAGACATAACGAAGCTAAAACAGGTGCTGATACTACAGCATCAGGGCCACTTTATCAAATGAGACCATATCCAAGTCCTGGCGCTGTTCTTAGATCAAATAGAGCAACTAAACCAGAATCTGAAAATAATGGTAAACCAAAAGTATCGTTCCCTGAAAAACCAGAGTAAAAAGATATAAAAATGTTACTGGACTGTCATCAATGTTCATTCGATTCAAATAAATTATTTTTTAAATTATATGTATATTACATATTCCAATTTAAAGAAAAATATTATTTAACATATTGAAAATAATTATATTATATGATTAGAAATTGTAGTTTTAATTACAATTACAAAATTTGAAAATTAAAAATTTTAGTACATAACCTTATTCAAATACTAGAACTTTTAATTGAAAATAAAAAACGCAAATATAAGAAGAAAAAGAAAGAAAATAATCAATAAAAATATTCCTTCCTAACCGGAAGTAATCGATTAAAAAGGAAGTAAAAGAGCAAAAACATTTTTTCTGAATTTAATATTATTTTGCAGTATTGCCAATAGAATTAATACACTGTGGAGAGGTTAAAGGTGATCTTGGCCTAGTTTATTGAGAACATGCGGGAGAGCGTGCTCGATATTCGAAAGAGGGGCAGTTTTGCACGCAATAAAAGGGTTGCAATGTGATAATATAATATATTAAAGATTTTTTCGTGTGAATTAAATTATAGAAATAGTGTTCAAAAGAAGAATTCAAAGAAAGAGAGAAAATACGGTAATTTATTTTGACTGATGAATAAGATTTAAAGATTAAAAGATAATAAGAAAGAAATAAATTTATCGAGTTCTTGGTTGAGATAATGCGCAGAAAAGAAATCCGAACAAATCAACCGAGAACCCAGAGAAAGTTTATATATATATATATATATATGTGTGTATTGTATGTGTGTCGCGTGTGTATAAATGCATGTTAGGTGAGTGTGTGTATGCTGTTTGCACTTGGATATTATCAGGGTGCATCGTGAGCGTTTCTACAAACGTCGGTGATTGGTGTTAATTGTTTGGTAGAACAAAGTGAATTGAATTTATTTGCAAGGCAACGAATCGAAAATAGTAACTGAGTAGACGAAAGTGGAATTTTCCGAGTGTAAGAAAATGGGAAAAAAATAGAAAGAAAAAATCCGATAATGGTCAATATTTGTTTAATACCTTAAATGTACGCGTAATACACGCGAAGAATCTTATCTACTCGATCAAAACGTGTGTGCATTTGCATCTTCATTTTTATTATACTTTACATATTTGATGCGTTTTTTTGCAATTACAAGAATTTAATTTAAATAAATGATTTTTTTCAATCGATAAGTTCGATTTTTGTCAAAAAAGAAATATAAAAGAACGTTTGTCAAATCATGTGAAATCCTGTGAATTAATGCGAAATGGAAAGGTTAGCTCGTTAGAGGCACATGACGAACAGGTATGACAGGTTTTACTTTCCCGCCGTTTCATTTCAAATTTGGATGATATCATTCGTAATATATGTTTGTATTTATTGTATTTTAAATCTGACATTGCTTTGCCAATTTAACAAATAACGTGAATAAAAATATACATATTCATACATTTTACAACATGAAATATGTCTTTTGGAAAATTACATTTGATTGTGTAACATTTAATTTCGGTCAAACAGTGTCAAAACAATGTATTCTATACAGGAGAATAAGACTAACAATAGATTACTTAAAACTTTATTCAAAATTTATAATACAAATTGTAAATGATTCTTGTATTAGGTAACATGGTATAGATATCTTTCATACACTTACAATGTTCTTTAAATAGTATCTCGACATATCTGCAAATAATATAAAGTCCTCCAATTACTTTGCCTTGCAAACAAATTTCAGACATTTTGTATACATTTTTACTGTTAGTAAATGATTAATGTGACTTGTGACTTATAATTACTTAAGATGCTAATTTCTTTTTCTTTTTTCCAGCCTTCATGTCAATTGGAATTTAAGTGCAGATTGATTATTATATTGTACCATATCATAGTATAAAATCATGTGATTCTCATGACTTCTTTGAGAAAATATCCACATTTATCGTGGATGTTCAAAGCGTTATGTTCGCATAGGATTGATAGATAAGAATATATCTAGTCGAATGGTAAGAACTATCAACGGATACTTACATATACAGTTATATATAATATATAATATATAATATATAATATATAATATATATATATATATATATATATATATA
>NW_015148974.1:4303299-4489200 GCF_001465965.1 Polistes dominula | reverse complement strand
TATATATAAATATGTATAATTAGATTAATATAGTAATATAAATTTATTCGTATTCAAATGGCAAGAAATATCTTTCCTGAAGTATTGTACTTTCATCAAAAGTCTCTATTATTCTTATCTTTTAATTTATCTTATCTTTATGGCATGTGTGTTAGTAATTCATGATTACTAGCTCTAGTAAATATTCTTAATTACATTTCGACAATAATTTGAGAAAAGATATTTATTCTTTTTTCTAATCGCATTCATACTCTTTTTTTTGTAATTGTTGCTTTTACATTGTTATTTTGTGTTTTTATAATTTATGTGTATGATTGTCCTGTTTTGTTTACGTTTCAATTGATTTAATGTTAAATATGTTTTAATTATTTATTTATAAATTAGATCTGTATTGTCAAATTTATAGACTGATTAGATTTAGTGATCACAAGAGTTACGTTTCCATGTATCATCATGGCAATTGGAAATGTAATCTGCGGTGCGAATACTCCTAAAGTCAAGAAAAAAAAGGAAAAGGTATAATATGGATTTTTCTTTTTTTTTCTTTTTTTAATTTTTATCATCATTTTATTTTATTTTTATTTATTTTTTACATTCATATTGTTAAACAAGGATTTACTTCAGGTATTTTATCTCTGAGTACTCTATTGCCATGTTATAAATTATTCAAGACTAGAGAATAAAAAAATTATTGATTTTATTCTATATTTATATATTATAATAAAAATAAAATATATGTTAAGGTTTAAATCATCGTATCGTGTTTATATTATATCTTTGTATTTCATTTTGCAGGCAACCGAACGCAGTTGGATAGAAGCAGCTTTTCAAAAAAGAGAATGTTCCAAGTTCATTCCAAGTGCTAAAGATGAACATAGGTAAGAATATACACACACTATTTTAGTATATGTATTAAATAATTATAAATATATTATATTTATAATTAATTGCAAGTGAAATATTTATTGTATACATATAATAATTCTATCTATAAACATTGGTATTGTGGTTATAATTTGATAATTATAAATATTAATTTGAGAGTTCTCAAAAATGAAAACCACTTTAATAGTATATAATATTATTTAATTTGATAGTAATGTATTATTATTATTATTATTATTACTATTTGGGGCTGTCCACGGAAGGAGACTATAACCTCCACGTGGCGCATCTCCAAGTAGTGGATAAAGGAACACCTTTAATAAAAGATAGGAAGAAAAAGAAAATTGATCTATTTATTTATTTATAAAAAAAAAAAAGAAAAATTATGTGGGCTGTAATGTATTTTTAATCTATTATAAAATATATTTTTCTTATAAAACATTGAGATATTTTGTAAGTATGTATATATCATATAAGATAATACACTCTAATATGATTTAGAGTAAACTATACCACTATTTTAATTAAGAATTTAATAGATTGTATTTTAAATGAAAATGTGTGGCGTGTGCTATTCAGTGTGTATTTTTATATTTAATCTAATTCCTTTTTAAAGTCGATGTTATAACTAATCATAGATTGAAATATTTTATTCTTCGAACAAAAGATTTTATTATCATTTGCGTAATTGTTCTATCTAAGAAAGAATAATAAATGGGAAATAGAGAATGTGTTACATCATCTTGGCTGTTACTAACTGCTTCAGTAGTTTCCTTGGTTAATTGTGTTTTTAGAAATTTTCAAAACATCATAGATTTTTCATGCACACACATCTTTTATTTTTAACATATTTCATTTCAATGCACAGTAGCATTAGAAAATATTTTCTTATTATCTTTTCAATATATATCAATAAATTTTATTTTATAATTTATTTAACTAACAATTAACAGTGCGTTCCATTTGTGTTGTTATATTTATTTAATTAAAAAAAAAAATTAATTTATATTACGTTATGTTGTGGTATATTTAACTTATAGTTTCTTCATTTATTTATGTTCAATATTGTGTTCTTGTATATTCATTTCCATTTGATTTATTTTTCCTGATTTCATTCCGTTTATAGGTTCACAGAAGTACAGGGAGATAAGAATGCAGAATACGATGTGATCACTTCGTCCAGGTGAGATTTCATAGTGCATTCTGCTTTAATCATCATTTCGTACACTGCTTTCTTTCGATCATACAATTCATTTTCAAACGCATTAATACTTCATTCGTACATTAAATTTTGTTACAAATATAAATTCATTCATGATATTTATTTTCCTTTTATTTTTTTACTTTATACTTTGCTTTACATTTGGTGAGTGACATTGATTACAAATATTTGCATCGCTTGTTTCTTTCATCAAATTAAATTTTGATCATCTTATATTTGTTATCTAGTTGAGAAAATGCTGAAAGTATTATGGGAATGTCATACTTTATAGCATACGCAGATAATTATTAAATACAATATAACAGCGTGTATTGAAATTATCGTCAAGTAAGAAAATTACATGAATTTGATAAGACATATCAAATCTTAATAGCCCCAAATATTAAATATATTCTTTGAGAACTTCTCAGTGAAATAGGTGATCAATTGCTTATAAAGACAATTAACTATAATTTACAATTACAGATGTTGCTGTGGTTACTCTTATACTTACCATTGCGGAACTGGTGCAGATGTTCAAAGTTATGCCAACACTGGTTCCATAGAAAAAGAACGTGAACAATGGTCACCAGGAAAAAATACACATACTTATCCAACCGATGCATATGGTACTATCGAATTTCAAGGTGGACCACATCCAACTAAAGCACAGGTATACAGCAAATTTCTAAACAAATATTGAATATATTTTTATAATACTACAACAATATATTTATCAAATTTATTTTTAGTATGTAAGATTATCTCACGATACTCGACCAGAACCCATAGTACAATTATTATGTCGAGAATGGAATTTGGGATTACCTAAATTATTGATTACGGTTCACGGTGGTCGACCGAACTTCGAATTACAGCCAAGTCTGAAAAAAGTTTTACGCAAAGGTTTGTTGAAAGCTGCTAAAACAACTGGAGCCTGGATTTTTACTGGAGGAACAAACACAGGTTTGTTATACTTTTTAATGGTGATTCATAAAGAAATGAATAATTTTAATAATATTTTATATTGATATTTTAGGAGTCACGCGTCAAGTTGGTGATGCTTTATTGTTAGAACGATCGCAACGACAAGGTCGAGTAGTAAGCATAGGTATAGCTCCATGGGGGGTCTTAGATAAAAATCATGAATTAATAGGACGCGGTGAAGAAGTACCATACGATTGCGTTTCTTCTCCTTGGTAAAAAATCATTTTCTTTACTACACAAATTATTTTTTAATTGTATATTAATAGATCTTTTTATTTTTTTGTAGGACAAAATATACAGTTTTGAATAACCGACATGCTTACTTTCTATTGGTGGATAATGGTACCGAAGGTCGATATGGAGCAGAGATCGTGTTGCGTAGGAAATTAGAAAAATATATATCTAATTTAAAACTACAGCCGTGTGAGTCCTAGTACGATAGAAATATGCTTATTTCATATTTTAGTAATAAAATAATATACAGTAATATATATGTTTATGTACACTTATCATTTTATAATAAAAAATTATTTTTACAGATACACACAGTAGCATACCTGTAGTAGCATTAGTAATTGAAGGAGGAACAAACACGATACGCTCGGTATTAGAATACGTTACTGATGTTCCTCCAGTTCCTGTTGTTGTTTGCGATGGATCGGGACGTGCAGCTGATCTCATCGCTTTTATGCACAAGTAAGAAGCTTAAAAAAAACTAATCCAAAAATATGATTTCATCTATAAAAATACATTTGATTTCACAGATATGCCAGTGAAGGAGATAGTGAAGCGGGAGAGGGTGAAGGACCGTTGGAAAGTATGAGAGAACATCTCCTGGATACTATCAAACGCACTTTTAAAGTTTCTGCTGAACAAACTAATCAATTATATTCTGAATTACTTCAATGTACTCGTAAAAAACATTTGGTAAGACACTCAATAAAATTTAGTTTTTCATAACAAGACTCGATTACAAGTATAATTAAAATAAAATATTATTTACAGATAACTGTATTCAGGATAACGCAAGATCGACCACAAGAATTGGATCAAACAATATTAACAGCATTATTCAAATCTAAACAATTATCTCCAGCCGAACAATTATCGTTGTCTTTAATATGGAATAGAGTTGACATAGCTCGTAGTGAAATTTTTGTATATGGTCAGAAATGGCCACCGGGTGCTTTAGAACAAGCTATGATGCAAGCTTTACAACATGACAGAATCGATTTCGTTAAATTACTTTTAGAAAATGGTGTATCCATGAGAAAATTCTTATCTATACCACGTTTGGAAGAACTCTATAACACAGTAAGTCTTCTATCATTCTACTTTATTATTGCAATTAACATTTATACATGTCAAGATTTATTTATTGTTTGGTTAATTAGAAAGAAGGTCCTTCGAATACATTAGGCTATATTTTGCGAGATGTAAGGCCTAATATTCCACGTGGATACATGTATACCTTACACGATATTGGATTAGTAATCAACAAACTCATGGGTGGAGCTTATCGTGCACAATATACACGTAGAAGGTTTCGTGTTATTTATACCAAAGTAATGAAAAGATCTGGTGGGCAACAACAACATATGCATAGGAATAGTTGTGCTTTAAGTTCTGCTACTCGTTATTATTCAGGATCTGGTAATAAATCAGACAGCTTGACAATGAGTTTGCTCGCCGAAACTGTTCCTGCTAATCGAGATACACCACTTTTTGATTATCCTTTCAACGAGTTACTTATTTGGGCAGTATTGACTAAAAGACAACAAATGGCATTGTTGATGTGGCAACACGGAGAAGAAGCTTTAGCTAAAGCACTTGTTGCTTTAAAATTGTACAAAGCAATGGCTCACGAAGCTGCTGAGGATGATCTTGAAACAGAAGTTTATGACGAATTACGTGGTTACGGAAAAGAATTTGAAAATATTGGTACGATTGATTAAATTTTATTTAGAATAAAAAAATAAGTAATATGAAAAATTGTTAATAATATATATTTTATCATTGAAATAGCTCTGGAATTATTGGACTATTGTTATCGTCAAGACGATGATCAAACACAACAATTATTGACATCCGAACTTCAAAATTGGTCTGGTCAAACTTGTTTATCACTTGCAGTTACTGCTAATCATCGTCCACTTTTAGCTCATCCTTGTAGTCAAATCATTTTAGCGGATTTATGGATGGGTGGTCTTCGTACTCGTAAAAATACAAATTTAAAGGTGATTATGAAAATGAATTTAATTAACAGTTCTATAATAAAAATTTTCATTAAAAAAAAAATGTTTAACTTGTATTTTTATACAAAGGTTGTTCTTGGCTTACTGTTTCCCGTTTATATATCACGACTGGAATTTAAAAGTCGAGAAGAATTACAATTAATGCCGCAAACCCAAGAAGAACATTTGATTGCTCTTGAAGATGAAAAGGAAGATAGTGATTCAGAACATGGTGCATCGAATGGTCCGGATGTTGAGGTAAATATAAAATAAATTTATTGAAGTACCTTGTGTCCAAGTCATTTCTTATGACTGTGTGACTAAGTGTCTTATCGAAAGTATGTTTATGCATTTTTACATATTTATCTCATATATTTATATATATTTCTTATTATATAAATAGTTCGAAAATGAAAGGATATATATCATTCATAAAATAAAATTAACTTTCATTTTTTAATCATTTTTAAACATGAAATCAAAATGTAGATATTTTTTTCACATATATATTATTAACATTTATAAAGGAAATAGTTATATTCTACCATAATGTGATCATAAAAATAATGGTATTTTTCAAGAGAGAAATATCTTTTTTCTTTAAAATATTTGTTGTTTCTTACTAATTATGAACTCAGAACATTGGTGGCTGGTTTTTAAAATTACAATATTATACAGGATGCACACGTAGCTTCTGTAAGCTTGGCATTTACAAAAATACATTATTGCTTATAACTAAAGTAGCACTATAATAACATTAAGTTATACTTATTTTTTTTAATCATTTCTTTAATTTATTATTCAAATAAGGAAAGGTAAATCTTTCCTTCACAAGGCAAAATAATATCTCGTATTATCGAAATGTTACTCACTAATATAGATTTATGAATATACCTTTTTTTAATCATTAAATTGAACCGTTTATTATGAAAGTGGTATAAGTTAATTTTATTCATAACTAGATATTTACACCACAGTCAGAATAAATGGTCCAATATCGCTTTACACAATTCATCATTTAAATAAATAAGAAATACAACATTATTTATAAATTTTATTTTGTAAATTATTTTGGCTTTAATACTTTCCAAAAGTGATATTCTTAATTAATAAATTTTATTCTCACTTATAATTTAATAATCAATTTGTTAACTTTAATAATATTTATTCCAAATGTCACTAATGCCTGATATGAGCGATTTGGAATGTATTAATTGGAATGTTGTGTTGTAAAATTGTCTGATGAGCCATAAGAATTTGTAAACTTTCTTGAAAACAATGTCTCAAATGAAGGTAATATATCAAATTTAGTTTTATTAAAGTAAGAGTAATATTTCTTGTTATTCATATTGCTCATAGCATATATTATTATTATTATTATTATTATTATTATTATTATTATTATTATTATTATTATTATTATTATTATTATTATTATTATTATTATTATTATTANATTATTATTATTATTATTATTATTATTATTATTATTATTATTATTATTATTATTATTATTATTATTATTATTATTATTATTATCATTATATATACATAGGCAGTATTATTAATGTGTAGTAGAGTATAGAAATTATGTTGAATGAGTAATTGTATTATTTTCAGTGTATTTCTATTTTCTAAGCGCTTGAAAAAAAAAAAAATATGTTATTAAAACAAACTTAAGAGGGTACTCTCATCAGTTGTGTTAATACGTAGACCGTGTGGGTATGCATAATAATTATTTTTTAGAAACATCTGCGCAGGAGCCTCAGCATACGCAACAAATGCAGCAGCCATCAAGGCATTAAGGTATATTTATACTAACCTGAGCGCAGTGATTCTCTCTTTCTATCTTTCTCTCTTTCTCTCTCTGAAACAATTATGCACCTTCTGATGCACCTTCTGGCTGCTTCTGTTTATATGTTCCTTCATATTGTCAAGCATAATTTTATCCGCTGTTATGCTGTCTTCCAATCAATTGTTTGTCCAATACATTTTTTCTTCTAATAAGAAACAAAATGTACATGCGATGAAAACATCTGATTAAAAATTAAAGGAAATTATGTGGATTGGTACTTGCATACTACACTTGAAATTAAGAAGGAGAAAATAATTATCTTAAAATTAATATTAATTAAAAATGTATAGCCTTATGATATTATGTGAAATCAAAATGATTTTGCACTCTGTTCCATTTTTTGTTATTCTCAAATGTGAGTAAGATTTTACAATTGTTTAGATTTTTTTTCCAAGCTTCCTTGTTATGAGTTCAAAATTTCTTTTATAATTATCAAATGACTAAACTGCTAACTGCTAGGTAAAATTGGAGAGTACTCTTAGCATGCTTAATGTAACTAAATACTTCGTTTTACTATTTTACAAATGAGTTTTATATTTTAATGAAGCCTTTTTTTGAATAAATCTTGTTTCCTTTAAAAATGTTTTTTTATACATAAGAATTCATTATAAATAGAATAATATTATTTTAAATAATCTATCCATTGCTATTTATTATATGAAATTGAAATGTGAAATGTTTCATTTATTTGTCTCTTATTCTCAATTTCTGAAAATATGTTTTGTGTCACATTTCTGTCACCACCCTTCATACCTTGCATATTAAATCAACATCTAAGTATATTGTCTATTATTTTAGATAACTTTCTAATCTTCGAATGTAATTTGTCATCTTATTTATCTTCTATTTTAAAATCATGAATGCATATTATTAATAGCTTCATATGTTGTATTTGTTTTTAAGTATTGTTCATTGAACATTTTATGTAATTTTTGTTCATTCATATGTCAAACTTTCATATGAGCCTCGCTACTTTGTCAACGAAAAAAATAAAACAGAAAAAAAAAATTATCTATACAATTATTATCATGAAATATGTAATGTTTTATTTCGTAAAAAAAAAAATAATTGAAATTTCTCACATTTAATGTGCTTTGTGTGTAGGCTTTAATTAGCAGTGAACATTCGACGACGATTGTAAAAGAAACAATTGTTCAAGAAAATGGCAAAGTATTAACAGATAACGATGAAGGAACTCATCGAGCGTATGGCATTCGTTCAGACTACTACGACAACAAAACCACTAGACCGTTACGATTAAAGAAAAAATTATATGAATTTTATACTGCACCAATTACCAAATTTTGGGCCAATGCTGTAAGTAAATTGAAAGAAAAATTTGTTTTCAACGGCATTGTTAATATGAGTCCTTTTAAAAAATTATTATATATTTTTTTATATCTGTATAAACAATTATTCATTTCTTATTTGTATATAACAGTAATTTTTTGACTATATTTCATTTTCAGATAGCTTATATTGTCTTTTTACTTTTATTTTCTTACTGTATACTCGTACAAATGAGTGAAAACCCATCGGCAGCTGAGATTTACGCGATATCTTACATCTGCACATTGGGATGCGAAAAAGTACGTGAAATAGCAACATCAGAGCCAGCAACACTCTCTCACAAATTTAGCGTTTGGGCTTGGAACATGTGGAATCCTTGCGATGCAGCTGCTATAATATTTTTTCAAATTGGTCTTGCTTTGAGATTTCGTCATTCGACCTTTGACGTAGGTCGAGTTATATACTGCGTTGATTGTATTTATTGGTATTTGAGAATACTTAATATTCTTGGAGTTAACAAATATTTAGGTACGTCTTATTTAAAAAATAATATTTTAAATGTGTAATCTATAGTTATCTATTTTTAATTACACAACATAAGCTATTATTTATATAATATTAATAATGTGTTCATTGTTGTTGACTAGGTCCATTGGTTACAATGATGGGAAAAATGGTAAAAAATATGATATATTTCGTAGTTCTTTTACTAGTTGTTCTCATGAGCTTTGGAGTGGCAAGACAAGCTATATTAAATCCTAATGCAGAACCTAAATGGCGAATAATCCGTGATGTATGTATATTTATCTTTGTAATATTTATAAAAAATTATTTCATGATCATTAACTTTTCCTCTGTTGTTATGATTATAGATTTTTATGGAACCTTATTTCATGCTTTACGGAGAAGTATATGCGGACAATATAGATCCCGATTGTGGAAATGAACCAGGCATGCCAGAATGTCTTCCAGGTCGTTGGATTACACCAGCAGTTATGTCCGTGTATCTTTTAGTTGCTAACATATTATTAATCAATTTATTGATTGCGGTTTTCAATAATATATTCAACGAAGTCAATGCTGTTGCACATCAAGTATGGATGTTTCAACGATTTACGGTTGTGATGGAATATGAACAAAAGCCAGTCTTACCTCCACCACTTATCGCGGTTTGCCATGTATATTTATTAGTAAAATATTTACTAAGACACCTTACCAGAGGTAAACGAAGTACTGGTGAAACGTGCGATAACGGTCTTAAACTATTTCTTGAGGCTGACGATTTAGAACGTTTATATGATTTTGAAGAGGATTGCGTTGAGGGATATTTTCGTGAACAGGAACTTAAATTACAAATGTCTACTGAGGAACGTGTTAAAATTACTACTGAAAGGGTTGAAAATATGCATCAAAAAATAGAAGATATTAATAAGAAAGAGCATACGCAAAATGCTTCTCTACAGGTAATTGAAATTAATCTATCGATGTTTAGTACAAATTATAGGAAATATATGTATTCAAAATTTGATCTTTAATTTCTAGGCCGTCGAATTTCGTATTCGTAAATTGGAAGAATTAAGTGAACAAACCTTAGCGCATCTTGGCGTAATTCATCGTTTCATGGCAACTCATATGCCCAACGAAGGTCTTCCTACTTTTGATATAGACATCCGTCAACGTAGAGTTTCGGAAAGATCGGATGCTTTTTCAGAAGCTGATTCTCATACTCAATTACCTAGTCTCGTGTTACGGCGTAAGCGACTTTTGCGTTCTCAAACTGACGCCACTTTCTTAAACATTGGTCAACCTTTGGAGGACGACGTTTTGAAGAATTCAGAAACAATAACGTCTCGTGAAAATTTAACTAGAAATGATTCGTCGGTAAGCATCATTGATCCTCAGAATGGTCCAGAAGACGTCAAGACTACTACGAGCCAAGAAAGTGAAGTTAGTAAGGAAGTAGGTGGTACAGAATCAACGATAAAAAAAGAAGTATCATTAGAAAGAGAAGCTAGCAGTGAAGCTCCAGCTTCAGAACCACCCAGACAAGATTCAATCGAACGTCCAGTCAGACAGAACAGTAGAACTCGTTCAGAATCTGATGACGTAGTACTAATGCCTCCACCAAATATCCAAAGAGGTGTTACTTGGGCGGAACCACGCGTTGCAGTGATTCCATCTTCCGTAACTTCAGCTGGAAGTACTCAAAGATCCATTCTTTTAGCGATGCGTGCGGAATACACTAGTATAACCGACGAATTAGAAAGTTATTGCGGTCTTCTTAGTCCACCAAGAACGCCACCAGTTTCACCCCCATTATCGAGGAATAGAAATATGGCGGAAATTAATAATCCCGAGATGGCTTGGCAAATAGAGAACGAACATTTACGAGATGCCGAGGAATGCGATTATCAACAAATGGAAGATTTAATACAACGACGTTACAAAGAGGAAGACGACGAATCCAGTAATCCAGCTGAAGAAGGTGCTGTCTCTGCTAACTTCTTTTCCATATCTCACGAGCATCGTCAATTGCGAAGAGCTTCCGCGATCGATGAAGATTCTCGTAGACCACCTCCTACGATCAGCGTTACTAGAGAAATAGAACAAACACTCTCAAGGCCACCTGCGATCAGAGATCCCGAATCACCCGATCCGAGCGATAAAAATATGAGTACTGTACCAGCACCAGCTTCCGAAACTATGTGTTAAGATAATCTAAAACGCCGATTGCACGTTACATATATTATATGATGTATGTACTGCATGCGATTCGATAAAATGAGGCTATAGCTTAAGTATCTTAGATAGAAAATCTTATTTTTAGTTGTAAATCGAATTTGTACAATAAATCTTTGAATTCTCATTATTTTTTAGAGAATTCAGGATTTATAACATAAACAGCGCAAAGGATAAACATGAAAAGCTTTGAAAAAGAATTTTGCATATTGCAAAATCCTTTAGCTTTTAGATTGATTACCGTGCGAGTGAGTGAACAATCATTTTTTCATATTTTATCAGCTAATAATACTAATAATGCTATTTAATCTATTTAAATACGTTCACATTAAAATGCACATTATACATTTTATTTCTAAGATAAAGCACACTTTTGAGAATTCATATTTTTACTTGAGCACTTTTGGTATTTTTCTGTGAACTAAGCTATATGAGATCACTAAATGTAGGCATCAATTTTTTGTGCCTATTTGGTGGTACAATGTCAACCGTAAATCTATAACAAGTATCGGTTGTTAAGCCTTTTTATATAAAAAAAAAAAAAAAGAAAAATAGAAAAAAAAAGAAGATATCATTATTTATGAGATCTTTTTATTTGATCATAGTGAAAATCTGTACTTCTTAATTTGTACTTAGGAAATTATTGTATTAATGTTTATTACATATACATTTTATGCTGGCTATAAAACGGTAGTATAATATTATAAAACACTATTAACATTTCTTATGGTTGTAAACACTTTTTAGTGTTGTCGTACATTAGAAATTTTAATTTTTAGTACTTATAATGTTTTATTTCATATCTACTAGAATTATTTTTTAAACTAAATAACTTTTAGAAAGCTTTAAGCAGGAATCATGTAAACGTTGCGAATATTTATTAAACATTAAAGTGATGTATAAAAAAGAGAGAAAGAGAGAAGACAAAAAATCAAAGATTACACGCGTTAGACAATTTTTATGTAATTTTATTTATTTAAGGAAATAACAGGGCTAGGATTAGGTGTGACGGTTTTAATTCGTTTTCTCCTTGTTTTCTTCTTGATTTCGTTTTTTTTTTCTTCTAATATTTAAAATTAAATAACATTATAACAAAAAGAGATAAGAATTAGTGTTGACTTCACTACTGTCATTCTCAGCTTTATTGTCTTTACTGCCGGATACTTTTAAACGTATTTTGAAATATATATATTTAGGGCCTTATATAAACACGCACTTTCTACTGCGTCAGACTCGGACTTCACGGACCATTATAAGCGAACCATATCACGCAGATATGTTCTAAGGAACTAGGCCAATCTGCGTTAGTACAATTGCAACTATTTAAAGAAACTTTGATACCTGCATCTAAAAAAATTGCCTAGTTTATATAGACGAAAATATATTGTGTATAGCTTATAAGTGTTTATGAGAGAAGATAAAGCTTGGGAATCATTGCTTAGAATATATATCAATTATATTCTAACACACTAAAGTGCTATTCAATTTTTACTCATTTTAAATAATGTGGTCTGATTTTAATTTTATTTATTTTCTTTTTTTTTCCTTTCTTTTCTTCTATTTTATTTTATTTTATTTAGTACTTCATAGCGTTCCTTTATAAGTATCCTATGATATATTGTTTAATATACTTACTATATTTTCTAGTTGAGATATATTATCGGAACACTAATGTTTTTTTATTCTAAAATCACACATAACAAAATGTTATAAAATTTCATCAATGTCACGTACAAATGTAGAAAGAATAGTTAAAGAAAATACAGTTAATGCTCCAATACGTGAGTTACATCATCCAATTAATTTATATTTATGAAATGATGTGACTTATAATGTTTGCTGTTGGTGCTTCCGAAAAGCATGATTGTAATATTCTGAGGAAATAATTAATATTTAATATATGTCATTATTTAAGCACAATTACGTAAAAACAAAACTCTCAACTTGAGACACTGGTTTCTTAGTATCCATAATAGTTTCTCAAAAGAGTTTGTAAATGTTCATTTGTACATAATATTAATCTATTTGTATATTTAAAGAAATTAAGTGCCATGCCATTTATATTATACGTGTAATACATTTATAAATATTGCAATGCAATAAAATCAGTGGCGCATTATAGCTTCATAGAATCTCATAGCAAATTAGAATTTAGGAGTCTATAAATAGGGTTGAATTTGTCTTCGAGAAGAAATATCATATCTCTCGTATACTCTTACCCATGCAATAAGTTAAATAATGATAATAATTGTAGATATAATTTGATTACAAATAAAACAAAATTACATGTATGACATTGGGGAGGGCTCTCTGTCGATGGGGAGGACCGACAGGCAATTGCTCTTTTTGTCCATAAGATAATGCGCCGCTGGACAAATTGTATATTTTTTAGAATATTGAGTTTTAGACAAACATTTTTTCTTTCTTACCACACAAGTGCAATATTTATGTTCTTACTTTATTTAAAAAGACAATATTTATTGCTAATAAAATTTCTTTCTCTTTAACGTAATAATATAAATATGGCAATATGGTAATTTGTAAATATACTTATATACATGTAATAGCTACAATAATTTCTTCAATAATATCACAATCAACTAGGTAAATTGGTTCAGTATCATATATATTAATTCGAATAGGACTAGTCATATATGATACATGATTTTATTATTATATATGCCCAAATGTGGAATATTAAAGCATATAAGCACTGATGAAGTTATAATAATAGCATTAATGTGCATTATAGGTGTGTGTGTTTTGGAACGCATACGTTATTTACTATTTACTATTCGATTATATTGAAATTATATATACATATATATATCTTAGGAAAAATTTCGAATGTTAAAATTATTAAACAAAAAAAAAACTGTTAAAAACAAGGACTGTTAGTGGTTCGACTTATGAGATTAAAATATGTATCTACTTTTTTCTTGATTTACATAAAATGTGTAAAAAGAAATACAAATTTGTTATATTAAAATATTAAATTACTTGGGAGTAACGGTATATAAATTAATATCAATCTCATAAATCGATCCTGCTTTTATAAATAATAAAATTGTGCTATGTTGATTAAAGCACATTATTGAAAAGCAATTTTTGAAGATATACGTGGGTGTAACACGCAATAAAATCAAATACTTACACGTTTCTTCTAATATGAATGATATATCTCATTAGCTTACAAGACAATTTTAATTATAAGAAAATTCGTATACTCGTTGATCTATACAACGAAATTGTTAACTTATTCGGTATATGAAAATTAATAATAATATTAAATAATAATAATAATAATAATATTAATAATAATAGTAATAATATTGGTGAGATATAGACATTTTTCTACTTACATTCTGAGATCTCTCTTTATCTCTCTCTCTATCTCTCTTTTTATGAATGTTTGATATATAATTTTCATTAAATTTCGCAATAAGATAAAAAAGTATCTTTTGAATTGTTAAAATAAATAATATATTATTAAATAACAAAGTATGAAAATGAAGAGGAGAAAAATATTAATATAACGTGTGCGAACGTGTTATACTCACTTTTTGCGAGCGTCTGATTCAACATGAGATTATCATATAAAAATAAAACGCAAATAATCGAATATGTAATTTAAATCGTAAGATATAAAGATATTCGACACGCATATAAGTAATTTTTCAGCAATCAAATATCTTTGATCGACGAATAAAACATCAAAATAATTCATTACGCGATTCTACGCATTTTCGTCGTGTTTTAAATATTTGGAGAAGAAAAAAAAAAACCTTTACCTCTCGTGAAAAATATCCAAGACACGACCCTTTGTACTCATTTATTTTCTTACGACAATTATTCTTCTCTCACTCAACGAAAAATCAAAATATTTCAATTATCAATATAGTATAAAAAGTTATATATAACTATATCGATATCCGTATATGAACTGGTGATTATGAAAATGATTTAAAATTCATTAAAAATATCGTTCTTTAATATCTTGTCATATTATACACTTTTTACAAAATTTTCAAAGGACATAAAAACTATTTTTCTTATGAATAAAAATATATTCACTTTATTTTGTACTTCTTGTTATAAAAAAAGAAAAAAAAAATAATAATTTTCAAATAATTCAAACGAAAATATCTTGAAATATTTTAATAAACGAGAAATATGACAATTTACAATATTTGTAAAAATGAAATTTAAAAAATACGATCATTTTCATGATAACCAGATCACACAAATCTATTTACAAGGAAAGAAAAAAGAATATTAAGTTTTGAACTATAAACATATGTGTTCTAAATGGTAAAACTTTCTAGTATATACCATTAATATCAAACATATACATGTTTATCTACGAATGAGATAAGTAGGAGGAATTTCGAACAACTTACAATTAGCCATAAAATGACAGTACATGTAAGAGTGCAAAGGGTTTTAATCACCTATTGTCGATTTCAAACGATTATCATGATAATAATTCAACGATTAACGATCTCATCGCCTTTTCCAAAAGGATATGTATTTAAAAAAAAAAAGAAAAAAAAGAACAAGCACAATACACGATCTTTCTAACACTCATATTTGTTAAAGAATAATAAATATTTGGAAGAATGAAATAATCTGTGAAAAAAAAAAAGAATTCAGGCAGCACGATTAGACTTTAATACAAATGAATATATATAAATATGTATGTGACAAATATTGTTCTTGTACATATCTCTCAGTGAATTCATTTTGGTGATTTCAATTGACAGACAAATACAGTGGAAGCTCCAGTATTCAATGATCTAGTATTCGAACATTCTACTATTCGCGTGGTCCACTAGCAAAACACTTTATTATCCGAACACTGTATATATATTTCTAATTGTATCATTTATTATGAAAACAAATAATTAACGACTGTTTAATATAATATTGTATCTTATTGTTCCAATATGAAATTGATATTTAATGCTTTTTTCAACTCACGTCTAATGGCATCGAAAAAGAGTTGTGTGGTATCAAGTGTTAAAACAATATAAAAAATATTCTATAAATTAAAAAGTGGTGAAAATAAAGCGATAATTGTTAGAATGTAATTAATGTTTTACTATAAGAGAAAATTTCTTCATCCAAAATAGTTATGTCTATCAATTTATTCGAATACTGGAAGTTCTACTGTACATGTAATAATATATATGTGTATGCATTCGTCCAATGGCACCGATATAACTACGATTACGTTTAAAACTCGTAATTAAATATACATGTAATACTATGTATGTAATGTATTTACAAATGTAATACTTACATGCAGACAGTGACAAACAACCATCGGTGATCCTTAAAAAATAACAAAATATCGTGCCTTTCTTTTTATACGAATCGTTTAAGACTAAATAAGTTCGTTAGTTCAAGATCATCTAATCGTGCTGATTTCACAAAGATACGCGTTTTGTTGCTGTAAACATATATATTTAAAAAAAAAAAAAAAAAAAGAAAGAAAACGAATAAGAAAATGAACAAAATAGATAAAATGTCGTTATAAAATTGATTATGCGTTTCTTATTCACTTTTCTTTTGTTTAATCATTAAGTTTTCAATCGTATTTTTTTATCGTACTAAGGTATCATGAAATTTACAAAATTATCGATCATTCGCTGTGTAATAATTTAATTAGATTCTGTAATATGTAATTTAATTTTAATTTATCTCTAACATTTTGGGTTCTACACGATTTCTATTCCAAATCGAAAAGGCGAGTTATTATGAAAAGTTGTCTTTAGGACACGAGAGAGCGAATTTATCGATACATATATTTAAATATGATCAAAAGAAAAGTTTGAATCAACGAAAGAGACTCCTTCTTGCGTCCTTTTATCTCGAAAATCGATCGAGACTCTTGTAACTCGATTTTCAAATGGGGACATTGTAAGTGATATGAACCATTAATAATAAAATAAACGATTACAGTAACAACCCATATGAATGAATTTTAGAAAGTTATTTGCGTGACCAAATCTTTCTTTTCTTCTGCTTTATTTTGTTTATAATTAATTGTTTTAATACACGCAAATATGAAATTTACTCACAATGTTGTATCTCATATTTCTATTAATTTTATATAAATAAAAAGTAACGAGAGAAGCTCACAATCAGTTAAACAACTCATTCAAGAAGTTCAACGATTCGTTTAAGAGAAACCACTTTGCTTTTAACGCATCATGAAAGTACTTAATTTAACTAAAAAGAAATGGAAACTTATTGAAATTCTTCATAAGTTAAAATTGTTCAAAAGTTTATCTGTTATTAAGAAAACAATTATAGATTTGTTATTCGAAAGTATCATCAATTTGAATTACACGAATAATCTACGTTTTTATCAACGTCCTGTAGAAAAGTATATATGGGGCTTTTTAATTACTATACATTTTATTTTGTATGATCATTAATTAAATATTTTTACTAATCAAAAATATGTCTAGGGTTGTTTATTTAATTGTTCGCATAGTGACAATAATCGGCATGTCTTTTCTAATTCTCAACACGACTTTGGAATTTCAAGATAGTCCTACAGTGACCACTGTGGAAACCAATAAATATCCTATGCAAGAAATTAATTATCCAGCGATATCTATTTGCAATATTAATAAAATAAGTTTAATATCTGCTATCGATCTTGCGGAAGAACTGTATGTTATGATTAAATTAAAATGATCTAGTTGTTGTTAAATTATTTAATAATTTATATAAAAATTACTTCATTATTTAAATTATAGTTTAGAATTTAAAACAATAAAATACAGTGTTAATTTAACTGTGGAAAAATTGACTAATCTGATAACAACTTTGGGAAATCTTTATCACTTTGATATCGATGAGGATGAGTTAGAAGAAATTTATTTGTTGCACACTATACTTGAACGAGGATACAACGACTACAATGTTGACAGACTAATGAAAAGGGTATTAAAATTAATATTATTTACATAAATGTAAAGTTTTAATGTATACTCTTATTTTTTTCATTTTTATCGTAGCTATTACCAAAATGTAGATCAATTTTATGGCAATGTTCTTGGAATGGCAAAGATCAAGATTGCAATGAAATTTTTGTTCTAAGAATAACGAACAATGGCTACTGTTGTACCTTTAATTCTGCACGACGCGTTGGTTTACATAAGTTAATTTAATTTATTTTAATATATTCTTTTTATAAAATTAAAATTAATATTTACAAAATATTTAATTTATATACAGCAAAGATTCTTTTATATTTACATCTCAAACGATCAAACGTTCTAAAGAAGCTGGTTCAGAATATGGATTATCTGTACTATTAAATCCTCAGTTATATGATTATGCTTACAAACTTTTACCAATACAGGGTTTCAAGGTATGTTAATAAAAATAAAATTCAGTAAAAATTGTACATTACATTTTAGAATTTTTTTAATACAAATTTAATATATAATTTTGTTGTAGATATTGGTGTATTCATCTCTTGATTATCCTAATGCACTCAATGGTGGAGTACGAGAAATCTTCGTTCCACCGAAAGTAGAAATGTTCTTAAATTTAGACGCTGTCTCTTTTTATTCTATACCAGTAAGTTGATTATTAATAAGATCGAAATTCTAAATAAATGGATGGATTTTTATTTACAGGATGTTATAAATTATGATATAAAAGAAAGAGATTGTTTATTTAGCACGGAACAATCACACACGTTCGGGGGATATTATTCATATACGGATTGTTTATCTTATTGTCGTACACGAGATATTATTTCCTTTTGCAAATGCGTTCCTTTCTTTTATCCGGTTACTTCCGATATGGGTAAGAAAATATTTATTAATAAATATAAATAACAAATATTTAAATTCATTCATTTGGGTGTTTTTCTTCAGGTGATATAAGAAAATGCAATCTCAAAGATCTAATGTGTATGAAAAAATATAAAGGTTTATAAATAAAATTTCTTCGTGTGTATATTATATATATATATATATGTTTGTTAATTTTTTAAATTTATTTCAATTACATATTCATATTAAAGAGAGATGGTTAAATCTGAAGCCTAGAAACGAAAAACTGATGGTACCATTTCACAATACGAAGATTTCAGTAGAATCTTGCTGCATAACTTGCGATTGTCTTCCATCCTGTGAAGACATTACGTATACTGTATCCACCAGCGATATTCCATTAAATATTCCATATTTAACTTGGAATAGGTAATACGAAAAAATGTGAAATAAAAATATGAGTTTAACACTAGATTGCCCGAGATTTCTTGTATAGCTATATTGCCCAAAAACAGTCAAAATGACTGCATTGTGAAAAAATAACTAATGTGTAAACAAATTTGTTTAAAATTAATTTTTAATATTTCTTATATTATTTACAGTTATACAACAAGTTATTAGTAAATATTAACAATATTAATTAATTAATTATTATTAATTCTAAGAAATTGTGTCATTATATACATAATTGTTTTTCTAATTGAAAATAAAAAACAGTCAAAATGACTGCCTTGGGCAATCTAGTGTTAATAGAAATAATGAAATTAATTGAAATCTATTTTAAATAGGAAAAGAACTTATATCAATAATCACAGTTTAGTGCATATCTATTTTGGATCTCCTAGAACAACAAAAATAAGACAAGATATGCTTTTCTATTGGTATGAACTAATGAGTAAGTGTTAAATACTTTTTAATACGTCATTAAGTTTCAAATTATTATCATTATTATTATTATTATTATTATTATTATTATTATTATTATTATTATTATTATTATTATAACTATTATTATTATAACTATTATTATTATTATTATTATTATTATTATTATTATTATTATTATTAGTAGTAGTAGTAGTAGTAGTATTAGTATTATTATTATTATTATTTATCATAACATGTTTATAGGTAATTATGGAGGTATATGTAGTTTATTTTTGGGTCTTAGTATAATCAGTTTAATCGAAATGCTTTACTTTTGTATAATGCGTTGCATCAATTTTGTATTTGAACCATCATCAGTGGAGTCAACTAATTCAGAAGATAATGTTACTATTAAAACGATTGATGTTGAACCTAAAGAATCACAAACGGTGGTCTTGTATTGGAAAGAAATAAGCGGAAAAATTTCTAAAGAAATTAATCTAACGTTTGTACCCCTAGATGAATGAACGAATTTAACAGATGAATTGATGTTCTAACAAATATCGTCACATTCAGTGATGTTCGGTGGTGCACAGACACTATGTTTTATTCCAAAAGAATATTGCGGTGAGAGATCTAATTTTTTAGGATTATATTTAGGTCCTGGACTCCGACAAACGTCTTTGTCAGAAAGTAAAAAACCTATACTGAACATTGGTGATGATGGTTTAATCATATCCAAATTATATGGCGCAGAAGGTCCAGGTCCACCGACACATTTAAGATCAGGAATTTTTAATCCTCTGTAAAAATAAAATTATACAGAATTAATAATTCATTAGATAAGAAAAAATATATTAGCATATACTTACATGCTAAAACTTGGTCCATAAAAGATGCGTTTGACGTTATAAGGCCCAGGTGTTACGCAACCCTTTTTGTGAGCTTTACGCCACTTTAGAGAAAACATAGGACCGCTTCTAGGAGATGGTACAGAATATTTCGGACCAGGACCAATAGTTTTATCTGTAATCCACCAAAATAAGACAATTTTAATATTATAATATACTTTCGATAAGTACAAGTAAAATACTAAAATAGCAGTGAAATTAATTACCAGTCATTTTTAAAGCAAGTCCAAATGTATAACCATTTGGTTTCAATCCTTGCAGCATATACTTTGGTCCAGGACTTGTACACAAATCTCCAGATATTTCTCTCATACCAAATGTAAATGCTGGATTTCTATATTTCGAGATACAATGGTCTTTATGACCAATGAGCGTTTTCAATTTGTATTTTGGTCCTGGAGCTTTGTTTTAATTAATGTTTAGTAAATTAGCGATCACTATGTTAAATAAAATGTAATATCTTTAAATAGAATTCTTACTGGATAAACCGCAAAATGATGCATCTGTTATTTTAGCAGGCTTTTTCATATTACCAGTTTTACCCGCGGCTTTAGCCGCCTTGGGAGGCATTGTTATAAATTTCAAATTAATTTACATATTTTACAGAAAAATTTGTATCTATTAGAAATGAAAATATTTTAAATTATGTCAACTTCATTTTGATTAGAAGAAAAAAAAACAATTGAAAGTCCAATTGGATCTACCAAATTTGTGTACACACATTTATACATGTGTATATACGTTGATACACATAAGGAATATAGGAATATACATGTCTGATTGAAGACACATCACATTTATTAAATACAAGGTGTAAAAATATATAAAATTATTATACAATTTGTACAAATGTTCGTCGATCCAACCAACACAAAACCGCGTACATATTTTTCTTTCCATTCAATCTTCGTCTAAACTCGAAATAGGATTTCCTGCACATTCACTGTGTCTAACACCAAACGAAAATTTAGGAGCACGTCTTCCAGTATTAAAAGTAGGATTATAACGTGGTCCTGGACTCAGATAATCTTCAGGAAGTTCATGACGCCATTTAAGACTGTATACTGGACTGCGTTTCATTACAATATTTGGATTAATATTCGCATAAGCCGCTGGACCTGGACTTAAACTGTCTAATGGTGGTTCGTAATAGCCACCGCTTGAAAATAAATATTATATTATTTATTAAAAAAGAAAAATCAATTATGATTAATTGAATAATAAAATATACACACATAGTATAAGCAGCTTGTGCTTTCTTATCTGGTATTTTAGAACCTATACATGTTGGTATTGTGTAAGCATTTGGTCCAGGCCCTTCAAGAATTTGCATTGCTAGACCTTTAGATTTGATGCTATAAGCAGGAGCTCTACGACTATGATTCATTGGTAGACATTGTTCAGGTGAATATGCGCCAGGTCCTGGCCCTAAATCTAAAACTATAAAAAATTATATTTAATTTAGTCATAAAATTGAATGTATCTTACACATATAATTTTTATGGTTAACAAGCATATATATTTGCAGATTAATTCATTTCATATTTTTACTTGGATCAGTATATTTAGTAGCTATAGTGAATGCAGGTGGTTTATCTATTCCAAATTTTGTTAATTTATTGATGTTATAGCGTGGACCAGGACCAACCGATTCTTGATCTAATCCTACACGATATCTTATACTGTATGCTGGACCTCTACGCTTAGATGGATCGTGTCCAACATATCCAACTAATGTTGGTAATTTATAAACTGGTCCAGGGCCTAAGTTTAAACATTTAATAATAAATGTTCAGAGATTATTGTTATAATGTACAAATGAATTTAACTTATATACCTTTGGTTAGACAATCAACCTTGGGTCTACTTTCTACGTTTTCCATTTGCTAGTAAATTTCTACTAAAAAAAAGGCAAAGTAAAAATATCTAAAACTTAAAAGATTATCAAAAATAAAAATAAAAAATTTACATATAATGATAAATTATAGTAAATTATAAAAGACTATAGTGAATATAGTATAGATTTATATATAGCAATATTCACAGCAATTATTGTTGTGTTGTATAAAAATAATTTAATATAATACTATAATTATGATTAAAGAAGAAATTTAATCTAATATAATAAAATAATACAATTTATAATTTACAAATATATTTTTAATATAAAATAACTACATACTACTATTCCAAATTATAATTATTCAAATGATCTTCTAGTTTAAAATGATTATTTTTTGTCGGATTATAATTTAAGTTATTTTTAAGTTTTTTATCCCATCATCTTCCAATTCATTTTCCGAATCTTCTTCTAAATTATCACTAAAATCATCTTCCGAATTATCAGTAAAATCGTCATTACAATTATCTTTCTTAATTCTTAAATCTTTTTTTAAAGATGATTTTTCTGTATTCTTTTCGCTCTCTTCTCCATCGTCGCTTTCTTCTGAATCTTCGTTCTCATCATTACTAGTTTTAGAATCAGTGTTCTTTGAGTTACCTAAATGAAATAAAATATATGTATTATATAGTTATACGTATAGAATCTTTAAATATGGAAATATTGATTATATTTACAATTACGGTTCATATATCTTATAACCGTTCTACGTTTCCTTTCAGGTAATTGTTTCAAGAACATCTGTGTCTCCGCATCCATTTTCATCATTTCTTCTTTGTTTGGTTTAGCTTCTATTACTTCACGTTTTTCACAGCACTTAGGACAAACTTTAAGATCCTTTGAGCAAGGTAGACACATTGTATGATAAGCATGTTTAACTGTCTTTTCTTCACACTTAGTACATTTAGCTGGTGCCTTGAGAGGCTTATATTTCTTATATTTGATCTTCCACTCAATTATTTTTTTACATCTTTCGCATACATTTGCTACTTCAATATTGTTGATAAATTTAGTTTTGTGAGATTTGTCATGTAGATCATTCTTAAAAACAGTTTGATTTTTATATTTCTGAGGCCTAGACCGTTTCGTATTTCCTTTTTGGCAACTCATTATTTGTATTATTTATTTATTTATTAAATATTTATACCCAAATATTACCCTGCAATTCATAAAATATTTTAATTACTAAATAATTCACTTTGCTATATATTTTGAGATTATTAAAAAGTAGTGTTTCAAATAAATTAATTGTCTGTGATTAATTTATTATTTAGTAAAGATATAAACAAAATTAGAATTTATATATAAACACATACGCCATGTATACATACTTTTACCTATTTAGTAAAAAAAATATAAACATAAAAAATACACAATATCATATGTTTGATATTAAAACTACGTTTCCATGATTAGATATTTTTTTCACTCCACATTGCTAAATGAATAACCGGATGTCAGCTTAAAAATTCGATTTTTTAACCTAGCATGACGCCACTATCGGTTGATTTCATTGGTCTTTATTTTGATTAAAATTTCCAAAATATTTTTTTTATAAGAAATGTTGTTTACATATGCATTATCTAAAATTGAAAAGATATTTACATATATTTAAAATGATTTCAATTTAGTGCAATATTACAGTAACATTAAACATATTAGTTTATTTATATTCATGTCTTCAATGTTAATATAATACAAAGATATTGATTAAAAAAAATACTTTATAGATTATATGTTTATTTTTTTATGTTTAGAATATTTATTCCTCACACATTATTCAAATATAAGTAACAAAAAAATTTTTCAAAAGGAAATAAACGACGACTGTGTATAAGAGATAGCGAGCCAATCAGCAGTAAGTAAGAGAAGTTCTTGCAGGTCATTGGTCAATGGTCATAATCAAGGAGCCTAGATAACAGAAGGGCGATCGCAATGTATTAGAAATGTACGAAAATGAGGGGATAGATTTTTGCCACTAGAGCGCGTTAGTGTGGCTAATATCAGGTTTTTAAAACCTAGTTTATTGTCGCGGGAATGTAACTATTGTACTCACGCGTTAGTCAAAATAAATTAACCAAATCTTATAATTAACGTTCAAAGTAGCAATAAGAAAAATTTTTTTATTATTTTACAATTATTTCCAAGATATTATCGTCAACTTGTTATGTAAATCTATTCAATTTCATCTTACCTAGTCGCAGTTGAGTAAAGGATGGAAAACTAAATTTAAAAAGTCCAATTAAAAGTAAATTGTAATTTATTATCGTAAATTGCACTTTTTACAGGACTAGACTTTTAACCATTTACATCATTGCATTTTTTTATATTAGTAATTAATAATTATCAATTAAGGTTATATTACCTGTGGTAAAGTGAATAAAGACGTATTTCTCTGATTTAATTTAGCATTCTTATTACGATTCTTGATTCGTCCACTTGTACACCCGTGAACAATACATTTATTTACCATTTTGAAATAAATATTACTTTTTATAAATTAAAAAAACATTAATACAATTGCTAATGATGCAGTRTTGTCAACAATTGTCAATGAAAAATATGACGTTATAAACTTGACATTAGCGAACATAACGAAACCTAGCGGCGTATTTCCGAAAATAATCTTTCCTTTTTTTTTCTAGTCGCGTTTGCTAGTTATTTTCCTATGTCGATCGCCCTCCTGGTATCTAGACTCCGTGGTCATAATAAAGAAAATGTATATTATTAACAAAAAACTTTTAATTTTCATTAAGTAACGAAACATATTTCATTTATCTCTTAAATATATTATACTCAAAGATTACTTTAATTAGTTTCGTATATATTTATAGATTTATTATACACGTATATTTAAATATTATAAAAAAACGAAACATTATTCAAAAAGAACTTCGTTAAAATCACATAACATATATATATAATTCCATCGTGTCTTCATTTTGATTGGTCCATAGTATAGAATAGTGGGGGAAGATGTTAGGTTAATCTATAAAAGGCGACGCACGGCGTGGTCGGACGTATTCGAGTTTTATAAGGTCTTGAGTGGTTAGGCGATTTATCTTCGAGAGTTTAAAAGTAAAATCAATTAATAATGACTGGTCGTGGTAAGGGAGGAAAAGGATTGGGAAAGGGAGGAGCTAAACGCCATAGAAAGGTTCTACGTGATAACATCCAAGGTATTACCAAACCAGCTATTCGTCGATTAGCTCGACGTGGTGGTGTCAAACGTATTTCTGGTTTGATATACGAAGAAACACGCGGTGTACTTAAAGTTTTTCTTGAAAACGTTATTCGAGATGCTGTCACCTATACCGAACACGCTAAGAGAAAAACTGTTACCGCCATGGACGTTGTCTATGCATTGAAAAGACAAGGCAGAACCCTTTATGGATTTGGAGGTTAAAGGAGTAAAAATGACATTGGCTTATTAAATCGGCCCTTTTCAGGGCCACAAATTGATTTATTTTACAAAGGAACGAATATATCGCTTTCTATATGTATCATTATGTATGTGAAATCAATCATTTGAAAAAATACGTTAACGTCTATTCTTTTCTTATTAACCCATCTGATTAAAGAATAAGTTTCATTTTATTGTTTATTTATTTCTGTTTTATATTTAATATTATTTAATTAGTTTATGATACTTTTATATATGTATAATATATATAATTTATTGTATAATTAGGTTTATTAAAATGATAAAAATGAAAAATATAATTTAGATCTAACAAAAGAAAAATGCATAAATGCTTACATATGTACATATCGATGACTTAATATTATGTTGTTGATTGTTCGATAACCTTCGAGAGCTTTCTTTAAAGATGGCGCTGATATAGCACAACTTAGAATTTTCTTTACTTGATTTAATTATAGGGAAATAAAAATTAGATTTAAAAAGACACTAATATTATTAATTTTTGCCGTAGAACATACATTAACACATTCAAAGCTTATACTTCATAAATATTAAATACCATAATATTTTATTCATTCTGCGAATAAAAAGAGATCGTATTTTTTCTAAAAATGTTGGGTAAGATTGTCGCAATTTATAAGCGTTAGCACGTACAGTCAGTGATCACATTCGTACGATAATTATCGTACACGTCACATAATTTGAAGCCTTGTACGATCAAAAATCCAACTTGTACGATAATTTACGATTATTCCATATTTAAATATAATTTTCGATATGTTGTGATTTTGTTTTTGTTACGCGGTTAAAAGAGCGGTATTTCAATTTTTTGATTGGCTACAGTCATTTTTTAGCCACATAGAACAGAGATAACCATACAATACATACAATAGTCAGATGGTCAGGAAAAAGGACAAGTTTTTACTTTTTTTTTTTGAGGTCCTAAAATCCTAAATCTAGAATTTTCAGAAAATCAGATCTGATTTTTTTTTCTGTGCGTACGATAATTGTACTGAGAACCTGATAATTTTACGGCACTGTGTCGATCAGACAAGCAAAAGTTTATGGGATCACTGCACGTACTGAATCGCATCAGTTGCATTCTAAACTTCACCAAGAATACTTGTTATAATGAAACAAAAATGGACGTTAATTGTCCCTGTGATATTTTTCTTGTTGCCATTGACGTTACAACTTAATTTATTTAATCGATTTCATTTAACACAAATGGTTGGTTCCATAAACACAAAAGAACACCATAACAATGATTTTGGCGCGAAATACAAATACGAAATCAAAACTTTTGAAGTTCCTGTAAGTATGTATTTATAATTAATTTATATACTATAATATATATAATTATATATTCGTTGATTACAAATTAGTAATTTACAAATGTAGTATACATATATATTATATATATTATTATTTATCAATAGCCATTTTTGTTCAAGAGCTTAAGAATTAATACAAAGGTTAATAATATTTATTTGCAGGTAGACCATTTTAGTTTTGCAGTAAAAGATAAATTTAATATCCGATATCTTTTTAACGATACGTGGCGACGTGGAAATAATGCACCTATCTTTTTTTACACAGGAAATGAAGGTGACATCGAAGTTTTCGCCAAAAATACGGTAATTATAAATATATAACCTTATATTTTATTTTACATATTCAATTTGATTGAAAAGAAATTAACAAGCATTTCATTTCAGGGATTTATGTGGGAAATAGCACCAGAATTTGGTGCAATATTGGTCTTTGCAGAGCATCGATATTATGGTTCATCTATGCCATTTGGAAATAAATCATTTATCAATCCTGCACATTCTGGATATTTGACCTCCCAACAAGCTATTGCTGATTATGTTGATCTTATCGAATATTTGAGATCAAATAAGGTCAGAGAGCACAGTCCTGTTATTGTTTTCGGTGGTTCGTACGGCGGTATGCTCAGCGCATGGATGCGTCTGAAATATCCTCACATTGTTCAAGGGTGTGTTATTTAAAGAAATAACAACTCTCGATAATTCATATTTATTTTTGATAGATATCATTTTTCTTTCACTTTATCGTCTACTTCATTAATCTCACACATATTAATCTCTATAACATAGTGTCATTTCTGAAAGGGGAAAGTTGTTTATATTAAACCATTAATAATAGCGACGATAAAACACGTTAAACGATAAAGAAAAGAAAGAAACGATAAACAAAGAAAAAAACATTGTTATTATCTTTTTGTGCACGCGTTTAGCTTCAGATATTATATGTTGTTAGTTTCTGCAATAATTTTTAAATGATATATTTCATTATATTTATATATTTACAGAGCTATAGCTGCATCAGCTCCGATTTTACAATTCACTGATATCACTCCTTGCGAAACATTTGCACGAATAGCGACGTCTAGTTATCGTGCGGCTGATGAAACGTGTCCGAAATTGATTAAAAGATCATGGAACGTAATAACCAATCTCACGTCGAACGGTATAAACTGATGGATATATTTCTTTTCTCTGATATCTTTTTACTTTTATTTTTATTTTGTCTTTTTATTAATAGACGAGGGTAAAAAATGGTTGTCAGACAATTGGAAATTATGTAAGCCGCTTAAAAATTCAACACAGGTTGAAGAATTACAAAATTTCTTGGAAGATGTTTATGGAAATATCGCGATGCTTAATTATCCGTACGAAACTAACTTTTTAGTACCATTGCCTCCCGAACCTGTAAAAGTAAGCAGATATTATTTGTGGCAATGATTACAAAAGTTAATCTAATTAAATGAATGCGTGGAATAAATTTTTAAAACGATATTTATTTTTGTTTATTTATTCTTTACAGGCTTTCTGCAGTCATTTAACGAACTCGTCTCTAACAGGAAGACCATTGTTAACTGCATTATATAAAGCATTAAGTATTTTCACGAATTATACGGGTCAAGCAACTTGTACAGATACAATGAATAGCTCAGGAAACTTAGGCGCCGATGCTTGGGATTATCAAGCATGCAGTGAAATTGTTATGGGTCTTTGCAGCGATGGAATTAAAGACATGTTTAGATATGAGCCTTGGGATATTAAAAAGATAAGCGACGAATGTTATAAGAAATATGGTGTACGTTCTCAACCATACATGGCTTGTAAAGAATATGGTTGTAAGGATCTTTCAACCGCGACTAATATTGTCTTTAGGTAAGAGTTTTGTAGATAAATAATGTAACTAATCTGATACATGAGAAACTAATTTCCTTTTTTTTTTAGTAATGGATTGATAGATCCATGGTTAGGTGGTGGCATATTACAGAATTTGTCTTCCTCTGCAGTTGCTATGATTATTCCCGACGGTGCTCATCATATTGATTTGAGAGCTAGCAATCCTAGAGATCCTTACAGTGTTACATTAGCAAGAGTATATCATCGTAATTTTATAAAACAGTGGATTAAGGAATATCAAGAACAGATTAATAGAATATTAGTAGTCTAATTTTCTAATATTTCTTTTCTCTTTTTTTTTTCTTCTAACAGATGCTGTTTTATGCGAAAGTGGTTCTATATAAAACAACTTTATGTGTATATGTTATCATTAAATTTTATTTTTTAAATTATAAATACAAAGGCAGCATACGCAGATAATTATAATTATTAAAGTCTAATTATCGTGATTCTTATATTATGTGTAAATAAAGTGCAGAAAAAGAAAAACATTCGAAATAATATAAGCGTTTCATTATCACAGTACTTAATAAATGCATTATAAGTAACTACAAAAGATTAAAGAGCATACAAAGTATATGAGATAATAAATATTGTTGGTGTTTTAAACGCATTGTCAATTCAGGCTCGATAATTGAAGGGCTCTATAACCATTTTTTTTTATATTCTTTTTATATTTTATTTATTTCGGTTCGCTTAGATTCTTTTGGTTCGATCAAAAATATATATCATTCGTTAAAACCTTGCTATAATTCTATTATTTTAATTCAATGGCTTCTTTAAACGACATATTATAGTAAGACAGAGATAAGAACATTGATCGATCGATTTAGAGACGGAGACGAGAAATAGGTTTTATACAATAAATAAATAAATTATAATGATAGTCTATACCAAGTTAACAGGGAAATCTTGGTATTGTTAGATTACAATACGTCTCTAATTGTAAGAGTATTTGTTCTCACATACACGCAGACTTTATCGAGACGTGTTGTTTATCAAAAATCTCTTATACGATGATAATGTAAAAACATGTAATAAATTTTGTCAGCTGTTATTAAATATTTTGACATGCATCAATAATATCCTACTTGCCTTTGAGGCATGATATTTATTAGGTTTTTATTTCTAATAACACAGGTACTGTATGATAAACATACTTTTCTTCTCTATTATAATTCTTTTTTTTTCCTTTGGAAATGATCTGTGTCAAATATCATGATAAAAGGGATAGATATTGTGTATATTGAAATTATAATATTCATTTAAGTTTCATTATTTGGTCTGCATCTTGCAATTTTTTCTATTGCATTACAGAATAAATATATAACAATTTGTTATAATTACAATTGATGTACATAGAAAAATTTTCAAAAATTTAATTAAAATAGGACAAATTGATAGAAATAACAAGGAATGATATAATGATATCATTAATATCATCGTATTATAATAAATATCTCGACGCGTGTAAAAGAATATTAAAAGAAAAAAATAAGTATTTCAAATAAATTCGATTACAAAAAATTCATCAAAAATAATTTGAAGAGAAGTATAACTATAATTATACGTAAGAATATCACCGTACTATTGCATGAAGCACACATCGAAGTGACTTTATGTATTCTATATATTAGCAATACTACTGGATAAGTTAAAGAGTCACCTCGTTTAATATATGTGCTACAATGTGCATAAGTTGACGTTAGAAATTATCACATTGAATAAAAAATAAATAAATAAATTTATTACTACTTATTAGAAAAAATTATTTAAAAAATGCTAAGTAAGATTTGAAATATCATAATTATTATTTCATAACCTAATATTCCTTTAGTGTGGTGTACGTCGATGAGCCGTAGTTGGTCGTGGTACACCGGAACGACTTCTTACCTTTTTCGGTTGTATAAACGTACTATCCGTTCTTGTGTTATATGTGAGATATATATTTGACATATCAGGTTGTATTTGCTATAGAAATAAAAATAAATTAATTTCAATAGAATATATACAAGATAATTGTAATAACAAATATTGTTTTGAACAACTTACATCTCTGTTATTTCCAATAGGCGGTATTACTTGTGATTTACGCATATTATTACCGGTATATGCTACACACTTTAATTGCCATTCACCAATATCATCATTCCAATGAACATATCTTTCAATCATACTCTGTAATACGTATAAATAATTAACTTGTTAAAACGATTACTTTTAAAAAATTTTCAAATATAAATTTAATACATAATATTAATTAATATATACATACTTGATACTGTGATGGTATATAGTTATTCACAATTAATTCTTGAAGTTGTAATTCTCTTCCGATACCTCTAACACCTTCTAAGAGACCTTCCATTTCTCTTTGATGTTCTTCCTGCAAATCGGATAATTCAGCTTTAACGGACATAAGCATCGTATAAACTCTTGCTAATTTTTTAGTTTTTCCAGCTGCTTCTTCCTGCAAAGAGGAATATTTTTCTTCTATGTCTATACGTTCTGCTTCTTTTTCTTCTATAGCTTTTTTTAATTGTTCCTCTCGACTTTTACGTTGATCAAGTTCGATAGCTGCGGCAGCCAATAATTGTTCCTGAGCTTCAGCTTTTTCTAATAAATTTTCACCACCGACTAATATTTTATTTTGTAAATTTTGCATTTTTTGTCTTAAGGCTTCCTTTTCACTTCTATAAAATAGAAATTTTTCGTCAGGTGGTACAATATTCTATGCTTGTTTTGTTTTTATACTTACTGTGTTCTTTTCAATTCGATAACATCTTTATCATCTGGACTTTTGTCATCTCTTTCTGCTTTATCTACTTTTTCCGTATTTACATCTTTGTCACCTAATTCTTCCATCGTTAACATTTGACTTCTCCTGTGTCTTGCTTTCTTCTCGCGTCGTGGTTCTCCTGTATCTTCTGAATCTTCCGTTTCAGATTCTGTTTCTGATAATTCTGTAATATTTTCTTCAAGTTGCTTTCTTAATTGTTCAATCTCTACTTGGAATTGACGAAGCAAAGCATCCTTAGGATCTTCATTTATTCTTGCTCTATTCTTTATATTCTTAGCACGATTAGCATAACGTAGAGTACTTATAGTTTCATCGTAATTTATATCAGCAGGACTTACATTTGCACACTAAATAATCATAGAATTATATTTTAACATGTATAATACTATACGTAATATTTAATTTACTTTGAATGAAATCTTGAATAAATACATACCATCAATGTTTTAGAATTACCACCCAAAGAATCTTGAAGCAATCTTGTCAATTTTGAATTTCTGTAAGGCACATGAGAGCTTTGCCCGTCGACAAGAGCAGATATTACATTACCCAATGTTGACAATGATAAATTTATTTTAGTAGCTTCTCGAAGTCTTACTCCACTTGTTTTTGTTTTACTTTGTCTTTCAGAACCCTAAAATATAATCACTTTATTATATATATTTCTATAACAAAATTTTATATCTATTACGTACAGCTAAGTCCACTAAATGAAGTTTTCCCATTTTAACATGTTGCTCTCCGTCTTCGCCAAGTTGACTGGATTCAACAGTTATTGTAAATATAGCATGAGATCTAGAGCTGGAAACATTCATAGCAGTTGCTCCCACAATGCCTACAAAGGTAAACTATTTTTATTTCGTTTTAATGTCTTATTCATATTTTAATATATTTTGTTTTTTTAAATAAGAAAGAACATGGTACCATATGCAGATGAGATAATTGGGGATCATAAATGCAGTTTTAGATAGAACTAAAATAAATCGACTACACACCAAATCTTGGAGAAAAAATGGGAATTTGATCAACCAGTACACCAACTTTATGTTAATTTTCAAAAAGTGTATGATTCGATAAAACAAGAGAAAATGTTTGAAATTCTAATACGATGGGACAAAACACTGGCGGAATTTGGTATTTGTGGCAATGAACTTTTGAGTTCCTAACACTAGTTAATAATAATAAAATAAGAAAGACATCGAACTTACGGTTCTTATTGCCAAGTGACATGATGCGATCTAAATCATCAGCATTATTAACGACATAGCCACTAAGATCTTTCACAAAGACTCCAATATCAGGTCGTTCCTTGACCTCTAATCGAGTAGTTTGATCTTTGCCAAGAAGATCTCTTACTTCTTCGTTGTAAATTTCCAAGTAGGTTGCACGTACAAGAAATCTGTACAATTGAATACTGTAATTTTCATCATTTAAACATACTATGATTATACTTACTTTTGATTCTCATCTGCTTTAGCTATGTGCCCAAATATATGAGCAAAGGTATTGGGTATAACACCTCTAAGTTGAGGAGGAGTTTTAGCACCCGACATTGTATATGTTTTACCAGTACCAGTTTGGCCATATGCAAGTATTGTTCCATTATATCCTTGTAAAACTTTATCAACGATAGGTCTAGCGGTTTCATTGTAAATGTCGACTTGAGTAGAATCCGTATCAAAGACGGCATCGAAAGAGAAAACTTTGGGGGGTTCACCGTGAGCTGCATTTGGATTGTTAATAGTTATTTCGCTATTCAATGCATCAACCTTTATTATGTTTTTGCTGTGTCCGTCCAACTCCTTTCCATTTAATGGTCGAACACGAACAACAACTCTGACATTTTCTATCTCTCCTAGTTCTGCGACATTATCCTAAATGAAATAAAAAATAAAATTGTATGTTAGAATTAAAAATATAATTCTAAAAAATAGATTGCAAAAATAGGAATATAAAAGATAATATAATTAAATATATTGACAAAAAAATTTAAAAAAAAAAAAATTAAATTAAATTTAATGATATAGGTGTAAAATTAATTGCAATTATCTATCATCTTTTATCTTTCTTTTCTCCTTCTGTCAAAATAGCTTATACAATAGTTGTCAAATTGTCAACGGGACAAACGTCAAACGACAAATGCAATTATCTACTTGATAATACTCGTTGTTATAAATAACGTATTGTTGAAAAAAGTATACTAACTCCTGTTCCCGGCATTGCAGTACCGTTGATCGACGCGTAACGGTTACATAAAAAAAAGAACAATTTTTTAAAGCATGTTATATGTTATTTTATTTTCTAAACACTGACAGATCAAGCAAAGGACTAGCAGACAACCTCAGTAAACAAATGGATCGATCTGTGTGGTTACTCAGTCACAAGTATACGCATGACAGGTGACGTCATCGTTTTATTCCTAGAGAAAATATCGAATCCCCTAGATTTTAGTTCCTTTTTTTATATTTTAAATTGTTTATAAATAAAAATGAAAAAAAAAACAAAGATAATCAAAAAAATATATCAATGAGTATTGGAAAAATATTTGTTACTTATTATAAGTATAATTTAATATTTTTTAATCGAAGGACATGTTAGAATTCAACGAAATATCTTTGTTCTATTTAATTTCATATTCAATATAAATTCCCGTTTTTTATATTGAATGATTAATAAATAAAAATGATACAAATAATGATAATAATGCAAATAAATTATTGAATGTACAAAAGAATATATTCTTGCATTTATTACAAATGCATTTTAATATTTTACAGTGTAAGACAGATTAAAATTTTCGACAAAGCAATTACAAACCCCCTCGATCACAGATCTCTGTATTTAACATTTAAATCAGTTTTTAACAAATTAATACTTACCTTAATTACTCAATTATATTTCTAAACTATTTTTAAACATAAAAATTGTTGGATAAAGTGTTTTGCTGATTAGAAATTAAAAAATTAATGTAATTGTTCTTTAAATAACTGTAACTTAGCAAGAAGAACCGATTGCTATTTAGATTGGCCATCAACAAACTCGCGAACGATTAAAATCATAAATAACATTTTTTAACTTCAATGCAATCTCGTAATTTAGAAAGAACGTTTGTTCCTTATTAAGATGGTGATAATTAAGAAAGGACATTTATGTTCGTTGATAGTCAATTTATGGTGGCAATTATCGTCGAGTGAAACTAGTATGCAGACACACTAGGGACAATGGGGAGTAGAAACCCTCTTTTTCTTTCATTCTATCTCATTCTCTCTCTCTTTCTCTCTCTTTCTTTTTCTCTCTCGCTCTTATTATTTATCTCTCTTTTTCTCTTTCTTTCTTTCCTCCCCTTTCCTGTTTCTTCTACGCAGTACAAGGCAACCCCCATTCCCCCTATAAGTGCGTGCATGTTAGCTTCGTTCGAACGAACGAACATTCGTGCTCGTTTAAAGCGGTGCAGCTGACGATGGCAACAATACGTTCCCCATGGAACAAGAACACTATGCCTTTTTCCATGGGATTACTCAAAGAGAATTGAAAAACCCAACTAACGTGTGACGTTAACGTGTCCTTGGATTATCCTATAGTTTTTAATTTAGTTTCAAATAATAACACGTCAATGGTGAGTTCAATGCTGTATTATCGTGCATCCATTTTTAATGTTATTTGATTTTTTTTTCTACGAATTTAGGGTAACACGAAATCACGTTGATGATTCATTTTATTTCGACTCGTTCTATTGATTATCAGTGAATAATATTCAAGATACAAAATCATTTTTAAATAAGAAAATAAATTGATTTTGATACGTCAAGTAACTGCTCGAATTTGTTTGATCGAATAAATATTTTTTTTTTATGTGCACGTAGATATGATTTCAATGTGTTTTTTTTTTTTTATTTGATACGGGAAATATAAACTCGTGTGTGGAAAATATATCTATGTCCCTCACGCGTTTCATATTCTCCTAATTCTTATGGCTTCTGAAAGTATTTCCGTAACTTCATCAACCCTTTTGAATTAAGAAAAAAAGAAATAGTTAGAGTATACTTCCTCTTTAGTAGAGCATCATGTGTATTCATGGAACATTTCATTAATGCTAGTAGTATAAACTAATGATAAATGCAAAGAAAATGTTAAGGCCTTTAAATATCTCGTGATTAGAAGTAATTAATTCTAAGACTCAACAGCCTTCGAATACTTTCACATCTGTATTTACATATAAAAAAAACATACACATTTTTAATGTTGTATTAGAACGTTTGGAAAGTTTATTAAGATTTGTGAAATTTTTCTTTTTTTCTTCTTTTTCATTTGTATTTAATCGTAATTGAATAAATATTAGATTGGTCAATGAGTAATATCGAAATTATTTATTTAAAAAATATCGGTGTTCATTTGAATAGAAAATATTAGAAAAATATTAAAAATGCGTTATTATTTAAACATGTAATTTATTTAGATGTAAAATGTCAAACGTTTTCAAATAAAAAAGAAGAAAAATAATTATTGATCAAACAAATAAATATTATGAATATTTAAAAAAAATTATTTACATGTTTTTTATAAAGATCAATCGGATATAAATTGAAGGGAAAGCCAATGTGTCGTATCTAATCGTTTAAATTATTATTTTTCAAATAATATTAGATTGACTATAAGTTAAATGATTTTTGTGACACAAGTGTTATCATATCACAGGTAATCGTAGCGAGACAGTTAAAAATAATACAAAAGAGGAAGCAACTGGTGATAGATATGATGAAAACTACTTAATCAGGATTGGTTTTTGTACGTGTGTATTTGTCAGTGATGAAAAAAAGAAGAAGAAGAAGAAGTAAATGTGTATAAAAAGAGGACACGTTGAAAGATAGATAAAACTATTTGAAAAACTATGGTAATAACAACAAGAACATAGAAAAAGAAGAGGAAGTAAATGTATAAAAAAAGGGACACGTTGAAAGGTAGAAGAAACTATTTGAAAAACTATGGTAACAACAACAAGAACATAGAAGAAGAAATAGAAAAAAAGTTGTAGAAGAAGGGAAAGAAAATAGAAGATGAAAAAAGAAAAAAAAATTCGAAGAAGAGAATAGGAAGTAAAAGAAGAGGAAGAACCGGAAGAGGTGGAAGAACCAAAAAAAGAGATAGAAGGAGAAGAAAAAAATAGGAGGCAGAAGAGGAAGAAGAAGACGAAGAAGAAGAAGAAGAAGAAGAAGAAGAAGAAGAAGAAGAAGAAGAAGACGAAGAAGGGAACGGTCTGGAGAGGAGAGAAGTTCAGTTAGTCGGTTCTCTTTCCTCTCTCTCGGTAGTGGCAGGTCAGTGTTGCCGTGCTCGTGGCCAAGAACGGCTGTGTTTTCTGAGCTCGCTCGTTATCTTATCCATTAATTTAATTTATCTATTTATTACATTTCATATATATACATCTACAAATTTTAAAAAATATAATCAAAGAAAAGATACATAAACAGTGTCACGTAAATATTTTCAACTGACCAGGAAGACAATCACGAACGTGGAGAGATGTGACCATTGTGGAAAATTCAAAATCGGCGCTCAGCGCAAACGTCGGACACGCACGCACATATACACACAATAAACACACATATACATATAACAGGAGGAACATGAAGACGTAAGAAAACACGAGGTAGGTTTGCGCCAGCGCAGAGATTCATTCATCATTTTATTATTTATTAATATATATATATATATATTTATGCATGTTATTTCGAAAGTTTTCTGTATATTTGCGTGCGTAAGTTTGCCCAGCCTGCTTAAGTGTTGTTTGGATCTTTTTTGGGGGATTTTTTTCTTCACGATCTTTTCATAGAAATGACTTTCTAGATCATCAGGAAAGATTTAAAATTCGAATACTACCTGTGTAAAATAAGTGATGATTTATCGTCGATTTATCGAACATTTTAGACCCTTTGATCGAGAGATCGACAAAGATGAGTGTTAGAAAGTCGGATCTCGAGAGGAATTCCGTAGTTTTACGATCAACCATATCGCATCTTCTCACGGTAAACTTCTATAAGATTTTTATTATTTTGTTCTTGTATTTTTTAATAAATTTTAATTTTCCTATTTTTTTTTGGTTTGTTTTAATTTATTGAAAGATCCGTGTAAATTCGTGAAGAATTCAAATAATTTCAATCGATCAATATCAAACGTGCATTTCAGAAATCCTATGATTAAATGAGACGATAAAGTAATTTTTTCTTTTTAGAATAACGAAGAATATTTTTATTAAGTTTTAGTATTTTTTTGAGATTATTTTTTGTTTTCAATGTTTCTCTTCAAATATCTATTCTATCATTGTAAAACGATGAGGAGTGCGATATCGATGAAACGTTACGATGTATGCCTGAAAAATAGGTCTACGTTACGCATGTACACACGTGTGCGGTTTAATAATAAATACTCACGGAACTCGTCAATACTGACGATCAATATAATTTTTCTCTTTCTCTCTTTAAGTTTTTTATTTTTCATGATTTACACGATGATCTAATATTACTTCGAAGTAATTAGATTTTAAATTGAAATGATTTAAGTTTAAATCCCATTAATTTGTCATTGTACGAATAAAAATCAAAATAAAAAAATAAAAAATAAAATAAACAGAAGAAGAAGAAGAAAAAGAGGAGTTTCATCGACTCCCCTTTTTCAAAACGAACTCACAGTGTAAATATGTAAATGAGAATAGAATAGGAAGCTGTCCGAAGGCTGTCGATTCTTTCGACAAAAGCGGAAACAGGTTCTCGAAAGGTTTACTAACGTTCCGGACTCTAAACTATCTTTTTCTCTTCACTCTACATTTTACTTTCTTTTTCTTACCATATACATATCCCCCTAGTCTTGCATTTGGGAAAACACCAGAGAAAAAGAGAGAGAGAGATAGAACAAGAGACAAATACAGCATTATTCACGAGAATACATGGGAATATCTTTTCTCATGGTAGTACGTTAGTATATTTAAATACTTTTAACGTTTTAGTCAAACTCCTAGGCACGTGCGAGGGAGGAGTTCAAGGAATTTAACGACATCGCTTGCATATTTATATCATTTATTTCTAACAAATATCCTTTCACTGATATTCCTAACATACGAGAGTATTCAGATACATTCTTCTGAAATTCTTTTGCGATATTTACATATTCATTATGTTTATATCGATTTTCTATAGGTTTTTGTTCGTTAACAATCATATTTTTTTTTTTTTTAATTAAAATATCTACGTTAATCATTTGTCTCATATGTATAAGTATTCAATGATCTTAAGATATTTTTAAAGATTTTATTTAGATTTAATTTTTCTCTTATTTGCGATAATATTGAAATAAAATCGAATTTTATTGAAATACCATAAAAGAAGATGAATATATTTGTGATTTTCAATCGTGTTTAAAACACGTCACACATTACAATACATGTCTTTGTGAGAAAAATAAAATATTATATTAGATAAGTACAAATGCGACTTTCATTTGAGTATTTAAACATCTAACGAATTTGTTTACCTACATACGTGAAAGTGGTATAGAAAATGTGTTCATATTAGTTAGGTCAAACAATTCGAGTTAGTTTTGATGTTGAAGCTCTCTCTCTCTCTTTTTCTCTCTCTTTCTTTCTATTTCAGAATTTCAGCTTTCTTCCAGTTGTTCTTGAACGATCACAAGTAACTCGCGGTGCAACGCTGAGAGGTTGGGACTTTTTCCTCGAAGAATTTCTCTGAAATTCCCGAGGCGGGAAGAGCGTGCACCTTGCACCATAAAGTCGATCTTCTTCCTTCCCTCTTCCTCCTCCTGCTTCTTCTTTTCTTCCTCTTACTTCACTTCTTTTCTCTTAGTTTTCTTTTTCATTTTATTTTTCTTCGTCTTCGTCTTGGTCTTCGTTCTTCTTCTACGGGTCGTTATGCGTACTGGAGAACGTTCGTGGCAGTTTGTGCTGCAAGTATGAACGTAGTAGGGCATGCCGCGTAAGACAGATGTTGGCTTGGTGAAAGAAATAAAAGAGTTAGTGAGTAAGGTAGAAAAAGAGAGAAAAAGAGAGAGAAAGAGAGAAAGGGAGAGGTCGACAACGACAAACTGGTAGTAGCTCGTAAGCAATGTGACCGACCGAACGAACGGCTCCAGTCCATTACCACATCGCTCATCTCACGAATATGTCTCTTTTTATTTATTTCATTATTTATTTATTTATTCATTTCATTTTGTATTTTACCGAAATCTCGAAAAATCTTTCTCACGTTGGATAATTGTATTAATTAACTGTCAACTTTTATTTTTCTTCCTTTTGTTAGGAACATTTTTGAATTATCCTTTTCATTGTATTTGTTATACGAAATATACGAAATAATATATCTCTTTTTTGAATAATTTTATTATAAAACTATCATCTCTATCTATCATGTCATTCTAGGAAAATATTTTTTTTTTTTTAAATTATATCTCATTTTATATCGTTTCGTGAAAAAACATTTGAAACGTTTTTGTATCTTTTGTTTCTCATTAATTTTTACTATAAAATAATTTGTGTCATGTTTTATTTCGTATAGTGAAAATAATCAAATCATCTTATGTGTATCGTATAGTAATTTTATTATTTATAAAAATACGTGATATCATATAACCATTAATATAATAACATTAATATTTTCAATTTTTTTCATTTAAGTTCTCGTTGTCAGAAGAATTAAAAAATAAATATTTACAACGTATGACATATTTTTTTGATTAGATTTTTGTTGTTGTTGTTGTTGTTGTTATATAATTATAGTTAAGTAATAATAATTGAAAAACGGTTCATCGTACGATAGGATGCGGTATATCGAACGGTACATGGCGTCTAAAGCGCGTGCATGTGTGGCATACAAGCCGGGTCTTGATAAATTATCGTCAGAATTTCCGCACTCCTGTACTTAATATCGATTTAACAATGAACACAAGTCTGTTCTACTGCTGTTGCTACTTGTTATTCAAGAGAACATAGATACACATACTTCAGATTTCATTTATAATATATTAAAGTCCCGATAGGATTGTTACCATCTATTTCTAAGCCATTAGTATAATTAATAGTCGATCGAAGTGTCAAGCAAGTTTGTTAATAACTATGATAAGTTGTGAGTACTCAACATATACATATATATATAATATGTTTACTAAAACTTTTTTACTCAGTACAGTATATCTTATACACCATATAAATGTTGAATGGTTTTTTTGAACACCTTGTATATAACTCGTGAATATTAACTATTCTAATATAAGTAGAGTGTATTAGTGCACTAAAATAATTGTTAATTAATCGATGCAACTGTTTATTGTAGTCTAAAAGCTCGAAATATATGATCTATGTACCGTATTCTTTAAAGTGCACCGTTAAACTGGGTCATTGTCCTCTGTTAAAGTTCTTTTGTTAAATATTGTTTATATTATGTCTCACATGTGTATAACGGGAGTAATATTCGTAATAAATAGAATTTCTTCTTTCGGAAAATCATATAAACAACATTGAATAAAAGAATTTTCATCTTCAGACTGGCACACAGTCTGAAGATGAATTTCTAGGAAAACGGTGCTCCGAACACATATTCCGTTCTTTTAAACAAGAATATACATTTCTTTCGATTAATTAACAATTATTTTAATACACTAATACACTCTACTTATTTTATAGGAATATTTTATCTTTTGAAATCATTACTGCGCAGGAGCGATAAAATAATCACATTAGAATGTAAAAAATACTAAAATTAGAACATTATAATCTTAAATTTTCTTTATTAGGAATATTATTATCGTTGCACACATGCGCAACGTTCGGAAAGTCATATAAACAACACTGAATAAAAGAATTTTCATAAAGGGCAACGTACCAGTCTGAAGGTGAATCTCGAAGGGAATGGTATATAGATCATATATTTCGAGCTTTTAGACAACATTAGACGTTTTTATCGATTAATTAACATTTATTTTAATGCTATAATGCACTATACTTATATTACAATAGTTTTTATACATGAGTTATGTACAGGGTATTCAAAAAGGACTATTTAACATTTATATGGTATATAGGATACACTGTACTGAGTAAAAAAAGTTTAGAAATTGTTTATAAACAATATATATATATATATATCCTCTCAATTTTTATATTTAATATTAAAATATCTTTATCTTTTCTTTTTTTTGTTTGTTTATATATTATATTTATGTATATCTATTTCAAACTCTTCTAAAATGTATTATACGTTTAATCGTTAGTTACGATGATAACGGTCTAAGAGAAATATCAAGTGTGAAATCTGCATATTTTCATCCTCTCTCTCGGCAGGTCGTTTATCAAATTATTTACCGTTGCGATTAATCGCATGAACGGGCATCGTACATATTGTACATATGGGATGATGTTGGCACGACACGATGAAGATATAGGTAATATTTTTTTTTTACATTTTATTCAAGGTAAAGAACATCAAGGAATGCTAGAATTATTTTTTCTTTTACTTATAACTTTCTTTTAATCAATATATTATGTATAGATTTATTTAGCGTATTTTATACAGTTTTCTATCAATTGTATACCTTTTAATTATCTACTTTGCAACAAAAAATTATTTTAAAACTAAATATTGATAGATCATGGAATATTTTTTAAGTATTAGAAATAAATGTTGATCCTTTCATGGTTAAACATTAAATAATTCATGTTAATTTAATAAATAACAAAATTATTACAATTAAATATTAATCGAACATGAAATCTCGTGCATTATTAGAAATATAATTTCGTGTTATTATAAATGAAAAAAAATGTTAGAAAATGACTTATAAGGAATGTAATAATAGCGTATATTGGGGAAGTTTAGAAGATATAGTAATAGTTAAGAAAATCAAAGTGAAAATAAGCGTGGCTTGGTGGTTTATTGGTTGGCCAAGGGTAAAGGTATCCGACATCGTAACTCTATGAGTATTTTCTTTTTTCTCTTCCTTTTTGGTATACTATAATAGCGCACACAACGTGTATAGCGCATTGGAATTTTAAAGTGTGTAATCGTGGCTAGTAATGGCACCGTAGTTGTAACACCTTGCTGTTCGCAGCTACGATCGTAGCCGAGCGTTAGCCACGCTTCGATAACCATGGAACTTGTTAAATTACGAAAGGTCGACCGCGAATACGATCGAATAGGATAATGAGATGAATGAAACCGATCGCCGATGGTATGTGAAACAAGCGCATGACTTTGAAAGAAATTTTCTTGCAGATTTACGAAGGTCGTGGATAATTTTAACAATCTGTCATCTCGATTTTTTATCTTAAGTTTCATTAAATTTCATATAATGAATCTTATATAAAAATGAACATTTTATTTTATTAGATAAAAATCGTATATATATATATATTTATTGATTATTATATTTATATACCATATACTGTATATGTTGTTTACTCATATTGTATTTCATTTGAAATAATTTTTATCGGAGTTTTATTCCTTGCATATCAAAAATAAATTTCATTCGATTTAATTTAAAAAAATGCGAAATGCAAAATTATTATTTTAAAGAAGGAAATAAAGAAATGGATATTACAATATTTATATGTAATATTAATATTTAAAAAATAATTATTAAAAATATCAATTTATGGTATTGATTAATTTACTCATATATATATGTATATAATTCTTTTTTTTATTTTTTAAAATAAAGGATTTGAAATTTTATGTTTATGACGCGACAAGTTTTATTTTGCAATATACATATACAAAAGATCGAAGTGGTTGATGTTCCAGGAAAGGAAGGGTTGCGCAAGCGCGCAACAGATCCTTCCTTCTTACGGAAAGAAAAAGCTAATGTTAGTTGATCCTGGCTCCTTCGTGAAGGAACGTGTTATTCATCCCTAACGCGAACTTCCAATATTTCCCGCCAAATTTATCGGTACCACGTGTTCTCCAAAAAATCATTAATTAATAAACTCGTCCATCGAAATGTTCGTCTAATTTTTTTATATTATCTCGAATTTACGATAGTCTCTAATCACATATTTTTTTTTGTCAATTCTACAAATAACAAGAAAGGATTATTATATATATTGATTTATTTTTATAAAATAATTAACACGAAAATTGTTTAACTCATCATTAATTTTGTATATATATATATATATATATATATATATATATATATATATATATAAATATGGTTTTATACGACTTATAAAATAATTCATTGATAACATATGGAAATATGCAAATAATGTTTTTGAATACAAGTACAAATATAAGTAAAAATTAACACGTATCATTTAAAATTTGATCATCTAGTCATTAATTGTTCGAATAATCGTTACTAATTGATACCGCTATATATATATATATATATTTTTTTTTTTTCAATATAACAAAACAAAAGTCTCGAGGACAATGGCATTTTTACAAGCATAGAACAATAACTATAAATAATATTCGAGGATGATCGATTTAATAAAGTTAACAGCTAATATCGATCGATTGATCTCTTTCTAAACGATTACAAAATTATAGAATCCTTCACGATAAAACGTCGTTCAACTTTCTTTACCATATAAATATAATCGAACGCTTTCTATTCAAATTGACGCATACAAAGCCGCTGTTCTACATATGCACGCACGCGTATACTTATACATCTTTTTCGTATAAGGAAAATAATAAGAAAATAAGGAGAAAAAAAAAAGGAAAAAAAAAGAAAAAAAAAAAAAGAAAAAGGTGTCGACAATGAAGGATCGATATTCAAGGTGTAACCTGTTTCTTAAGTTTACCGATCGATAAACCTCATAACAATTATGGCGAGAAATACGGAGAGAGTGACCAGGTGAAACGGGGAAAAGTTTAGCTGTAAAAAGAAAAGGAAAAAAAGAAAATATAATGCAACTACTTTCAACCTTCATGGCGAGGCATCTCAAGCGAGGAGCATCCCTGAAAAAAGGTAGAACGCAGCGAACGACGTGCACCGTTCACTGAACACAATTTTTCAAAGAATAAAAGTGATTTTACCGTAATTATCATTCTTCCGTGTATACCATACGTAAATTATGTATATGTATGCATATGTGCGTATAAAAATACTACCGGTCCACAGTTTGAAATCGTTACGTAAATTCAGAGTAAACTAGATATTTATATGAATAAAAAAAATCAATGTCTCTTTTTATTATAGTAGCCAAGGTAGGATTTATTTATCAAGAAAAACTTACGTAGTATTATGCTTTATAATATTTTCTATGACTATTTTTATCGAGGAATGAATAGTTTTCTTCGAATTGCTTTTTATTTTAAAACTCAACTATTATTTTTAACCACGACCTAACACAATGTTTTTCCATGTTTCTTATAGTAGTTTGCAAGAAATATCACAGTAAGAAAGTCCGTTCTAACAATTTACTTTACATTGAGGGGGTTAACAATAGAAATATCGGAAGATGCTGTTAAAATCTGTCAAAAAATTATTTAATTTGTTAATATTTAATATAAATCAATTTTTACGGAAATCGGCATTCAATTCTAAACATTTAACAGGTAATATATCTTCCATCTGTATGATTTAATTGAGAGATAAAGAAAAAGAAAAATAGATAAATGACCTTATTTTTATCTTTTTACATTAGTATTGATGCTTAAACATAATAATAGTAAATTTGTATAGTAACTTGTTAGTGTAGGAGAAACGAACTTGGACGATTCTCGATCTAGTATCTCATTTGATCGATACATACACAGATATATAAATATATGTACGTGTATGTGCAGGATATATAAAATATAGTATAGTGCTATTTACTATGAGTATAGGTCTGCTTGAAAAAAATATTATCATCACGCGATGTTAGGGCCAAGTTGGATACTTCGAATAATATGTATATTGTATATTTAATATTCTTACGATTCTTGGCAAACGTTATTATTTTCGTCTGAAGTATGTTTTGTATAAATAAGAATTTTATTGTTAATCATGAACTATATATATATAGAAGCACGTGGTAAAGAAACGAAGAGAGAAAAGTACCGTAATATACTAAGCAATGATTTTTAAATCGCCTAATAACGCTCGAATCGTTATGAGGCATATGGGTATGCATTTATGTACATACATTCATCATAAATGTATACATAATCAAATAAAATGCTACAACGTAACGGTATATGATGTTAAAGTATGACTGAAAAATCTTGATCATATTCTTTTTTTCTATTTTATTATATTTATTTTTGTCGTTGTTGTTGTTGTTGTTGTTGTTGATGTTGTAGTAATTCTTTAATTAAAAATGAGATTGTGAGTGTAATATCATTAGAAATCATGAAAGGCGAAAGGGTTAGGATATAAATTCAATCTAAGGTGTCTTTTTAATGTCAAGGCCACGTCCTCGATTATCTTTCTTTGTTCCTCTTTTGTTAGCACATTACGATGGATATCTTCTGACATTTCATTTGAAGTATCGTTGTCTATCAGGAAACAGTGCTAAATCTTTTTCTTCTCTTATCATTGTGATTATTACTATCATTGATTATCGATTGAAATGTTGACGTTTAGTTTTCGTTTAATTGTTACGTTAAAAAGTTAAGATCAAAAGTTACCGCGCTAGTTAGAAATGATTTTATTCGAGAAATCACAGTACATGGTTTTCATGGGAATTTAGTTGTTGGTTGTCTTAACAAACGTATAGGCCATTCGTGACATTCCAAGGAACTAGGGTGAATTCATTATGATCGTGGTTGCATCGTTAATTGTTCAAACACCCTACACTCGTCCTTGAATTCTCACATCTTTCTAACTAAACGCTTTCATCGATTTAACATTCACTTTTCTAAGCAAATTACTTTTCCTTGATTTTTCCCGCGGAAATATTACTTTTATTAATCACATTTAAGTGTTTTAATTAAAAATGCAATCATTAAAATTAAAATATAATTTTATAAGTGACTAGAAGGGCGTATGATGACATTTCATAAAATTTGATTAATCAAACTTGATTTTATGTTACAGTAAATAAATTAATTGTTCATTAGTTATTATTTAATTTTCAAAATAGAAATAAGCTTTTTATTTAATTTAATCATTAAATTCGTTTTATATTGTTCTACAAATTTTAATAAACGTAGCATACGTCATTCAATCGATAAATTACAAAAAATAAAATATTATACGTAAAATATATAAATGCACTTATAAATAATGTTTATAGACATTTTTGTGCTATTTTATTCTGATTATAGAATTATGTAAATCATAAGTTATTTTAAATCAAAGAAACTTTGTTGTATATTCCATGACGTTCGTAACATAATTGATTGAACACGATTAACATCATTCATCCATTATTGTTTTCAGGGAAGCGCGAAGTCGTTGGAGGCGGAAGTCCTGTCAAAACTTCGTCAGCTTCCGGAATAGCTTCGAACAAATCCCTGAACGGTGTATCTGCATGTGGTACTGCAGGAGGATCTGCCAATATGACACTCAACGATCCTGCACCTGACGATGAATTTGCATTGGCCATCGCACAAAAAACTCAGGTAAATAAAAAATCAAATATTATTGTATAAGATTTTCATTTGTAAATATAATTGTACAAAAAATTGTACCCCCCTTATGTGGATATCGTTAATAACGAGGACAATTTATAATTAACGATCAAATAAAATTATTTTATTTTGATTATATAAATTAGGTCATCGGAGAAGTTTTTTTTTTTTATGATACTTTTTCTTAATATCTTTTACACGAGTAATCATTTTTATTCATTATTATTTTACCGATGTGAGTATGATATACGATCCACTCTTCTTGATTACATTTTTTTTATAAATCAAATATAATTTGATAAAACAACGAAATAAAAAATATTATCTAAATATAGAACATTAATAAGAAATGGCATAAAAAACTTTTCAAACAATTTTATAAAAATATTAAATACATGAAATTTATCGTTATCGAATAAAAAAAAAAGTATAGATATTAAAGATATGTGTTAAGATATTTATGGAATTTCAAGTAATAAGGAAACGGTCGTTAAGAATTTAGTACAGTAACGTATCGTGTTACGATATTAGAACCGTAATGGATTAACAATGCGATATACGTTATATTGGATTATTTATTAATAAAATGTATTTTCTTACTCTGGCTCCCTTCTATTAAATTTTTTCGACCGTAAAAAAAAACGTTCAGTGTCGATTTTATCTGGTTAGTCTAACGCTCGTAAAACTTGCCAACTTTTTTTTTATCTTATCTTTCTTTTTTCTTTCTATTATATATGTTGGATAGATTTTTTTTTTTTTTCGTTCATGCAAATGATCATTGAAAGTTGTATAGATTGGTGGAATACATAAATGAAAATATGTAAACGTTAGATGCACGTTCATCGGCCTTAAAATTAATGAATGCAGATCGAAGTAGATTGGATGTCGGAAAGTTGCATTTAAAGAACGTCAAAAGAGAGAAAATGATTCTTCCACAGGTGTGGGAAGTACCGGAGACAATGCTTTCCGGTACGACACCCGTGAGACTTTAAACCTGATTTTTATCACTAGCTTCTTACTTACCTTCTTCCTTATCCGCTGAGTTAGTAAGAATCACTTTTCCACCTCTATGACGATAGTATTTTACCTTTTTCTTTTTACTACCTAACATCATTTTTCATTTTCCTTGGCAAACAATTTCTCTTCCATACTAAACTTTATTTTTTGTTATTATTGATTACGTATTATAATAATAATAATAAAAGTAAAAAGATTAGAATAAATTGTTAGACAAGTTTTGTGTTGTTGATTAATTTTCATTATTTAACAAATATGTATTAAAAACAACGATCTCTTACGAAAATATTATTGAAATTTATTGCGGAAAGATTCACAAACAAGACGTTCGTACCGCGTAAGAAGAGCTTAAGGTTCATTCAAAAATAGATTTGCCAGTACAAGTAAGACTATTGGCGAACGTAGGTGTGCTTTGTGAATATTTGTGATAAAAATAATCAACAATAGAGAGATTGTTTATTAGGTTAACAAAAAAAGAAAAAAGAAAAAAAGGCAAAAACACGTACATTCGCAGTTAGAAAACAAAAAAAAGAAAAAAACTAATTTAGTGCGAATTTTGATGAAGATAGTTGGAGAACAATTAAAATTTCGTGGAATTCTGGTACCTTGATACACGGTATTTCTTTGTTTGTTATAATTTTTTATGAATTTTTCTCGACGATAAAAAAGAAAATCAAATCACTTCGTTCACTGGATTTTTTTTTGATCGTTCATATAATTCGTGTCGCACGTTAGAGAGAAATAAAAAGGGAGAGAGAGAGAGAGAGAGAGAGAGTAACATGCAGGGAGCGTGTTATTAGGGTTATTAAAGTAAAGTATCACACGAAGAAGACGTAGTTTATTTTAACGATCCCATAGGTTCCCTTTAAACATTGCTCGACTTTCTAATTAATGACACGTTGCGTACTTGTCAGGACAACTTAAATTACTATTGCGTAAAAGTCGAAGAAACGCGGGACGAGTTATCAACGATGATCGTTTCTACTAAAATTTATTTTTGAAAAGAAAAAAAAATAACAACCTAAATATCTCGAATAAAAAATAAGAAACTCGTCAGACATATTCAATTTTCTCATTTATATGCGTTAACATTTGTTAAACAAATTTTCTGTTCCCAGAAGGAAACATAATTTATTTTATTTTATTTTTCAAGGATAAATATTTTATCTTAAATGATATCAAGGTCGTAAGAAAAAAAATAAGCAAAAAATAAAAACCTTGAAAATACGAGTTATTGGATCGTAGGAAAAAGATGAATCAGGATTTCTGCAATATAAAATTTGTTTTACGAATGACATTCGTTATAATCTTAAATTCTCTTTATTACTAATATTATTACCGTTGCACACATTCACAATATTCAGAAAGTCATATAAACAACATTGAATAGAAAAATTGTTATCTTCAGATAACGTGCCAGTCTGAAGATGAATTTCGAGGAAGACGGTGCACCAAACACATATTCCGTGCTTTTAAACAACAATACACATTTCTTTCGATTAATTAATAATTAATTTAGGTATATCGAACACAGTATTGTTCTCTCTCTACTAATACTTATAATTACTTAAACATATATATATATACATTGTTTATATTACATACCTATTACCGGTATTAATTAATTTTGATGTTATTTTTCATTGAATGAAAATTTGATCCTCGAAATCATCACTGCGTAGGGACATTAAAATAAATCTATTTAATATTTTCTTTTTCTTTCATTTTTTTGTGTACTTTTTGAAATGGAATTCCAGAGAGAGAGAGAGAGAGAGAGAGAGAGAGACGTAACGCGATATATATTTAACACACGTCTCGATATCGTCAAGGGCACAGATCCGTAAATTGTAAAGAGCAAGGTAAGGCGTTATGATCGAGAGATCTCACCTTGGTCGAGTAGCATTTGAGAGAAAACCGATCTCCAGTCGAGAAGACAAGTTCGAGTGTTGTGTCGAGTGCACTTTCTCTATCTTTTTCTTTTTTTCTTTTTTTCCTTTACCTCTTCCTCCTCCTCCTCTTCTCCATTATTCACGACGCACGCATAATTGCAACTTTCACGAAATTTCAGCGCGACATTCGTCATTGCGCCTGTCATTCGGATTTATACTTCTCGGTTCCATCCTCTTTCTGCCCTCACGCGAGTTACGCGTCCTCATTTTTGTGCCTCATAATCTTTCCCTTCCTCTTAACCAACCAACATTCAATTTAATGCCATCCCGTTTATGCGATTTAACTCACGGATATATACATATATATATATGTATATATTCTTATTCGAGTTAAAGGAAAGGAGGAATTTATGATTTTAATTTTATAACACGAAAAATATCGTTCTCCTTGATTAATTCCATTATCATAATTGTTTTTTTTTTTTTTTTTTTTTTAAAGATTCCACCACGAAGTACTACGAGGGAGTACAAGTTTTTGTCTTTTTTTTTTTTTTTTGATTATTTTTGTGTTATTTTTGTATTTTTTCTTTTCTTTTTTTTTTTTTTGCTTGAAGTCACGATGAAGATTGTTAATTCGTTCTGATCTTCGATAGATAGACAGGCTAACACGATCTGACCATACAGTATCTAAGGTTAATGACATTCCTTCAATGACGTCATAGAACCCTTCAGCAAGAAAACACGCAACGTTGCGTGAGACATGAGCAAAAACGTGTCCTATATCCTGCGAAAGAGAAAGAGAAAATAACTCTTTACGTATAGGCACGTTGATGGCCATTATCGGTACTATGTATTTTTCATTTCTAACTGACGATTTGTTAAATCTTATCACTGAATTTATTTAATTTTGGATAGGCGTTTTTACGATCGATTAATCGTCACACGAAATGTCTTATATACTTGATTCTTTTTTTTTTATATCTTATTTTAATTTCATCTAACATGTTAACTTTGATACGAGTTTTACACGTTTTACATTGTAGAGGTCACAGTGTTAAAAAATATATAAAATAATATAGTAGTTCGGTTGTTACGTGTGATAAGACCCATTGATAGAACAAACGCCTGTCACACTGGAAATAAAAAATTATTTGTTAGGTCATGCTACAAATGTGTTCAATATGTTTTCTTAATTTAAAATAAATCAAATTTAAAAAAAAGGAAGATACATTTAATAAACTTGTTTGTTTCTCAGATACGTCAATTTAATGAATGACTTTTTAAATTTTATATTTTAGAGGGATGCAGAAGCAATACGCGGTGCCCTGTACCTTGGATTGGCCCTTACGATCGCCTGGATAATCGGAGCAGTTGGTTTATCCTTAGCCTGGTTAGTTCTAGTTCTGGCATTAGTTGGTACAATTGTTAAGGCAAGAATCTCGCGACTACTTCAGACAGCTCTTCATAACGAATTGGCCAGATTAAGAAGAAGACGAGCTTTGTACAAAGATGAAACAGCAGAGTGGCTTAGTTTATTACTCAACAAGTGGTGAGTATCTATTAAACGAATCGAAATTTTTAATATTTACATGTAATATTTCTCTTTTACTATTTTTATTTCGAATGCAATGAACCGATTTAAAAAATATAGGTATTATTTTACGTGTAATATAGTAGAAATGATATGTTCCCATTAACGGTAATTGGAACAGAGAGTTACGCTGCATAATCGATTTAATATATACCTTGAGTATGCGTATTACAGGGTGGAGTCCCACGTGATTTGTGTCATAGTTGAATATCCTTGATGATCAATTCAAATATTTAAATGAATATACTAATATCTAATTAAATAATAAAAAAAAAAAAACAAGGAAATCAATTCTTCATTTTTTACTTCTAATCGTTGTTGTAAAATTTTTAACATTCTATTCTTATCGTTGATCTAACGAAGTTACTAGAAAATAAGAACATAATAGAATATAGAAATAATTCTTAGAAATAAATAATAATAAAATCAATATTATACATTTTTTTTAGAAAACATCCTTATTTTTATCGTTGATCTAAATTGTTAGAAAAAAGAAAAACAACAACTGTAGATAGGGAATGTAGATAAGAACATTACGTAAAGTATTTCAGCTGTGTATAGGAAATTCAGTTATGTTCGTAAAGTCTCTGATTAGGATTATGCTTTTCTACGACCATAAATCGTAATAGGAGCTTACCCCACGCGGTTAAAATAATTGCATATCGCGATAATTGCGCACGATCGTGAACATCAAGTATATAATACAGCTATATCTTCTCGTGTGTTCTCGCATACTACTACTACTACTTTTACTACTACTACTACTACTACTACTACTACTACTACTACTACTACTATTACTATTACTATTACTATTACTATTACTATTACTTTTACTACTACTACTACTATTACTATTACTACTATATAATGAGTACATGTAGTGGTCGGAGAATAGGTGAACGAACCTCGTTCGAGAATGAGTACTGTATAGGCATTTGTAAACATTCCACATTCCTTGTGCGTACACCCATTGCCTTTCACGTTTCTCCCACACATCAACACGAGGATAGAATCTGTGACCACGAGAGAGCTGCAGAGTAGTTGACAAAACCAAATGAAACTGTTACCCCGACGTTCTAACTTATGAGAACGAATGAGAAATATGATATCGATGGGATAGCTGAATGATTATTGATCTAATCGATTCGAAGTGATATGAAAAAAAAGTATATGACATTAGTTAACAATTTTGATGGAATTTTTCTTTTTTTATGGATTTGTATTTAACATATTACTTTTTTTTTTTGTATTGTAAAATTGTATCGAATTTTTTCTTTCTATTTTGTTTTTTCTAATTAATATTTTTAATTAAAATTAATGTTAATATTATAATTATATTTCATATAAATTAGAATTTGAAATTTTAATAGGATCAATTAATATTTTAATATCATCCTTTAATTAATTACAAATATATTTTTAAATAATATGAAAATAATTTAACATATGAGAATAATTATACTGTAATAATTTCTATATTCATTTTATTCGTATATGTATAATTCGTTTAATAATTTTTTCTCGAAAATTTTCGAAGTTATTCTATGAACGTCAGAATTTTACATGTAATAAATACACATGTGCGAACAGAAAGAGCATGAGTGGTCTTAGCGATTTCGCAATCAGTCGGTTAAGAGCCGTTGTTCGGAGAACATGTAATTTTTTTTTTACAGAACACGATAAAGACAACACGTTCAAAGTAACGTGCTGAAAATAGTTTTTACTCGTGAACTGAATTTATTCAATCGAAAATCGTACCTAACAACGTGTTCCAAAACAAAATCATTCGAGAATAAAATACACGAACAGAATGATCGTTTGATTTATGCGAAAATATTATATTAGGTATATTTTATTTTAATTATATACAATTAATTATTTTTCTATATTAAAAGTTGCCAAAAATAAATTTCTAATTTAATTAAATTATTTTTATATATATATAATTAAAAAATAGATTAATTTTAAAGTGAATTTATCAAAAGACAATTTTGTTTATTTTTTCGGTCAAACTTATATTCTTATTAAAAAAAAAAAAAAAAAAATAAGAGTTCTTTTCTCAGAGGATTACAACTTTTTCCATCCATCCTCATATATCATTTCGTTATCTTACATCTATAAATAAATAACATAAATGTTTTTATACTATCCTATAAATTATTTTGTATATTTAATCCTAAATAATATACGACATATATTTAATTTCTTTTGCATGGCGTTAAATGATATCAATTAAAAATAAATAATTAAAAAAAAAAATTAGAAATCGTTAGAAAATGTATACTTCCCAGTCATGCTCGACGAAGTATACTATTTAATAATTAACGATTAACTTATAACGAGACAATTAAAAATGTAGTCAGGATGATTAATATCATCAATGATATTAGATTTTGATTGATTTTTCGAGTTAAGGTTTTAATTCTCAAAGATTATATAAATCATTTTGTTAAAATATAATATATTTAAATAATGTACTTACATTTATATTTAATTAGTTACTTATATATTAGTACTAGTTGTGATAGGAAGAAAGATTTTCTCATTTCTTAGAGTGTCGAAGGAGTTAGAGCAGACCACGAGGGAATGGGACTGGAAAGAGTACTACTTATTTGGATAGTTGATAGGCCTGTTCGTACATTCCTGGACACCCGTCCCTCTCTCGTTTCTCTCCGACATCTTGAGAGAAACATACACATACGAGAGAAAGTAGATAGATAGTAAATTGAAGGAATATACTAATGCAACTACGTTCCTGCCCGAGTCACGTTCAACTACGACGTATACAAGTTTCTAAGGTTCACTCACGTGCCATCATACAGAATGCACTTTTCTAGTTGGCCCTGCAGTCAAGTATTCAACTTTATGATACAACCAGTTTTTTCAAAAAAAAAAAAAAAAAAAAAGAAAAAACCTATTACAATCAATTATTGTAACTAAACATTTTTGTAGGACTAATGAATTTTTTCCTGAATTGACAAGTTGACAATTTTTATTTAAATATATCCTTTAGATATATTTTAATATTTTTATTTTAACCTTTATAGTCTTAAATTCATTTTGGAAGAGCTTTATATGTGCTTAGTTACACACTATTGTGGTAACACGATAGTAGCAAGATGCAGTTTGTTTAGACTGTTAACAAGAATGCTACACTAATGACACGAATTCATTATCATAGCATGGCGAAAGGAAAGTAGCCGTGATCACGCATATCTGTACATCGTATCTTACGTCGAGGTTTTGATACAGTTAAGTTAAGTTTCTTCCATGTGTTTATACGCTCTTTGGAAAATAATCCTTTAGAAAAATGTTCACGCGGGTTTTATCAAAGCAACTCATATTTCCCATCGTATTTTTCTTTTCTTTTTTCATTTCCATACGTTCCACCAACTCGAAATAAACGAAGTTTCCCCATCGTTCTAGAAGATTTAATAATAGAACGTCGTTGAGATAAATTATAAATAATAAGTACATTATTGTGAAAGTTATCATGTTAGATTCTCATCAAAATATATTTTGTTGAAACACTTAAAAAAAAAAAAAAAAAAGGAAAAATAACCATGAAACGGTTATCTTTCGTAAATTAAACGAGCTAGGGCACTGTAAAATAATTATGAACAAGTGTTTGTGTGTGTGTGTTTTTAAGCGTGAATACTTATCGACATTGTTACTCTCATAATTGAAATGTTCACGCGGCATTTTAAACGTTAGTTAATTGAGCATAAAAATGATGTGTTCGTGTAATCACGTTGTTCTAATTTTTACAGGTGGAGATTTAGCGCAGCTAGCATATTTTCTTTAGCGAAAGAACGGTTGGAACCATTATTGAATGAAGCCAAACCTGGAATATTAGGTAAATTAAATTGTGTCAATGAAATTATTTAATTTTTAAAGAGAAAATAATAATTTTTATAAAGACTCATTTGAATATTGTCTTTAAGGACCATTAGAGTTACGTGAACTTACTCTTGGGGAGCAAACACCGTACGTAACACGTGTGAGGACATTGGATTATAGTTGCGAGGATGAAACGTTGGATGGTCATTCAGGAGAGAGAAAACTATCAATCGAGGCCGATGTACGATTGGACTGCGAGCAATTTCGCATGCTCATAGCGTCTCGTCTCTTCGGGAAGGGGTAAATTTACGATATACGTAAATTCCGATATAATTAATATCCCGAACGTTAGGTCTACCACGCGATTGGTGTAAATTTTCGTTCAGTAAATTTACGATACGATAATAAAATGGACATTTATTTTTTTTTTTGGTATTTATTTATTTATGTTTTTCTTTTTTTTCTTTTCTTGTTATCCATGATTTGCGTTATTAACAGCAGTGTCGGGATGGACGTCGATATGGCCGTGGAAAAGTTGTCCCTATCCGGTACAATTCTCGCTACTCTGACCCTGAATTCTTTGGCACCGTTTCCACACGCGACCAGCCTTAGCGTGAGCTTCTTGGAGAAACCGGATGTTTGGTTCAGCGTGAGAATCCTACGAGCCGTGCAGATGATGGAGATGCCTTTAATTAAGACCTGGATTCATGCTGTTGTTACCGATGCTTTGGCCAGTTGGTTAGTTGATCCGGGTCATTTGGAATTAAATTTAAGAGCACAAGAAAGACCTGGCCCTGGATTGGATTCATTGTCTAATTCGATACCACAAGGTGTACTAACTGTTGTATTGAGTCAAAATTGTTCAGCACGTATGTACACTGTTAAAAATTTCTTCGTGTTTTCTTTTCTTTTTCTTTTAATCAAATTCAAACGTTTAACGTTGTTTTCATGATTTTACAGCTATCATTGGGGATGAAGTTAGGTGGTTGGTTGTTACGATAGGTGATCAACGACGTGTAACGTCACATCTGAGTCCAACTTGGACCGAAGATGTTTCTTTTCTCGTTGGATCATTGGAAAACGAAAGGATTACCATCAAATTGAAAACTAAAAGGCTCGTTAGTACAATCACGTTAGCGCAATTTGAATTGGCATTGGGTGTCTACAATTGGGAAAATTCTCAGGTGTAAGTAAATTTCATTATTAAATACAAACAAAATGTTAAATAATAATTAATAAGATTTTTTTTTCAACATGATAGCGTTGAAACTGTACTACAACAAAAGAAACCATCACGCAGCAGTTCAAACATTCCAAATATCAATGCTCGATTAGAATATACACCCATTCCTAATTTGGATCCGAATTTGCCACGACCTGAATTAACCGATGACATGTTACACAATGCAGGTAAATTATATAATTATTATTTATTTAAAATACTATTTATTGATTTAGCGTTGAAATTGATCGATATACAGAAAAATTGATGTAAAACAAAAGCGTGTTTAAAAATATCGTAGATTGTGATCAATTAGACGTATTACACCATTTGATGATATTTTCAGTGCCACGAAAGTATTTCTCTCGAACACAGAAATCAGGTAAAAAAATAATGCGATGTTAACATCGGTCGTAATAAGTGTAGCTTTTGAGCATGGTCTCATTATTATTATTATTATTATTATTATTATTATTATTATTATTATTATTATTATTATTATTTTATTTTTTCTATTGACGCACCGCGCAACAATGTATCACTCACTAAAAATAATTCAATCAAAAAAAAAAAAAGAAAAAATAGAGAAAAAAATAACATAAAAAGAAGATAGATGAGAAAAGAAACAAAAGATTTGAATAATTTTCATTGTACTATGAATTAATTGATTATAGAATAAATATTAAATAATTTTTAGGTGTTTTAGTGGTTTACATCCATTCAGCAGAGAATCTCAACTGTGATAATTCACAATGTAATCCTTACTGTATGTTGTTCAATAATCGAAAAAAGGTATAGTTGCATATATATAGAAGTAAATTTTGTTAGAATAAAAGTTAGAGGTCTGTTTCATGAAAGATGATATCAAATAATTTTCTTTAAAGGTGAAAACAACACATTACATCCGTAATACTATCTCTCCACATTGGGAATGTAGAGCACAATTTCTCGTACAGGATTACACTCAAGTTTGTTTAAGCTTCGTTATATATTCTTGGAATATTTCGAAATCCTGTGATTCGGATATGCTTGGACTCGCTATGATGTCGTTGTCACAGGTAAAAATAAAATATATACGATATTTAACCCTTTCGTTGCTAACGATTCATATACATGAAAAGATTTATCGACCCATATAAAGGGAGGGGGTCATGTCATTCGACGATGCGTACATCTTAGAAAATTTATACGGAACGATATTTGCATCAGAGCATGACGTAACGAAAGGGTTAACAAAAATTATAGTACATTTCACATACGTTAATCGTATATATATTAATGTTAATAATTTTGTTTTTTTTTGTCTTCTTTTTTAAAGGACTCAACATGGGTACTTAGAAAAGAATTAACGTTAAACGGTACAAACAGTGTGTCGACCATGACTGTTTCTGTGTTATTTTATCCTGTAAAGAGTGTACAACAAGTAGTTACCAGTCGAAGAAGCAGCATGGTTCCCGTAGGCTCGGATGACGAACCAAAATCAAAGAGAAACAGTTTACCCTGGATGCAACAAGCTGTTAGTTATTACATCAATGTTTAATTAACCGTATGATTTAATGTGTTAACACATAATATTTTATTAATAACCATCTTCCTTCTATCAATGTTCTATTTAGAAATTATTATTAACTCACAAAGACGTCGACCCTGCATCTTCCGATATATCGAGTCTTCTGTCCACTGGAAGCGGCTTAATGGAAGTTACTTTGTTACGTGCTAAAGATTTGGTTGCGAAAGATTTAAATGGCTTTAGTGATCCCTTCTGTGAGCTCAAATTAAATAACGAAACTAAGTACAAAAGTAGTATTAAAAAGAAAACTTTAAATCCGTGTTGGGATGAGAGTTCGATCATGGGTCTACCTCGGTCAGGAGAAAGTTTAGATATTGTAATAATTATTTATTTATTTAATTATAATATAATATTGTATTGCCCGTAAAGTTCATGGATTTGTTTATAAATATATTTATATAGATTTCATTTATATTTTTAATCCTTTCGTTATTAATTATCTATATACTGGTCGTTTATGAACGATTCACCTACCCATATGGGGGTTACACAATGCATTTTGTTATAGCATACTGCAACCAAAAGGATTAGAAATATTAATCGACACTAATTTTCCACAAGCAATCTAATAGAATAATTTATTACAAAATTTATGAAATAAATTTGATATTATATTATTTACAGGTCTTATGGGATCATGATACTTTTGGTATGAAAGATTATTTAGGTAAAGTATCATTGACTCTTGAAGACATAAGAAAACTTTCAAACAGCGATCAGTCTCATTGGTTCACGTTAAAGGGAACCAAAACGGGATCTGTCGAGTTGAAAATAAAAGTTCTCTCCGAGGAATGTGAGGTATTGAAAATAATTTCAATAAATTTTATACACATTTTTTATTGCATATATTTCCATCTTTTTTATTTTTTATAGACCCAAAGTACGTACGCAGCCAGTAACGTGAGTGAAGGTTCTTCTCGTTATAATATCGAAACCGAATCGATATCCAATATCATAAGAAGACCATCTATGGAAAAATCTAAGATGAAGTTACATCTGGATCCAGTCATCCCACCTCCGCCCCCTCCTCGTACCGTTACCCTAATAAAACCAACTACTTCCAATCAATCTGGTAATTTGAACTTTTTGAAATAAACATGAGAAGAAATGACTACGTTTCTTCCTGTAGCCTTGACTTTAACATTCGTTCAACGTGTTACCATCTTCGTAAATATTATGATGTAATGCATACTCAATGAATATGGTATATATCATGAAACATATGTACTAAGCTCAAGGCCATACGAGATGTGTTTTATAAATCCATACCCAATGGGATCATAAAGTTAACTTTTTATTATTATTTCAAACAGACAAGACCAGTACGACGAGTAAAGATTCGATCGAAATAAATGGTACTCAGAATTCATGGATTCCACGTGTTGCTAATGAATCAATCACCGATGTTGTTGTCGACGAAGCCGATGCACCAAAAATTCGAGAAAGACGATCATCTCATCATAGTCTAACACCAAGTCCCGAACAAAATTTTGGTAAAAAGTTACCGCAATACAACAGTTTCCGTGTTATGAAACAAAAGGTATATTATTATGAGAATATCAAACTCGTTTTTATTTGAATATATTGTAACGTATAATCGTAGGTGAAGAGAGGATTGAAACTCCGCAGATTTCGTTCAGAAGTTAACATCGAGGATAATAAAAACGAAAGCAAGGGTATTACTTTGAGTTTAGAACCAAGAGGTGGGGGTGAAGCTGATGCTACAGAATTGTTACAAGGTGCAGGTTTAGCACATGCTGTTTCGCAACCTGATATGCTTGGTAGAATAAGACAGCCTAGTCCACGTTTACGACTAAGACCAAATGGTAAATCTTATCTAAATTTGTTTCTATATACGAGTATTTGTACACTATCTGTTCAAAGTTTAAAAGTCTTTACGTAAATTGAGAGAAAGCAAAATATTTAAAAGAAACAAAAAAATTAATGCCTTTAAAATAACTGAGATTTATTTATTTGCCAATGAAAACTTATGTTAAAAATAATACGTTTTACATTTTGTATTATTCTTTTTATCAACGAACGAGTATTTTTCTTTTTCATACAAAAAACAAAACCTGCTATTATTTTTAATAACAGTATGAGATCTTTGTTTCTTTTTAGAATTGAAAATTGTTAATGGAACAAGAGAAAGGTATTCAGGTGTGGAAGGAAAAGTTTTACAAGCTCAGGGACTTCACGTTGCTCACATAGCACAGTTATACTGCCGAGTTAAATTTCAAACGTAAATATAAGATTGCTTTTATATCGTATCTTTCTAAAGTAAATATGAATCTGATAAGGATATTTTAAATCTGTACAATCTTTATTTTTATTTTTTTTTTTTACTTTTTTATAGATGCAATAGTCCAGACAAAATGTCGTCTTCTGCTAACGCCGGTAAAACAATAGCAAAGTCAAGATTATTACCGGCAATGCCAAATCCACAATTCAGTATAGATTTTCATATTGAAAGCGACAGTGTTCCGAGACAAGCGTTGCTCATATTTGAAATTAGGGGTGCCAGTAAAGAATTATTGGCTAGTCGACGTATCACGTTACATGAATTATTAGGTTTGTATTTAATATATGATTGCAATTTATTGGGTCAGTATTTTTAAATAAACAATCAGTATTTATAATAAAATAATTAGTATGTAATCTTAATGCAATCTCGTACAAACGCATCATCGCATGTTACGACTGTGCATGGATTTCCCATAAATGTGATCATTAATAACAAAAGGATTAAATACGAGATAGAAAATATGAATCAATCATTTATATTCTAAAATACTGATCAAATAAAAATATTTGTAGTTAGTAAAATTAAATAATTTACAATAGTTTGAAATGTTTCTTGTGTTATATTTTTTCGTAAAAGTATCAGCAGCAAACAACGAGGTGCATACCTGGCTGGCCTTGAACAACGGAGCTTCGTTAGAAATACAAATCGCACATGGAAGGGAATTAAAGAATAAATCATCGAAAAAATTATTTCGTTCTTGGTCCGTTCATCGAATAGGGAAAATATGAGGGTTAGCCAAAGTCAGAAATATCTGACAGAGTTTTCATTGAAATTCGATCAATTTTTTTGTTGTAGTTTATCTCAAATAAAAATCGATTGGTTATCGATATATCGACCAATATTCCGAAGGAAAAGGAAAACAAATATTCTATAATCAATCAAAGACAGTACAACATTTAATTAAATAATATATTTCTATTCTTAATTATATCAGAAGAATCTTATTAAAAATTTTATCCAAGGAGGCATTTCAAATATCTTCTCATTGTAATATCTCTCGTTTGTATTATAGAATATACGTATAAATGTTAATATACGTTAAATTATAAAGAAAAAGAAAATATATCGGAGTTTCAAACTCTTGTCTCTGTCTCTATGTTTAAAAATTTTTAAACTAATCGTAATATATATACTAAAGAGAATGTAATTAAATATTATACTAATATGGATGACATCCATACTTCCGAAATTAAATATAAATCATATTTTATAAATAAATCCTATTGTATATTTATCAGGTAACGTCGATCCATTCTTTATTCATGATAAGAATATACTAATTTATCTGGAATGAAAAAAAAAATAATTAAAATCATTAAAAAGACAATTAAAATGAGCAATAAATAAAATGTTTATAATATTAAACGTTTCATTGTATTTTAATGAAATTAAATTAAATAATTTTCAATCTTATAAAATTTAAGTAAAAAATAAAAAATGAAGGTAAGCGCGAATGAAAAATAAGTGGATTAATAAATAAATAAAAAAAGAACAAAATATTTAATTGAAGTGTAATTTATGAAAGATCATGGATGAGAATGATGCAATTTATTTGAAGTCTCGCGGCTTACGTATTATCACCATTCTATCATTGGTCTTCATTATGGTCACGTGATTTACACACGGCCCTATCTAGTTGTTGCGCATGGCACGTCAGTTTAGTGCCGCTTGCACTTGCTGTCGGCGCTTATTACTCATGCACCAGGAGTGGGGAGGATCGATATATTTGAAAGACCGAACGTCTACGACGGTAAATCGAACGCAGACGTAAACACATACGGAGCTTCAATACAATAATTTGCAAGTAAAGTCAAGATGCCGGGACCAAACTGCGATAAGTGCAAAGGTAAGAATCTTGATATTTTTTATATTTCTCTTTTTAAATATTTTTATATATCAGAGAATTGGGTTTGATGAAATGTTGTTGCTATAGAACGAAATTATTTTATTTTATTATTATTTTATTTTACTTATAAAACAATGTTTATGTTGTTTCGAATTCTATAATATGTTATTTTATTGATATATTTTTTTTTTTGAATATTTTTATACTAAATTAAAATGACGTTTGATCATATGTCACTACAATAGTACTTTATTTATTTAATAATTTGGTTATTTATTTTTATTTTATTATTATTGTTTATTTTATTTAATTAATTTTTTTAAGTGAAATAGAATTTCATTTTTTTGTGCAAGTTTTGATTATAATAAAATTAATGTGTCTTTATTTCAATTTATTAATGACTGTTTTTTAATTTATGTTTACTAATAAAATGTAGTGTTAGAAGGAGATTTTAAGAATTTTATATATATATATATTTCAATTTTATTATTTTCATCTTTGACATAATCGAATGTACATACATGTATTACTCATTTTTTTTTTCTTTGAGAATGACTAAACACTCCTTCTCCTGTATGATGTTATTTCACGATAACTTGATGCAATGTCATTTGAACAATACACTTTATCGTTTTTTAAACAATATTGACAAACATAAACAATTAGTTTTCTGCAAATGCGAAATAAATGTTGATTTCTTAAGAATATATAAAAAAACATAAAAAAGAAGCATCAAAAAAATCTTTTTTTTTAGTCAAATTCATTTCTATTTTTTTTAGAGAACAGGCTCAAAACTATTCAATCCACCCTCGTATATATTAAATAAATAACATTTATATTTATATTATATTTTTATAAATAGTTATATGTATATGTTATTATTTATATTAGAATTTATATTAAAATTAATTTGATTATAGTAATTTTAACGCGTCATAAAATTTGATTAAAGAATTTCTTCGCGCGGTATGAAAAAAGAAGAATTTCGAGAATTATTCGCAAGTGGAATTTAATAATAATTTGATTGTGTGCGAGACACCGTCGTTTAACTCGAACGAAGGGGGAATTTCGATGGCTATTAACATGTCCGCCAATGCATTATCGTATCATCCGACTTCTTTCATTACAATCTATTTATTTCTCGTTTAAAATAAGTGAGTTGATGATCAACGATAGGTTCAATCAATTTCACTTTCGAGAATTTTCGCTTGGAGATTTTCTTAACAGACGTGTGAATTTGCACTTCCGGATAAAACGTAGACAAAAATATTGTTTATACTTAGACTATAGTAATCTTACTGTGTACTCGAACGAAGTATCTTTTAATAGCGTTATTTCAGATAATCAATGATAACAAGATTTATTATCTTCATTTTTATAGTTATCAAACGAAGAGAGTGTCAATATTTTGCTATCGATTTGATAATATTGAAGTATATAGTTAATAAAAATTATTTGTTTAATATAAATATTGTAGATAAATAAAACATACACATATATATCTAAAATAATTTTTATATTTACACGCGCGAACGATAAAATAGAATTTTTTTAAACACTAGATATAACAGACCAGTCATTTTGACTGGTGTCGAGCCATTTCAATTCAAAATTTCTACTTCATGTAACATTTAATTTCTGTAAATAATTAAGCATTTTGTTATTTAAAAGTGTCTATAAATCCATTTATCTATTAAAATTATTATTGTTAAACATTTTTTTGTTATTTTTTAATAGTAAATAAAAACTGGAAGTCTCTAAAAGCATTTTTTTTTTTATACACCAGTCATTTTGACTAGTGTGGTAGAAATAGGTATACTAAAAATGGTGGTATATCTAATGTTAAATATTTATTTGAACATGTATTTAAAAATATTTTTATTAATATATATTTTTTTCTAAAGCTTTAAGAATAAATATATTTATTATAGAAAAATGATTTATTTAAAGCATAATTAGAAATAATCTTTTATCTTTTTGTTTCAGATAAATGTCAGGACTGCAAATGCGGCAACAATTGCAAATGCTGTGACTCTAGTTCCTCAGGTACATATCTAAACAGGAAGTATTCATTTGCCATTGCTTTAAAGTTTCGTAAGAAATTTCTAGAATAACCTTTAGCGTTCTCGAGTTCTCAAGAGAAGAACTTTCGGTTAAGTTCGATCGAAGATATGAACGATCGACAAAAAGTTACGTCACGCTACTGCGCACAATAGGAATGCAATGTTACGACTTTGAATGTGACTGTACTCTTACTTCCTTTTCATCTCGAGTAACTGCCAAATAACCGTAACTGTTTCTAATGCGAGTTCATTGCATCCTCCATGAGATTTACTATATTCTATTCCACTTTATCTATACTTTCAATATTACGAGATTTTCTATTTGAATATTTCAACAAATTTCACTTGTAATTAAACGTTGCAAAATGAAAAATTTTGAACGAGTCTCAAACAATTTGAATTTGCGTATTATAAATTAATAAAATTATTTTAATTTTTTATTACAGAAAAATGTGATTGTTGTTGTAAGACAACTGGCAAATGCAATTGTACCAATTGTAAATGTTAATACAATCTGATGAGAAATGCGTAGAAGCTGCAGGAGGACTCAAAGAATGACCAATGAGCATGGAAAGATAAAAAAATGGCGATATTGATGATCTTTAGTATTAATTTTTCAACTGCAGCTTATATGTATACTTAGATATCGAGATAGTAATTCAGTTATAATGATAACATTATATTTCGATCGACTGATGCATTATTATACTGTATTTTATATTATTCTTTGAGCATTTAAATAAATATATCTAAAATGTTGCTCTACGCAAAGTGTCTTATTATTTCTAAGAATTTTTATAAATTATTATAAGTTCCTTAGTTTAAGAATTATAGATTGTAAATTATTTCACGAGTTTTATTTTCTTCGAACCATTATTGTTTTACGATCGGAGAAAGTACATTTTACTTTTCTACGATGCGACTCGTCAAGAAATTCTTTTTTACACAATTTTATTTCTGCATAATTGACCAGTCAAATAATTCTGAGAAAGGTAAATTTAAAGAATTCAGTCAATACTGCGACCACACGTAAATTCTTAGAAAATATTATTTTATTTTGATAAGTTGTTTTATGGTTATAGTTTAAACAAACCGCTACAAACGTACGATGAGTTTTATATAATGACCATGATTTGTAGAGAGCAGCACCAGTCAACTTATGACTAATTTGAAAAATGATAATGCAGTTTTCTCGATGATTAATAGTTGGTAAAGAAGAAAGTTTACTGTTAACAGTAAATAAATGAAATGAAATTAGCCTTATCAATTTGAGATATTATAGAAATTGTAGATATTGTAGAAATCTGTATTGTAAAAAATTATCATATGCTACTAGTTGTAGAGTCACGCATATTTCTACTTCAGATGGAGTAGCTTTTTAATTGTTAATTAATATTTTTTACATTTTACACATGTCAAAGTTTCAAATTCCTATGTAAAAATATTTAAGAATTTTTTGAATGATCTAAAACAATATAAGTTTCATATTAATGTATTTTTTTCCATTCGATATTTTTAGGGGTAGTTTTTACATCGAGTCTTATTCGATATGTATCTTGAATTCGACTAATTATCATTTCCTCGTGTAAGAACAACAATTGATCTGAAATAGAAGATGCGTTATTAACTGCGTTATAATTTTGTCTATTTCTTGTTCTTTTTGTTAAATTCACGGAAACGATGTTCGAAGGATACACCTGGTATCTTGTAAACATCAAATGGACCCGCTCCGACGAAGCATAAAATTGGGTACCACCGTTGTCGAAATATCAAACGCCGGTAGTGAATTCTCGAGACTCTTAAGATCGCTCATTTTTATTTTGTTTATTTTTTCTTTCCTTTTTTTTCTTCGTTTAGATTGTCTCGATAAAGGTACGTGTCTTACGTTTTTCGCTCGACACGGATAATTTCCTAGAGAAATGTTGTTGATTAACTTTCAACGCCATTTTGTTTGTACTCTCGATTCATCATCAAAGAATATGAGATGCGAATAAATTTGTTTCATGAAATCCTTTCTATTTCGTCGTATTTCTTTCTTTTCTTGATTCTTTTTTTTTTGTTTTTTTTTTTTTTTTTTTAATTTGAAAGAGTAAAGAGAGCAAGTACAACACAAAGATTGTCATTCGTAATTAGAACTTGGCTTTTATGCAAGAGAGGCTCGTAATAATATGTAGATAGTTAACGAATTCATGCGAACTCACGAAGTTGAAGAAGTAGAAAAAGAAAAATAAGAATAAGGAGAAGTAGTAGAAGCACCATTACGTTTGTAAAGCTACCAACCAACCAAGCAACCAACCAAGCAACCAACCAACCAACCAACCAACCAACCAACCAACCAACCAACCAACCATCTCTCGCTTTCTCTGCAGACTCGATCCAAATTACTAGGTACCAGTCCACGCTTTTGTCGTTAAACGGTGTGTTCTATGGAACGGGGAGTTCAGATGGGACATCGCGATTTCCTCTGACTTTAACCACATCGTGAGAAGAAGTAGAAGACAAAGAAATATAGATGTCTATGTGAGAAGTAAAAGAAGAAAAAATTTTGACAAAAATTTTACCAAAATGAATGGAAAAAAAAATTGAGGAAAACAAAATTCAAAATAATAAAAAAAAGTAATAAAGAATAGAACAATTATATTGTAGAAGAAGAAAAAGTACAAGTAGTAGAGGAAGATGATAACAATTAAGAAGAAAAGTAAGAAGAAGTGAAAGAAAAAGAAGTGAAAGTGGAGGATGATGATGACAATTAAGAAGGGTAGAAAGATGATAATAATTAAAAGGAAGGGTAGAAAAAACTATAATAATAATAATAATAATAATAATAATAATAATAATAATAATAATAATAAGTAGTGATAAAAGTTGAAGTAGAAGATGACAACTAATAAGAAAGGTAGAAAGAAAAAGAAGAAATAGAAGAAAAAATAGTAAGTAAATGATGATAACTAAGAAAAAGGATAGGAAAAAAAGTATAATAAAAATAATAATGATAATAATAATAATAATAATAAGTTGAAGTAGAAGTAGAAGACAAAGAGAAAGAAGAAGACGATAACTAAGAAGAAGAAGGGGTAAAAAGAATAAGAAGAAACAGTAGAGGGGTAGGGGGATCTAGGAAAGGTTGAAAAGACGGCGATTAGTCAAACGAAATCGTCCATCGCGTCTGAACATACGAGGAACACATGCTGACTCGTTCTCTTACGAGCACAACTCTCGAAATAGAGAAAGAGAAACGACGACGACGACGACGACAAAGTCCTCGACGACGAGTTTGAAAGTACCGACTCTCGACATTCTTTTCGGCTAACCGCCTACTTAATTAAAACAACATTAAGCCGAGTTGGCTTATGCCAAGAAATGACGCTTGTCCATGGACCGTGCAAAGTCAAAGCTATGAGAAGAGTTTAAAGAGAGAGAGAGAGAGAAAGATATTACATTCATTTTCATATATAAAATACTAACTAGGATTATACATCTGAGGATTATACAAAAGTCAAATGAGATTAATTTAATAAAAATATATTGTAAGAAATTATTTATATAATAAAAAACTTATCGTGAGTGCTGTTTATAAAAAAAAAAAAAAAAAAAGAAAAAAGAAAGGAAAGATGGTAGCAAATGAAAAGAAATAAGGAAGAGAAAAGCAGAGGAAATGCACCCCGCAAAAGTCAAATCGTTAAATCTCGACTCTAACTGCAGCTACACCGCTGGCTCGTAAACCACATCGCTTATTAAATTATGTACTTTCGGCCGGCTGCAAGAGCCGTGCAATTTGTTACACGGCGTTTGGCAACGTCCTTAGCTCTCTCTCTCTCTCTCTCTTTTTCTCTCCACTCTCTTTCTCTCACTCGAACTACCACGATTTTCATTTCTACTAATAACGCCGATGTTTCTTCCTGTGTTCATTTGTAAATAGTCTTCAATGATTAATCGTTATCACTATTAATTTCATTCATTTTATCTTCATTTAAATTATACAATTTACATCAAATCACAATTTTTGTTGATTAAGAACAACATTAACTTGAGTAACAATAATCGTTTGTATTATTGTTTTAATATTAAAATTAATTCTTAATACATTCCAACACATTAATTTTTTTTTCTAGATTTTCTAAGAAGATTCGAATGAAAGTGTTTTAAGAAAGTTTCGAAGAAATTTCATCCCTTTCGGGAACAATTGTCTCGATCAGATAAAAGTAAAGATAATTTGGGATTGTCAGGAAATCGTAGATAAATATATGTGATTAGTAAGAATAAGATGTTAGAGAAGTTTATTTAGATTTTCCGAAAACTCGAAAATATCGTAGAAATCTTTCTAGGAGAAAAGAGGATGCAACTAGGGATATTTTGTCGTCGTCCATGGTAATGGACTAATGACCGTTCCTCTAGAAATAACTTACTTTCTCTCTCTCTCTCTCTTTCTTTCTTTTTCTCGTTCTCGTATGTCAGCCAATTAAATGCATATATACATATAGCTATTAAAACGCGAGAAAGAGAAAGAAGGAGTTACAGATAGAAGGGGCTGAAGCGTTTTCCTCTAAACGCGACCGTGACACTCACGAGGACACCCCAAGCAACGAGATTTAGGAGTGACAGGTGCATCGTCCTATCATTTTCTTACTTTCTTCTCTTTCATTTTCTTTCATTTTCTATCCTTTGACTTAACATTTCCACACTTTCTCAAGGCGTCTCGCTTATTAATAATGAGTATTTGACCTGGAGCCAAGTACAAAATCTTAAGTCAAGAATTTAGTTAACCATAAAACAGTTATATTAATTTAAATTACATTGAAATATAATATTTTCATAATTTTATAAAAATAATTTCTTTAGTTTGCAAATCACATATTTATATATATATTTATATATAAAATATTTGTCTATTTATTATGTATGTAAAACTAATTTAAATTCTTTCTTTTTGTAAGTGACAAAAATTTTGGGATATGCGAAATGAAAAAAGAAAGGAAAAAAGAATTGTCTTCTTTACAATATAATAGAAAAAAGAAAATGGCGATAAGGAAATGGTGGATTTGCAAAGGAAAAATGACCATTCGCAAGTAAGTATACTTAGCATGTGCTGTTAGCTCATTCAGCGAAGCGTAGCTCCTTCTGGAGCTTGCGATTTTCGACGATCGAGTTACTTTTCCCTTTTCTTTAAATAGATGAGAATAACACTGTTACCTATCTCATATAATCTAATATATATTTAATAATAATCTTATTTAATAATAAATTTTCTTTCGAGTATTCTTGAAGTGTGAAAATCGGTTGTTTCGTACAAATGAACAATAGTTAAGAAAAGTGCGAATAAAAAAATGTAAGAAAATTGAAAGATCTCAAGAAATGGTTGTTAAAGATAAGAAAGACTCAAGTTTATTCTTTTTCTTCGTATCTTGAACGACGTGGGAAGTGGCACATACATAAAACGCTCCTTACGCCGGTCTTTATAGATCCAACGAGCGTGAGCTTCAGCTCTAATAAGCGAACCGGCAAGCAGTTAAGAAGGAAGTATGTGACAGGTGGAATATTCCGCGGTAAGGAAAGCGTACGAATATCGTTATTAAGACACGGTACCTCTAACGAGCACCTTCTACCGTTCTCCAACTAAAGCGGCAATTTTGTTTAACAAAAAGACTACATAATATGTTACAGGCTTCTGGAAACATTTACTTTACTTCCGAAGTTCTCTTGAAAATTCACAAATTGCCGCGGGAAACTTCTCTTATTTTTCTTCTTCTTCTTCTTCTTCTTCTTCTTCTTCTTCTTCTTCTTCTCTTTTTATCGCATCTTTGTTTTTAATTTAATTAGAAGGGAGGTAAACGGGTTAAACGATAGCAATGGAAAAGTGAGAAGAATGATTTTATATTTTTTCTTCTGTGTGTTCTTTTTTTTTTTAAATAATATTTTAAATATTTTAGATTAATGTTTTGTAAAATTAATGATAAATATAGATTTTTACAAAATTCTAATGCATCAATGCATATTGATATTGAATATAGAAATATTATAAATATTTTTTAGAAATATTGATCCAATAAAAATAACAATCTTTTTTTTTTTGATTGAAAATTATATTCTTTATAAAAAAAATTGTACAAGGAGTGCATATATATAGATACTCCTTCACAAATTCTATATTCTATCATTTTTTTTATTATATTAGGTAGTCCTTAAAATTGCTTCCTTTCTTTCGTGATAAGTTAAACAATATTGCACGCTTAATATACTTTTGTTTCGTATTTTATCCTATTTTACTAAATAATATCGATTCTATTTTATTTTACTTTTTTCTATACTTTCAATTATTCAACCTAAACAATATTGTGCCAGTAGAATTACTAAAAAAAAAAAGAAGAAACTTTATGACAACCTAATAAATACTAATTCGAAAAATATCAATCAACTTTCTTATGATAAATAATATTTAATACACAAAAAAAAAATGAAACATTCAAAAAGTTCATACAATTAGAACGTCGATGGTAATGTACAAGGGAGTTAAATAAGATGCGCTTTAAACACATTGTTACAATGCTACTTAGTGCAACTTTTATGCATCCGAAAGAGACACGCCCTTTGCGTCTCTGCGTTTCACATCTCGCAAAAGAGAAAGAGAAAGAGAAGAAGAGAGTCCGACACTCATCTCGGTGGGTTCCGAGCACTCAACGCCGGGAATCGAATTTTATATGGAGATTGCCGTTGTTCCCAGGAGCACTAAAGAGTTAAGGGCCTCTTAAAATGGCCGTCGTTTGTTCGTAAGAGAGGCAGCGCAATTCCTTTAGCTTCCTATCCTCCTCACCCTTCTACTTCCTCCTCCTCCTCTTCTTCCTTTTCTTCTTCTTCTTCTTCTATTTCTTTTCGTCCCTTTCTTCTTTACTCTTCTTCTTGGTTTTTTTTTTAGATTTTTCTCTCTCTCTCTCTCTCTTGTTTTTCAGTTTGTCTCTCTTCTTTCTCGAAGGCGTTTACTGGTTACTATTATTATAAAGAGTCCGTGGCATAAATAAACCGTAAATCACGTGACGCCGTAAACGTCGAAAAGCTTCGAGACAGTTCGGACCGCGTGATCATCGTACAATGGGCCACGCAATTCTGCAATTTTAACGCTTATAAACATTTCCCCCCTGCCATCACCCCCTTTCTTTCAGAATCCTTCATCTTGCTTCTCCAACGTCATTGTCACAAATTCTTAGTAAATATATTTACGAGACGCGATCAAACTAATTGTAAGTTTCTCATCTTTCTTTTGTCTTTCTTTTTAATATCTACACATATATACATACAATGATTCTTATTAATTAATATAATATATATAATCCTTACATTTGTTGGGGTAATAAGAAACTATGAAGAGAGAAAAATATTGTTCAAATCTTATTTACCATTGGAGAAAATTAGTAATTGATGACACGATGGTACAATTACTATTATTTGATTTCTTTCTTTTTTTTCTTGTTTTTTTATTCCTTTTTTTTTGACGATGAACTAACGATCTAACGATCTAATGAAGTCGTTTCAAGCGACGGTGAACTCTTTCTTAAAGCGTGAAGGCGATACAAAACGATAAGAAGAAGAAACTGTATACAAAGAGAGAGAGAGAGAGAGAGAGAAGAAACGGTGACGGTGATGGCGGGCCGCTGGCCAAGCCTCGAAACGAGAAGAGAATCGCTCGCGGCCCGCAATTAATCACGCCGGAAAGAGAGCTCCCTTCCGGGGTTTTATTAACCAATTACCGAGGGTACGCGGTATATTTGATGATGCTCCAAATAAATAGCCGGCAAACAATGCCGGGAATTCATTAGCGAATCGTTCGACCATTAGCGTCATCCTCGTCGTTTATACACCAAGATGATTCAAACTATCACCTAATTTTTCTGTTTTTTTTTTTTTTTTTCAAATCGCTAATTTTTAACGATTACAATGATGATTTTAATGTAATTTTTATTATCGTTATTATTGGTTTACCCTGTTTTAAGTATCATTTATATTACTTCTCATGTGTGTAGAAGTATCGAAAGTATAAGTTGAAATTTTTTAATCAGTATTTTTTTAAAATTATTAGGGTGTACTGTGTTTTTTTAAGTTCACATCGAATATAATTTTTTTTTTTTTACAAGAATACTGTGACAACATAGCAGTTGAAGTTCAAAATGATATCTTTCAAGATGGTTACACTAATTTTTCGATGTCATTATTTTCTTACTTATACCCCTCCATGATTATTTTTAAGTTAAAATTAAACTATGTTCACATATAGATAATTATCTATTAGTTAAAATAACATATTGATCGGTAATACAAATCAATATAAAAGATAGTAAAGATTAAAAGGAGCATGATCTCGTTCGATGATAACGAACAAAATTTCAAAAGAGGTTTTTCTTTCAGGTTACAAGATAGGAAGTTCCTCGTTCATCAGAAAGGATTGTCGGATGATCAATTGGATATTGTCGGTGGTCTCTCTCATTCTCTTTCTTTCTCTCTCTCTCTCTCTCATTCTAACCCTCTCTTTTCCTCTCTTTGCCGACCCATTAGTCCGGAGACGCGGGGATCGGATAATTAGCGGAGCATTCGCCGGATTCTAACCTCCGTCTTCTTCTTCTTCCTCTATCCTCTTTCCTCTTTCCTCTTTCCTGCACACGAAGGCACGAAGAGTCCTTAATAATTGTAACTGGACACGGAGCCAGCAGCTTCACCTACAGCATAGCCTTTCTCAATCCCCCTTACGTCTTACACCTCTCTCCCGCTATATTCCACGGCGCGCTGCCCACTTTACAATACACTTTGTCCATCTGCCTTTTAAGGAGTGAAAAAATGAAAAAAGGGGGCGTGGTCAGAAAGATCAAAGGGTGCCGCCAAGTTCTCCTACCTCTACCAACCTCGGTCCAGCGAGTACCGGAGAATAAGAAAGAGAGAGAAAGAGAAAGATAGATAGATAGACGAATAAAGATAGAAGATCCACGAGAAGCGAGATGAAAGGTAAAAGAGAGAGAGAGAAAGAGAGAGAGAGAGAGAGAGAAAGAGAGAAAAGGTGAGATGAGACCAGATGAGGCCCACAACCGCAGTCCTATCCCACCGCACGCTACGAACATCCAGCAGGCTCGACCATTCCACCATACGCGTCCCCACGAGTCTCTTAACTCGATCCTGATCTTCTTCGATCGATTCTAACTGATCTTCGATCAAATTTCATTTTCCTTGAGAATATACTCGTTTTTTCTTCTTTTTTATTTCACACAGATATACATTTATATATCTGATCGAAAAGATGACTGAAATTATTATTCCTTTTTTAAAGTATCATTTAATATGAACATTTTAAATTTGACAATGATAATCTAATTAACGTTTGTATTTTAATACCACAAGTTTTTTCTTAGTGTCCAATTCCTTTACTTCATTTTTTGTGTTTGTAGAATATCAGTTTAAATGAAAAATTATCCTTGGTTTATTTTAAAACGAATTAAAATTTCTATTTGACGATTTAAACTAAACTAGAATACCCCCTGTAACGTAAGGGTAATACAATTTTGTGTAAGACATTTGAACTCTCGAACCATGGTGGTCCAAACTCTTCACCCCACTCATCTTTTTTCTTTCTCACTTTCTTTCCCTATCTCTTTCTCTCTCTCTCTTTCTCTCTTTCTTTCTGGCCGCCCCAGGCAGAGTGTTCTTCAGAAATGGTCCCTTACTTTGACTACATAGCGTGCCAGCAACGCATACGAGAAAAAAAAGGGACGACGAGGTGGATACTGAGGACGACCACAAGAGATTCATAAATGGGTGTCTCGTAGGTGAGGAAAGGTGAGTGGACTGTCGATGTAAAAGTTGTTCTCTTTTATTTTTTTTATACATTTATATTATTGCATAGATCGTAAGAGTCTATAGAAATAATTGTTTAGCGGCAAAGCCTGTTGTTATTGATCCATTCTAAAGTTTGTGAACAAATGATTCGGCATGTATTAGCAACGATACACAAAGTAGAATTTAGAGATAAAGGACTCGAGGAAGAAGACGAAGAAGAAGAAGAAGCATATGGTCTATTTTTCTTTCACTCGAATATTCTATTCGTGAGAGATTCGTGTGGCTAAAAAAATAAAAACATAAAAATTTTCTTTTTTTTTTTTTTTAATTTTTTTTCGATGGGTAGAAACGATCCGCACGAGACCGCAGAAATCAAGACGGTAAAATCGACGGGTAGAACGACATACACTGAATGGTCAATTCTTAAATGCCCCTAACGTGTTTCCTTTTGGCTATCGGTTCCCCTTTTTTCTCGCGAGAAGAAAAAGAATATTAAGAAGAAGAAGGAGAATAAAGCAAGTCTTTCAACTGGAGAGCATGCAAATTGAGACGCTCATCTCGCGATACTCATTCTTGACGTTTTCTCCTTTCGTGTCGTCTGATCATTTCACATAAGCTAATTCACCTTAAACGCACTCAAATTACACCGGAATTATTAACGAGATCGAGCTTCTACGTATATACATTTCATTTTTCCCTTTTTTTTTTTTTTAACTTTGTTTTATTTCTTTTTTTATATGTATCGAAAAGAGTGAGTAATATTCGTTGCAGAAAAAAACAAAAACGTATTTTATACATAAATATAAGAACACACATGCACGAGTTAATTTTATCATAAGCGCATTCTAAATTACACCAGACTGAATTAAGAGAAATGAATTATTTATTAACGAGATTAACCTTCCACGCCGTTACCTTTTTCTTCTTTTTTTTATATTTATATAATTGACCGAGGAGGATTCGTCACAAAAAATTAAAAATATATTCTTAAATACATGTTATTGAAAATTAACTACTAACAATATAGAAAGTTTCGATGCTGAAACATCAGACAAGTTAATTCATCTTAAAGTTCGCTTAAATTACACAAAAAAATTTTATACATAAAGACAAGAAAATATACATGAGGTAATATTATCTTAAATGCACTTAAATTACACTGAATCGAGTTAGGAAATGAATTATTAACGAGATTAACCTTCCACCATATGTTTGCTTCTTTTTATTTTTTTTTTTTTTTTAATATAAAAATGACTTACACAAGGATCAAAGAAGGGTCACAGAAAGAGCAAAAAATGTGTACATAAATACACGTTGGTGAAAATTAACAACGAATATTATAAGGAGAAAGTTTCGATGCAGTGTGTAAGTAAGTAAGTATATACTTAGATATAAAGTTTGTTAGCTGTTAGTAGGAGAAAGAGATCATATTTATTGCAGGAACAGCAGCCAGTAGCGAAAGACCGACGGCCAGTGGTAGTAGCAGGCCGTTGTTCGGCCTCGTCGAGACTCGCATACAGCTAACATTATTTATTTATGCGTAACTGCGCGTAGGTACCAGCAATTTGCATCGTATAGCTAAGCCGGCCACGAAACTTGGGGTTAGCAGGGGGTGAAGAGAGGGGTAGTTGTAATAGTAGTAGTTTGTATAATGTTGCTGAAGATATACTACAGGGATTGGTGGTACATTTATGTTGGTGTATTGGTATATACGATACTGATATCTCTATGTTACTGTAGTTACTATAGTCTTCTACAGTAGTTACACGCGTAATTAGTTTACTACTACCCAAGAGAGAAAGAGTGAAAGAGAACTAACGACGATGTAAAATGATGTTTCGAAGCAATGGAAAAAAAAACGTGGTGGCTCGATTAAATACATCGATTGGATAAAAAAAAATAAGGGTACATGTTTCAAGTAAAAGACACGTTCATTATCCCCTGTATCGATGTTCAATAAGATAAGAGGATTTAATTGGATATACGCGTTGTTCGTTCAGGACCAATGAGAGAAAGTTTCTATTTATTGTAAATAGATATCCATGTGTATATATATGTATGTACGTGTGTTACATATTGCGTGCGGTTAATGGCTTATGTAGATTTTATCTTCCTTCGAAATCGATGAATCACGTTTGATCGTTCGGTGTATTCCATCTTCTTTTTTTATTCCAATGCAATTGCTATCCGAAGTAATTTCTATCGTTACGATTTTAATATTATATGAAAGCGTACGCGATTTTATTGCGATCGGGGTAAACTTCAATAAAGTTTTCTTCCAACGAAGTATCGTATCGTATATTTCCGGTAAACGCATGGATAACTATCGATCATTTTTGTTAGAGAAAATATAAAGTTTCATTAAACTCTCAAGTGAGTTTAGTTTTACCCCTTTTGAACGAACGCGAATTGTTAAACCCTTCGCGACAACATCGACGAACCTTCCAGGTTGGATGACACTCGTGTATTAGATATTTATTTGTAATTATTTTTCTTTGGAAAACAAATTGTTGGAAATTGTAATTTTTAATATTGAATTGTTTGGTAAAGTTTCCTTCAATTATTATTTGTAATATTTTTATACAACTTTCAACTATAAACTAACCAATGCATATACCATATCAACCCAACAGATATTTGTTTGGCTTATAGATTTAAAATAATTTATAATAATTCGGATTTATGTATATAATATCATTAATACCAGAATATCTATTTAAAATAATTTCATTCAAATAAGAAAAACAGATACAAGATTAGATATCAAATATTAATTCACATGCTTATTTTTAACGATAGATTCTTCTTGCGAAAGGATTTTAAAAACAGTTTATCAATCTTAAGATATATATCTTAATATAAATTTCTATTTGATTCTTATTTCGTGTGACGACAGATGCGTTTCGAAGTCTCACCGGAAGGTATGAAAAAAATAGAAAAAAGAAAAAGAAAATAAAGTAAGTTGTACTTGTTATTCCGCGATGTAGAAAACAGGCTTACGTACTTACTTACTTAGCGAGTTATTCAACGATTACTACGTAATAAGATAAGTGATGTTGCGCGGATAACGTGTAATAAGCTAAAGCATATATGTATGACTGGAGTGCTTCTGAAGCAGCAACAGCAGCAGTACCACCACCACCATCACCACCATGAACGAACACAGCTTCCGTACTTAGCTCGATCTCTTTTAATCCGTTCGCTTGGACGAGAAGCGAGTTTGCTTCGAACGATTGTCCTTAGAAAACATAAGCTTTAAAATAATGGGAGGTTTCTCTTATAAAGCTTGATGGATGGTTTAGCACGTAATTGGTTCCGCCGTAGCGATCGCGAGCGTGCACAACTGCAACACCATTGCAACTACCACTACCACTACTATTACTATTACTACTACTACTACTACTACTATAACTGCAACTACTACTAGGACTATTACATTTACCAACAAGAACAAGAACATTGTTACTACGATAAGTAGATAGGAGATAGGCGTGCACGTTACGTTTGCGTCGATTTCCGATAACGCGCATCCGTGAATCGACAATTCAAAGGCTAACGGTTCTTTCCATGAACATAACTGCCAATGACACGCTCGACGAATGGCGTTTTCTTATTATTATTATTTTTCTTTTTCTTCTTCTTCTTCTTCTTTTTCTTCTTCCTGGTACGTACACCAACGTAAACTATGAACTAATCTAAATCATGTGGAAGAAAGTACGGTTAAATTTCTATAGAAAATTATTTTACCTCTTGCAATGTTATTATTTTAATTTTATTTTTAGTTTTTTTGTTTTTAAATACGATTAAAAATTATATGTTCATTTGTAATATTTCAATCTTAATTTTAGCACGTTGATAATTTAATTTATTTTTTTTTCTATAATTCTCAATTTAAAATAAAATAATCGAAATATTTCTTTAAGAAAAGATGAATTAAAATTTCATTCGATTTGTGTATTATCAAAATAATTATACATTTTTAAATGTAAAAATATGAAAGCAAAGTAAAGAAAAATGTGTATTTTGCAGAAATAAATTTCGTAGAAAAAGCGTTTCCGATCGAAATGTGAATACATGTGATTGAATATTGAACAGTACAATGATGCAATATACGGAAGTAACATACGTGAAGAATTGAAGGTAAATGAAAAAGAAAAAAAAGAAAAAGACATGAATAACGAAGAAGAGGATAACGAGGAGGAGGAAGAGGAAGAAGAAGAAGAAGAAGAGAACAAACGAAGAAGAGACGAAAGTGGTCGCGCCATGCGTTTTGAACCGCCATCTTATCCAATGGCCGAAGGATGTGGTTATTAAAATTGCAGGGCAGAGGAGGAACGAACCGGACTTCCTCAAGGTAGTAACGAGTGTACGGAAGAAGAGAAAAAAATAGGAGAGGGTGAAGTATATAAGGATTAGGGGCACGAAGGAGAAGAAGAAGAAGAAGAGGGTGTGTGTGTTTGTAAGAAACGTCCTGTCGTGAGAGAGACCTTGTTTCATTGACAGAAATACATTTTTACATGTATACACGAGTGTATGTCAATATCTGCCGTTGTAAATACGAATATCGAAAATTTATCTTATCTAATTTTGAGATAGAATTTTTTACATTGATTTAACGGATTAAATTACATTTCTTTCAAAAATTATAAAAAATAAAAATAAAAGTAAACGTGAAAATTCTGTTTATATGCTTTCTCAAAAACGTTTAATTATTTCGAGTAAGATTTAAAGTTTTCACGAGTTAATTGAATTAGATATTGAAAATGTTCAAGTGAGACGAAAAGTGAAAGATTTTGAAGGGTAGCGCGTTATTTTAGTGGTTGGGGAGAAACAGGAAAATATCGATTGGATAAAACTTACGAGAGACGACATAGTCGTGCAACGAGCAAAGCAATTTAAAACGTGACACGTAAAGTGCAACGATTTTATTGATAAGATTGATTGAAACAATGTTTTACTAGCACAATAATAAAGAGTAAGAGAATAAAATTAAAAAAAAGAAAATAGAACACTCAATTGAACATATAAATTTATCACATGTTTTTTATGATGTGGAACTCTACTTGTAAAATCAAAAGACTTCCACCATCTTTCTATTCTTTCTATGGTATTAAAAAAAAAAACCATCATCTCATTGAAATATACTAATCGATAATAAAACATAGAATTAATTGCAATTATTTGTTTGTATTTTATCTTATTTTCTATTAAACATACACTCATGTAAAAATACATGTACATGTGTATATGTATAACGTATTTACTACGTGTTCGTTTATTCGTACATTTACATATAAATATAATACATGAAGAGTTTGAATAATTTTTGACTATTGTATAGTATAATATATCACGAAGTTTTTACAACAATGATTCCTCTTTTTCGAGTAGCAATAATTGACCTGAGTCAGCCTATATAGTTAGTTGCACGCACTGGAATCAGCTCGTGTGTCATTAGCCCGAGACAAAATCTTGAAAGAGAGAGAGAGAGAGAGAGAAAGAGTGCAAAAGCGTTTTGCTGAGAAGTCGTGAGAGAGTAAGTTCTTTGGGACCCCATTGAAGAAATTTGTCCTCTTTGAATCCTCTCAGATGTTTTCTCTTTTATTTTGATTTTTCGGGGGGAATATTTTTTGTTTTCCTCTTTTAATGGGAGAAGAATACGACGCTTGATTTGCACTCTTCCTTTCGTATTTATAAGAAAGAAGATGAAAAGATGAAAAATAAGAAGTATATAAATTGCCTGAGAGTTACTTATATTTGTATTCTTCTTATATTTTTTCTTTCTTCCCAAATGGTGGAAGAAGGAACCGGAAGATGATGTTGATTGTGAGAATGATCTCGGCAAAAGATTGTCCCCAAAAATAAATCGGCCACTCTTTTCACGATGTCACGAGGAACGGGTAGCGTGGCACACGCACGTCTTCTTCTTCTTCTTTTTTTTTATCTTCCTTTTTTTAACATGCAAAAGTGTTATCGTATTCTACTCGACTCGACTCGATTCAATATAAAAGTTTAGTGTAATAAAACAGATGATACCTATGACTCCAAGAAGAGGATTCGTATTATCGGACGAACAGGTAACTTTGTCATTGCACCGATCGATAATAATCCAACTACCCTCCCAACTCTGACGACGACGACGACGACGACGACGACGACGACCTATAGACATCGGTTACTCATTATGTCCAGGGTATTAACCTTAAGCCAGACAGACTCGTCAGTTGCGAACACGCGAACTTACAACAGCTACGAGACGCTGAGAATTTTAGCTTGACGAACAACACTCCGATAATAAGATTGAATATTCTCTTTAATAACATTGAAGTGTATATTAATTAGTACATTCAGTAATTTTTATTTTTATTTATATGATTGGTATTTTGTACAGTTGTTTTTTAGTTTATATGAATAATCGAATTAATCCAATTAAAAATTTAATTATTTTCGTAATATCAGAAATAAATTTTGTTATAATTAGGGAAAACTCTGAATTTCAGATTTAAAATAATTAATAATATAGAAAGAGAAATAAAACATTTGTTAAAAGGAAAAGATCCATCACGATCTATCGCGATCGACGATGAGAGAGAGAGAGAGGGAGAGGGAGAGGGAGAGAGAGAGATACGCAGTCATTATCGAATTAGTCACCACGATTACGGTACTTAACATGCCGATATCGAAGTGAACGTGTGCGAAGTACTGGGCGCCGGTTGTTAATGATAGTTGAAAGATTAGACCTGTACACGCGAAATACTCGTAGTCTCGTAAATATTGCGAGCGAATCGATAAGCATTCCGTTTTGCCATGGAGATTTAAAGATAATTTTCGATCGGGAAGATCCGAAGTAAATAATTTATCCGTTTAACGATAATTTTTAATTTACAACAATAAGAATGAAATTTCATTTCAATGCAAAAATTCGTACGTTCATGTGTAATGCGTAAACGGTTAAAAGAAAAAAAAAATGGAAGATCGATTGAGAATTTTTTTTATGGTTTTCGTGAGATAGTCGGTTCGTGGTAATTTTGAAATATTTTCTTTCCCACTTTTGTTGCACCTCGAAAAGTGACCAAGCAGGCTTTAACTCGTTTCCTGCCTTTCGAGTATGTCGTAGGCGTAAAGAGGTAAAAGAAAAAGAAGAAGAAGAAGAAGAAGTAAATACTTCACCTACAACCTGCCTCTCTCGTTTGATAGTTCTTTGTTCGTGCAAAACAAACGACCGTTAACCGTTTTTGCATGACGAAAAGTCAAAAGGAAAGTGTCGAATCCGGTATGATACGAGCTCTTTTATGGAGAACAATGTATTGAGTATGCATATGCACACATACACACACCCACATGCATGTATATATTAACGAGTATATCGTATAAATGTGTATGTGTGTGTCTGTAAATACAATACGTGTGATATGTAATCGTATACACGAAGAGAGAACAACCGGAAGTGTTTTATGGAAAATGACAGACCCCGTTTTATTCTCGGGAAGAACGTTTGTCGGCCATATTGCACCCCCGCCGTGTCTCATCCCTCGATTCATCGAACGATTGCACGGCCAGACGCCATCGCAGTTATTATATTCAAAGGCTTCTAATTTCCGGTTTTTATAAAAGACACCTTGGATATCCAATGAGAAACCCACGTTACGTTCTGGGTTGTTGGCTTATTCCTTTTTTTCATTCTCATCTTTCTTTAATTTTATTTTATTGTTTTTTTTTTATTTTTTTAAATTAGAGAAGAAGAAAAAAAGTGAAATGGATTTTTGGGTTAACGATGGTCCACTTATTACTCGGTCTATGATAAAGAATCGTAGATACATCATCGTGAATTGTAAAAGCAACAAAAAGAAACATAAGATAGAGTTATGAAGCGTCTGCAAACAAACGAACTGACAGAACAGAAGTCTTGGTTGGCGGAAATTGTTGGTCCTATTTGCGAGAGATCTTACTTCGCGTATAATTGCACAGTGTAAATGACTTAGTCGCACGAATCACGAAACCAAAGTGCTCAGGTAGATCGTTTGCGGACGAAGGAGGATCCGATGACGTTGGGATTCATTTTAGTCTTCATGATTGTGTCTTGCGATTTGCTTTGTGAAAGCGTGGGTTACGATTTCTTTGATAGGTTTCTATGATACTCAGAACAAATATTCTATTGCCTATTACTTATTCTTTGTCATACTTAAATTTATGAGGGATGTATAAAACAAAATTATATTATCGAATTGGTGAATAAGTAATGTCAGAAATTTTTTGATAATATTTGTTTATTGAAAACAATTTATTAGTTTCTTATTTATCTAACTAAATTAAGTTATCAATATTTTATTTTTCAATTTGCGAAATTACTGAATAACAAATCTAATTTTATTTTTAAATCAATTTTATTATATTAAATAAATTTTTATATAATTCATATATAAAAGAATGAATAAAACAACATGCAGAATTAGTTATTAATTCTAACAGGAATTGTCTACTACTTTATTGTCGTTAAGTATAGTAGGATTCTCGATGAATCGACGATGGCCGCTAGCAAGGAGCCATTTTGTTACCAAAAGAGGAAAAACAAGCCTAAGGTGAAATAAAGTTTTCTTTCCCCATTTCTCTTTCACTTTCTTTTTTTCTTTCTCTTTCTGAGATGTAGAACATCGTCCATAGTTTGCGAATAGGCAGTGGGGCTCGATTCCTTCAATATTTTATGCAACCACGGCGTCAGCCATCTTGCCTGCCGTGCCAGGGAGCATTAAACAACAAGGGTTGTTAGCCTCTTTATCTATAGCTTCAGTCGTTTCTTTATAGGTATACGTATTCTCACCCTCCATTGAACCTAAGAAGCACGTAATAGATATACCGTACGTTTATAACGAACTAATGTAACACATAAGCAATTCTTGTTCTATTCATTTCTATGATATAACGAATACATTTTTATCAAATTATTTTAAAAAATGAAATAGATATAATTAATCTTTGTTAAATAATTTGTTTCATTAACTATATATGATAAATTAAAATAAATTCATCAAAATTCTCGAATTTGTTGTAACAAGTATTTATTGTTTTTTTAATTTCAAAATTATCCAACAAATTTGACGAATAATTTTTTTTTTTCAATTATTCCACGCGAAGAATAAACATAGATGATAGTTAATTTTGTTCTTTTAGTTAATAATTTTTTATTAAGTAAATATATTATAATATATTGTAAGGAAAAAATTTGTATAGTTAGGCTCGTATCGTCATTGAATTTGGTTGTTGGAATTGAGAAAACGTAAAAGGTGATTGGCCCGACAGAGCAAGCTCGTTCGTGTCGTGACGAGATCCAATAAAATCCGAAGTGCAAATAGAACTCGGTGGATCGTTGAAATTGCTTGAGGGAAAATTGCTGCTCTCAATGCGAATCGAAGCCGCGTCTTGGGGTGCCGATGATTGCTGTCGGGTTCTCATCTGCATCTCCCAAATTCGTTACCGGCACGAACCGAAGAAACAATCTTCTTCACTTTGTTCCTCTTTCTTCGCCTCTTTCCTTTTCTTCTTCCACATTTTGCATTTATTCATTGATATTTATTTCGTCTAACACGTATTCTATTTAATTTTATAAATTTTTCTATGCATATTATTTGATACAAAACAATATTATATATGCTAATTGTGTACAATAAGTGTTTGGAATAATGGTGTAAAATTAGATATGATTGGTGTGATTTTAATTAAAAATTTCTTAATATTTTTTTTATAAGATAACAACAAAATTATATAATTTAAAAACATTAAATTAAATAATAATGAATTATTTTATAAATTTTTACAAAAATTGTAACACAATTACGTACAGTAATCAGGGTACATAATTTAAACTTTTAATTTGAAAATAAAAATAAGGATAAATATTGCACAGTATACGTATATATTTAATTGTACAAACGTAAGTATGTACAAATACGTTGATAGTCCGAGAAAAATTTGTCGCGCTCGCGACACATCAAGACACGAAGCGCTTTCTTCGAGAGATTGAGATATTATAATAAAGACGGGCGAATGAACTCGCCACGACCAAATTGCTCTTCCAATGATGGGTGGGAGAAAGAAAGAGTATGACTGACTGACTGACTGCAATTCACCGTAATCCATTATACCTATCAGAGACAAGCTCGGCGAATGAAGTCGTGTCTATCTTGCAAACGCTTCCGTATCTTTCGACGATGGACTTTTGGTATAATTAAAACAAGACGGAGGGATAATTTACATCTTAAGAATGGAATTACGTTGAGTTTTCTGTACACATACATATACACAAACACACATATATTTTTATTCGTGACGTATTAGATTGTTCTTAATTGATTCTGATACAACGGAAAGAAAAAAAAAAAGGAAAGAAAAAGAAAGTCGAATTAAATCAACGAAACAGGTGTTCGAAGTTTGTTGTGTTGTACTTTGTTTTCTTTATTAAATTTGTTTAATTTTTTTTTTTATTTTTTACTTTGAATCACTCGATAACATTCTTCAAACTTTTTAATTACCATTTCCCTCCGGTTTCTCGGCTCATTCTATTCGTGAGTGCTGTTAAAAATAAGTATAATATCATTGTAATGACGGGAAGGCCGTGGGTTGCAATTAATAATACGAAAAAATATTCAATCTCATACAGAGTGATAAAGATGGGAAACAAGAAAGAGAGAAAGAGAGAAAGAGAAAGAGATGGAAATAGTCCGAGCGTGCACGCTTTGGATTAAGGATTCATCTTCCTCATTTTCTCCTTTCTCCCATCTTCCTTTCTCTCTCTTTCTCTCTTTTTCTTTCTCGTTTTAACTCAACTCTGCTCGTAATTTTTTTGCAAACCTGTACGTGGACGCGAGTACCAGGCAATCGAGATTAGAAAACGTCATTAGAACTCTACCGCTTCTGTTGCCGTTGTAATGAGGGAAAAAATCCGAGAATAAGAGAAAGGGAGAGAGAGAGAAATGTTGGAAAGGGTGAAGGAGAGGGTGACCAGAGACGAGCGACCGTTATTATCCTCCTTTGATAGAAACTTTTCGCGATACGAAAGTAATTAGTGACGCGAGTTGCCATGATAGAAGAAAAGATTTCGCTTGGAAGATAGTGCTGACTTATTAGATCTATTAGCTTTGAAACGTAATTACCTACGAGATATCTAAAGTCCTCCTCATTTCCCCTATCGAATCATCCGAGCGATTATCGGATTTAAATTTCAACCGGAATTTATTTTTTATTTTTTTAATTATTTAATGCACGGAATTCTAGAAAATCGAAAAGCTTAAGATACATAAGATTTTTATTTTTGTATATTTAAAAAATTTCATTAATATAGATTTAATAGAATAGAATAATTTGAATTGATATATCTGATAATATGATATGATATATATATATGATAATATAATATGACATGTAATGATAATATTTTTTCAATAAATTTCTATATTCAATATAAACAAGACTAAAGATATGAATAAACTTTGACTGTATCTCTAGGTACTTTTCTTTCATCCGAAACATAAACATAACATTTCTAACATTCTCATTCATCTATATAGAGGACAATGAAAATATTCATTCTCAGTTTATAATGATCAATCGTAGTGACAACACGTTATTGACGTATAGTGAATCAGATTGTGTAAATATTTTATTTATTCTTAATTATTTTAATACAAATTATGATATTCTAATTAAAAATTGATGTTCTAATGCAAGTAAATATGCAAAATATATTCATACGCAAATATTGTTAATATTTTCTGAAGAACATTCGATGCAGTTTCAATTCTTTCGTTAACAATCAATTCTTCAAATTACGCATATCAATCTACACGTGGATAAATTATCGACACTACTTCCGATTTATCTAAATTTGCATCACGCAAGGTAATTATTATCTTAATTGGTTACACGCTTTGATGCGTTTCATAACAAATTTTGTTCCTATCTATTATATTAATTAATATAATTAATTTAAATACAATTTGGATTAATCAATTAAAAATTTTATAAAACAAAAATAATTAAAAATATTTATTACATACAGCATATATATGATTTGGTAGAAACGCATTGAAAATCTTGATATTCAACGTTGATATAAAAACAAAAAAACACAAACGTTTTCTTTAATCATCGGTAAGATAGTTTAAAGATTTCTTAATCGTTTGTATTTTCTGATTTGTAACGAGCTCCATTAATTAAATCGATGTATTTACAAGGCTAATTACAAGAACGAGCATGAGTAAAAGGTTTTAATGCGCGAAAAGTTTCGAAAGTGTCTACTTAAAATGCAAAAGTAAGTTTATTTATGTACGCGTATGTGTATGTGTACGTTTAATGGATGAATCAAAGGGAAACTCGTAAAATTGTATTTCAATACTCGGTTTGATTAGTGAAATTCTCTTGGAATCAACTCGATCAGGTATTAAAATCGCGATAGGAGGAGAGTTACATACATATAAGATATGAGAAGAGAGATTACTTTCGGAATTCCGGCGTAACGTGAAATTAAGAATTACACGAGCAATTATCTCGCTCGCTTGAACCTCTACGCGGTGTATCATTTTCCAATTATGCTTGGCACGATAAGTTTACAAACGTTTTTCATGGAATTCGCAATCGATGCGTAATATTTATACACGTATAAATATAGAAAATATTTTTGATAAGTATCAAAATGATTCTCGAATATACGTTGTAATCAAATATTTCAATGACTGATTTATATCAATATAATCTTTAATGTTTATTACCATTATTTCATTGTTTTAATCAATAACGAAGAAGTAAGAGGAAAATAAAATCTTATCCTTTTAAAGAACATTTAAACATTTAAAATTATTTGAATCTTAAATTATTTAATTATTACATTTATTAAACATTTATTAAATATATTATTTATTAATCATTTATACATTAAAATTATTTAAAATTATGTTGGATCAATTAGTAGGCAATATCTGTACTTAATTTTAAAATTTATATTTTAATTAATAATAATAGTATTTTTTATTTAAATAATTATCTATATTTTTTTTCCATATCTATATATAATAATATAACAATAATATACAATACTTAAAGTAATTTGTATTGAATAACAAAATGTATGCTATTTTAAACTTAAAAAAATATGATCTTTTTTTAGTATTTTTAAAAAATAAAGAAAGAAGAATAAGAGAATAAGAAAATGGAAGATGGTATATTAAAGAATACGAATACAATAAAGAGTAATTAGTAGGATATACGATTTCTAAATACATCGGTTCTCATGCTAGCTAGGAACTATTAGTAACACGTCGTTAATCACACGCGATTTAGCGTGGTCTGTTTTCTGAATACGAACTATCGATTGAAACATCAGAGAATGACAGGCCGTCGGCTCGTTCATTCTATAATCTTTCTTAGCTATCGTAAAGCAAATCGTTTCTTCCATTCGTATTCGTACGATGGATATCATTACACCAGCTCTAAGTTACTCTTTCTAAACATATGTTTTTTAATAAGCGATCTCAAGGGAGGATACATTTTTTTCTTAATCATACATCAGAATGTAGTTCATTGAAAACGATTAAAATAATCGTAAATATAGTTACTTTCATATAGTTGATTTTTATCTTACATTCTTTACATGCAACTATTTCTTTTTTTTTAATCAATTTATCGATCATTATTTTATTGATTCAATAATAATTATCTAAATATAGATTAATTATATATCAAATATTTAAATTTAGATTGTATAATTCAATATAGATTATAAAAATTAGAGATATGCAAATTGTTTTAAAAAATTACTGACATTTTAAAGATCATATTATTAACGAAATTAATTAATTCGTACAAAATATTCTAATATAATATTTATAGAAGATACTTTATGTAAAATTATTACAGGTACAATCTAATCTTATTCTTTCATTATAAGACAAAATAAAAAAATAACATAGATTAAAATAAAATGTATATTAAGTCAGTGATGTAATCAATGACCTTTTTTTTTATAACTTCAATTTATAAACAAAAAAACTTTTGTAGTATTCCTAACGTATATATGCACACACATATGGCGTAGAGGTTCTTGTAAATTTACGTACAGCTTAGGTCCAAAGAAGAAAGAAGAAGAAAAGAAGAAGAGTCGTGTGGCGTGAGGCAAAGAGGCCGCAGGAAAAGGGCCTCGCGAGTTAAGTGAGAAAGGAAAGGAAAGAAGGGTAGACGGGAAGGCAGGGAGGGAGGGGTGGGAAGGGGGTTTGATGGTAAGAGAAGAATATACATATAAGAGAGATAGAAGAAGAAGAAAAAGGTTCGTGAGTCGAGCAAAGGGTTTCAGCGAAAAGGGTGGTGGTGGTTCTGGTGCTGCTGCTGCTGTTGCTGTTGCAGTTGGTAGAGTAGGAGAAGAAGAAGAAGAATAAGGAGAAGGAGAAAGGAGAAAGGAGGAGGAGGAGAAGTGATGGGCAAGTAAAGGGCAAAGAGAGGAGAAGGGGGTTGAACCGACTCCCACCAGCCACGGGTAGGCAGAACATCAAAGGGAACCGACTTCTCGTTCGCGAGGTGAAGAACCGGCCATCTCCGGGCCACACACGAATTGCTTTTATATACTTACTTTACGTTCTGTACCACTAAAGTGTAATACCTTTTCATATTTTCTACGTGGAATATAACATTCGAAGATATCACCGGAAATTTGAATTAGTTTGTTAGAAAGAGAACGATTTATTTATCTTTTTTTTTCTGGTATTCTTGATTGATCAAGAAGTTGGTAATGTTCTTCGACATTTGTTTTTGTAATTTAGGTTTCTCTTTTCTTTTTTTTTATTCAGAATTGTGATAGTTTTTTATTGTTGTTTGCAGTATTATATTATATATTTAATTAAATAATATAAGTAATATCTTATGTAGTATATGCATTTTCTTATTTACAGTTTTGATAATATTTGATTTATTTTGGTCTGATTAATAAACAGGTAATGCCAGAATACTTAATATTTTGTACATAATTAAATTATATACATATTATTGTATTTTTTATTTCAAAAATATTGTTGGTATCACATATCTAATTAATTATGTGTTAGTTTGTATTACTTTGTTTATTAAAATAATTTTTTAGTATATTTTTTGTATTTAAAATTTGTACATTACTTATTGGTCAGTTCAATACATACAAGATTAATATATCAGTTTATTAATACCTCGTGAAATTTTTATATAAGTACATCAATGTTTAATAACAAAATTAATTAATGAATTTTCGTATACTTTTGTTCTAAGCATTTAAATAAGTTAAATTTATTATATTATCGAGTCCTGTCACATATTTTTTTTTTTTCTAGTAATTACACGCATGCCTGCACTATCGAGTCTTTAACATAAAAATTGAATAGTTTATATCTACTTTTATCTTGGTCAAGTTAAGCCCTGTCTCATACGGGTCATCATGTGAACTTAACTTTACATCCAAACGTTTCCTTTTTTCTTTTGTTTTTACATATTTCCTTGGTCGTAATTGCATTTAATTATAGGTAACATTTCAATCATAAAAAAACCCGCAGAAAAATAATTAAGAGTAGCAATATTATTAAAAATTACCTGCGACATATACCTGTCTAACTCACCTATTGTATTTTTCTTTATTTTTTTTTTTTTTTTTAATTATCAATCATGTAAGTAATTGTCTTTGAAATATTAGACCGTATCCATTTCCGTTATGAAGTTTTCTCCAGGTCCGTAAACTTATTATCAGCAACAACAACAACAACTGTAAATGAAATCGATCGTATCGATCTACATATATTTCTAAATCGAATGAGAAAGTTTTATACTATAATTGTGTATTCTCGATAATTGGTAGCACGACATTCATTTGTTAGATATTTTCTATAGTAATAAATTAATAAAAAGTGAATAAAAAGTAGTGGAATAATAATAATAATAAAAAAAGGGAATAAAAATATCAAAAGTTAGGACTATAAGAACGAAAGAAAGAGGAAGAGAGTGAGAGAGAAAATAGCTTCCAACATGTCTTCTCTTTTTGATCGTACAATATGAAGTCATCAAGGAACATATTCAAGTGATCGTGTGTCCTGCAGCATGACGAATTTACCTCGAATGTCGTTTGGCAGCACATTTAAAGGATCATGATAAAGAGAGGAGAAAAATAGGAGAGATTAAAAGAAGAACGGGGAGAGAGAAGGGTGGGAAGGGGAGGGGTTAACATAGAGAGAGAGAGAGAGACTAGGTTTGCTGTCATTACGAACGACTGTCCTGGTACTCGAGGTGTATCAAATCAAGGACGGGGCGCGAGCCGGAAAGGAAAATTGATGGAACGTCCGTTTCTTTTGTCGTGAGCATGCACCAAGTTGAGGATGTCGGAAACTCACGAAACGAAAATCCACAGAAAGTATGCGTGTGTGTGTGATAGAGAGAGAGAAAGAAATGATCCAATGATCGTTCATTTTCGAAAGACTCGAACCACCCCTCTCGAAAAGTGGTTAGTGAAACTGATTCGAGCTAAATGGAGCCTAAATGGAGCTGCGATTGACTGTACAGAGAAGAGAAGCGAATCGAGGATCTTTTGTAGTTTGCCGTGAACCTTTACACACTGAGAGAATGAGAATGAATGAGAGAGATTGAGAAAGAGGGAGAGGGAAAGTCTCTGGTCTCAACAATTTCAAGCACGACAGAAGGAAGTTTATATGTGTTGTATGTAACTGGATATAGATATATATATATATATATATATATATATATATATATANTAACTGGATATAGATATATATATATATATATATATATATATATATATATATACCAACTACCTAGATGGGGGATAAGTTTGTGGTAGGACTCCTGTCACGCTAAAGTTTAGATGTAATTTAGACGGTTGCATAGATACAAGAAAACGGCTTCTATCCATCTACGTATTTAATGATATACGTGTGTGTATTTGTGTAAATAAATTTAACATAACTTTGCCAGTGTCTTACATTAGAAATAACATTTATATTTAATTAAATATATTTAACATATATATATAAAATTATGAATAGTTAGTTTATATAGTATAATATATTATAATAGTTAGTTCAGATAGTAAAAAATTGACATTGTAAAGGAAAAAAATACATTAATATAAATAAAATATAATTACATAAAATTATAATTAAAATATATTATATAAAATATAGTTCTCAAATAAATTGTGAGTCAATCCTAATATTTCTTGGTTTTCAGTTTTAAATAAACTATTATTACTATTATATTAAATATAATATAAAAGATATATAAAATATATAGAATAATTAATACAAAATAATTGTTTCTATGGTAACATAAAAAAATTGTTAACTGACTAGAACTAGAATATTTTTGAATACAATTTGTTTATTTAATAAGAAATAAATAATTTTTTGAATGGAAAAGTATAGAAAGTCTATTAAATAGGAGGAAAAACGGGTTGGGGTTGGATGGAAGTGGGGTGGAAGTAAAAGGGGGGAAAAAGTCATATCGGAAGCCAAGAAGTATTTATTGTTTGTGTTTATGAGCGTCCTCTGTTGAAAGGGTCATTTCGAATATCGTATCTATCTCGAGGGATCGATTAGCCAGATCACTCTACACTTCGCCATGTTGGTGTGCAGACTGCAACTGCTTCGCCGCAAAATGCGCTAGTAAACCGCAACAGGAAATACATACGGAATTTATGACCCGTCGTATGGCGACCATACAGTGAGTAGTACGAGTTTCGCGTTTGCGCGCGCGAGCTAAGCGCATAATACATAACGCATACACGGTGCACACAGTGCAGAGTGCGGTTAATAGTGAAACGTGGTTCACGGCGATGCTCTTGGCGGCCCTAAAATAATCCTATGTTGTTGTATACGCGTAGGTATACTTTCATACTGCAATATTGATCGCGAGACACAGTCTGTTTCTGTACAAAAAAAAATATATATATATATATATTATATTACTTACATCTTCCATGTTGTTTCTGAGAAAAATTAGTTTCTGATTTTTCATAGAAAAAAAAATGTGTCTGTTCTTGTATTAATTTTTTTTAATCTAACAAATTTTTGTACGATAAGTATAGCCAATTTTGTCTTGTCTTATTTTATTCGAATAGCAAAAACACCCCTATCCCTTTTAGAAAACACCCTTCAATTCTACGCGTGACAAGTTACACGCTTATGATTGACGTATCTATGTTCCCCGTGAGACCCTATTGTTCATCTACGCATTCTACATATGACAGATGTTTGTTTTTGTTTTATTAACCAATTGACAGACAAAATTATTACTTAACTGAAAAAATTTCCATATCATTTCTAAACCCGTCTATCATTTATTTTTTCTTTTTTTTCAAATATTAAAAAAGGAGTATAAAAATCTAATAATCTATATTTATCTGATAGATAATTTTTATTATTTTCAGTTTTATTTACTGGTAAAATGCAGGATCATCACACGTATTGACGTATCTACAACGCATCAGATTCCTAGATAAATATTAACTGCTAGTTCTGTTAATCTTCGATATTATCGAGAAAATTTCAGGTCAGGACCTCGAGATTACCAATGACTTTCTGATAAAGGTTTGAGAATAATAACTCTATTCATATCGAGTACCCGTTCTCACGTATTATCATGCGTAATAGAAATCAATGGTTAAAGATAGTCATTAAGATTATCATTACTATTATTATTTTATTAATAAGCTTTTTAAAAGTCAAGTAACAAAGAAGACAACCAACGACGACAACGACAACGACTACGACGATGACGATTATGCTAATGATAATAATATTTTATACTTTTAAAAATGATATGCGAATATGGTAGCGAAAAAGCTGGTTGTTTGTTCGAAATATCGTTTGGTGGAAGGCTGTAATCAGCATACTTCATCGAGTACCTATTTACATCCGACACGAAGACTTTTGACGTTTGCTCGAAGGATATGTGGTGATGAAAAGAGAGGGGGATGTAAGAGATATTGTAAGAAGGCAACGAAAGCTCGTCGACAGTGAGAGAACCTTCTTACCGAAATTATGAGCCTTCTTTTGCACATACACATATTCATACAACAACTTATACAAATTTCATATTCATATTCATATTTACTTGCATACATTGGTCGATACTACAGTGAAACGTCGTAAAAAGGCAAGATGTAAGAAACGAGCTTTAGTGGTAGTAGTAGTAGTAGTAGTTGCAATATAATGGTAGTAGTAACAGCAACAAAACGTTTTATACGTATAAGTTTCCCCGATGCATATAACACACTTGCTTGCTTACTCGCTCACTCAACTCGTCGTTGTAGTATAGCCGCAGGAAACTCGTGACAGGACGTGACGAGCGCACGTTTACAAATGACTTATAAGAAGACAACAAACGTTGGGTCAATATATTAGCATGATAATGGTGAAGGAACACTGAGGACTCATGTTTATTAGTTGCGGTCTTGCTACCAGCTTCTAGTCATTCATTGGACCGAATCTGATTCTTTGACGTTTTAGTCAAGGAAAAATTCTCTTTATGTTTAGACTACCCTAAACTAGATCGACCCAATAGCTTAAATTATCTTCCTATATTTTTATATATTCATTTATCTTTCTCTTGATATATATATGTATGTATGTATGTATACGTGTCCGGAAAATAACCGAGTGGGTTTTTTTTCTTTCTTTCTTTATCTTCCCCCCTTCGAGACGATAATTAAAGCCATTCAATGAGGAGATTTATGTAACTCACCGTGATGGAATATCTCGTACAGAGAGTTCGAAGCTCGATGATGGAGGAAGGACTCTAAACCGCAGGCAATAATTTATTTATCGTAGTCTGCCATATCCGAGCCGAACGTGGGATTGGATGAATGAGAATTGTAGTGGGGATTCTTATTCGTAGAGGGAAACAACTTTGCTCGTCTTTAAACGTTGACGTTGTATTAGTGATCAGTTACGTCAGTGAATTTGTCGACACTCGTTTTTGGCTATAAAATAGTCGTTCATGGTTGGCTCGTAAATAAAGATGTATTTATCCGTTAGGATAGTTTGGAAATTTTCAATACTTTGTTATTTTAATGTTGAATGTTATTATTTTTTTAGAATTATTATTTAGAAAAGCATTTTATTTGATTTGTAATTTTAAATATATTTTGCAATTTAAATAATTAATTTTCATTATTTACAATAAAATCAGAATTGTGTTAGAATTGTTTAAATTTTAATATTAAATTCAATAAATAGCAACTTGTATGGAATATATTTTATAGTAAATAATTGTAATATTAAACAAAATGATTATTTTAGGCGTATCGAATAATGAATCATTCAGAATATCAAATAAACTCAATTTTAAGGATCTTCATGAGTATTCTCATAGACCTGTTCTAATGTCTTTAGTCGTTTAACCGGTAGCAATTCAAAGGATTTATTAATATCGATGGGCGTGACTAGATACTCGTTTAATCGTTATTATTATTTGTTAGCCAAAGAAACAACGTTCATGGCACGTGTAAATGCACGATTGCGTATTAGATAATTACGTTAGGTAACTAAACTTCTAGATTTACTTTTTTGTTTTTATTTTTTTCACTTTATTTCGTTCAAATATCTCCTATCTACTATTTATCGTAAAAATTTCAATCGAATAACGTAAATTATAATCTTCGTTATGAATGATGTCAAACGATTAGCGTACACGATTGTAAAACTAATTGAGTTTTGCGATTATTCAGTCGGTATTAAAAGGTCGTTTATGTTGTTTTTAACATATTAATTTATCGTCCTGTCACCGATGACCAGTACTCCATTTTGTTGAGTAGGATCGTAATTATCGCCAATATCTCGAAAGTAATAGTATTTTACTTAGCACTTGATAGGTTGCTATATGAAAGGTATTAAATCCAATTAATAGTAAATTGGCATAGAAGTTGACAGGTTTTACATTATTTTTTTTTATTTTATTCAAATATACAGGGTGGCATATAAGTTAATTAATGAAAGTACAGTATTATTGGAGTAACTGGTTTAGCGTTGAAAAAAAATTATAACGTGTGTATAATATTTAATTTTTTTGTTTAATTATTGAATTATTGAACGTACAGTTTTTATGTCATAAATGTTAATTGTATAATTTCAAATTTGTAAATTAAATCTGTTGATAATAATTGTATTTTATCAACTGAAATATATGGAGTAGATTCTGTATTAAATTTTGTATTATTTTTCTTTTCTGTAGATACTTTTGAAGGAGTAATATAAATCGGATAGGTCTTTTGGAGTATCGTAAATCGAATCTGACCAAGAGAGTCACGCCTTGCGAACACGGACACCTATAATAGTAGTATTTGAGAGAGTCCTTCAGGCCACCCATAGATACTAGCTACAAGTAGACGAGCGTGTCGAACATTCATAAAGACCGAAGAATAGAATATACCTAAGTTCGATGAGAGAGAATTTGGAATTGTTGTGGGACGATGAAAAAGAAATACGTTTTCAACACTATTCGTTTCCATTTACATGTCACCGATTCGATATGCGACGGCTGTTCACTGATCGTACAATAAAATGATCAATTCGTTTTCATAATAATTGACGTTTATGATATATATATATATATTTTTTTCTGACATAAAGTAAACGTAATAGTGTTGATTTTGTCAATTCTTCGATCATTCTGACATCCGTCGATTCCAAAATGATAGAAAATAAAAAAAAAAAAATACAAAATACATTATAAAATTAATTTGTTAAAAAAATGAAATTAAATGAAAAATAATGAATATTTTAGAATAAATTGAAATGAAGAGGAGAATATTTTCAAGATAAAAGTTAGATGGTATCGATAAAATCGTTGTAAAGAATTTCTTTAATCCACCATTAGAGAGAATCGAGATTCGATTTGTCAGTTCCCTCGCTGCTGCTTCTTCTTCCGTCAGACAGTCCGTCCCTTGAAGGTTCTCGCATCGAATCATTTCCGAACGATGAAACACGGATTCCTTTTCCCTTGCGAGGGTAAACAGCGTGTAGGACGACAAACTCAATAGTAAACTCGACTTTACGAACTAACAGACGAACATTCGTTCGTCGACAACGGGTCTGTGGGATTATCGCTTTTGCTCGTGCAAGATGGCGTCGGCAAGTAGATTCAATCGATAGAAGAAACATTGCCTATCTTTATAACGATTATATTAACAGTAAATTTATTATACATTGTTATATTTTAATTTATAAATAATTACTAAATTATTAGTGGGGTAGTTTACGTCAATTATTTATAATGATTTAGATTATTATTATATTTGGATCTTGTTTTTTTATTATTTTTAGTTATAAATATATTGGTAAACTTCTATATTTTTCTAATAGTATTAATTTTGTATATGTATATAATAATTACTAAATTAATACTATTTATACTAATTACTAAATTATTAGTGAGGTACTTTGCGTCAATTATTTATAATTATTTAGATTATTTTTATATTTACACCTTCTTTTTTTATTATTTTTAGTGATAAGTATACTGTTAAACTTCTATATTTTTCCAATAGTATTTATATATATATATATATATATATATATATATTGTATTTGTCTTTGTATCTATTTGTAGTAACACACATGAATTTTATATATTCTTTATATTTGTCTTAATAAAATTTCTTTTAAATACCTATATTAATTGTAATGAATATAAATGCAGTAACCTTTTTGTTTGTTTGTTTGTTTTTTTAATTTCATTAAAAGATAGAATTCAATTTAAATATTTCTTTCCGTGATCAATTAACAAATCTCTTTTTTTTATTTCTCACGAAGAAAGATTATTGAGTATCATTGTCTTCGATTCGACTAGCACAGATGAATGCATGAATGCACCAAAAAATCTTCTCGTTTCTATAAGAGGGTCGCGTGCCTAATAAGCAAGTTCTTCGTAGGTCTGACACCTTCGTAGGGAATAACAAAGCCAAGATCGTTTGTCCGATTGGTCGCGGCTATAGAGTAACATTGTTCGTTGCTTGAAGAATCCAAGGCTGACCTGCAGGTATACACACACACAACACATTTATATAAATATATGTATTGTATATGTATATATATATTTACTTTTAGAAGACCACAAAAGGGGATACCTCTATATATAATACTTTCTTAAGCAGCTAGTCTCCATTTTTTACTTTTAAGTTCTATCGTTAACGGGAATCTAGTTTTCTCATCTTTTTCTTTAGTCATCATTTTATTCTTAGAAAATGATTGATAGTTATTTAAGTATGCTATATCTTCTTAAGTTAATCAAGTTTAGTTTTTTGTGTGAAAAAGAATTTTATTTTCTTTTTAAGATCACATTTATAGTTCTTCCGTTGCATATAAAATTCTGATCATCACGATAATTATATCTTTTAATTAATTGACATTTTTATAAGTTAATAATGAGGTTCAATGATTTTTTTTTAAAGAAAATTTAATTTTATTACCAGAATAACGTTACAATGTCTTTAAAAAATTTATACAAAATCTAAAAGATCTCGTTAAATTTTAACAATTACAAATAAGACCTCTTCAAAAAAAAAAAGATAAATCCTACGTACTATATTTTATATTACAAAGAGTGGTGTGGTGGGAGAAAGGGAGGAAGAGGGGCGAAGGGGGGGATTAGAGTTCTAAGCAACCTCCAATCGTGCAAATCCCTCTGTAATTTTCTGAGACCCGTAGAAACCTAACTAAGAGTGAGAAAGCTTGCACACGTAAGTACTCCAGAAAGAAAGAAAGAAAGAAAAAGAGAGAGAGAGAGAAAGACAGAGAYAGAAGAGCAATGTAGTAGTTGGGGGGTAAACATCACGTACGGTATAAATCGGTCTCTTCAAAGGTGAGACTTGAAAGGGAGGTTAGAATGAAGCGACCAATAGAAAACAAGCAGAGGAGGAGTCCAATATCGACGTTGGTAGTGGATTGGTTGACTGGACGTCACGAGGGACGAACACAAGTTTCTTGTGAGTGGAAGAAAGATGAAATGAATGAGAGGATAACCTCAAGTTGTTGGTTCAAGAGAGAGAAGAAAAACCCACCATAGGCGTGGCTAAAATAATCTTTCTGAAGGTTCGAGAGGGGTTCAATGTGGGATACTATATATACAAGTATGTAGAAGTGTGGTGGGGGTAGAAAATAGAGAGAATACTTCCCCTCTATTCTTGCTCGTTTCAACGAAGGAAAATCGTTTGCACGAGAGACTTGCTCAAAGGTTTTGCTTGATTGTAACTGATAATGTTAAGTACTAGTTATACATATCTGTATTGCTATTTGATTTTCATCGAATTTTTGGTATTTGTGTTTGCTTTTGGATTTGTAGTTTTATTGGAATTTGTATACGAAAATGATTTGCAAATTGAGTTTGCTAATGTAGAAAGTTAGCAATACTTAACGATTTGATATTAAATTGAGTTTGATGATTGCAATGATCGAAATTGTTAAAGTAGCTTTGATTCTGTTAGGTATTTGATTATATTTTTTAATATAACGAATAGCATGATTAAATATTATCTTCAATTTAATTCAGTTTGTTACAATATTGGTTTTATCTGTAATAAACTTATTTTTTTTTCTCATTCTTAAGGTTAATATAGATTTTTGCATAACATGATCTGATTAGAATAATATTATGCCTGATTAGAATAATCTTAAATTTAATCAATCGTTTTCGTTGTCTTCATAAAATATTAATAAGAACGATCGAAAATTCTTATGCAACAATGTTGCATATTAAGATTTTATTGATTCGAATTGCAAAGAAATATACTGGGCGTGAAACAATAATGTGGCTTTGGTCACGCATGAATGTATTATAAATATGATCAGTCTCCTGGGACGGATGACTTTTAATGGAATTAGGTATTGTATATTTGCAGAAGATTATTATTCAATGCCCACGTACATTCCAATTGAAGAATGAGGAATAAAAACACAAAAAGAGATAGAGAGACATGATCAAGATTTTTTTGTCGGATGTAAGTAAGTAAATAGTTAAGCAGGTACGCGTGGTGAACGTTTTAACAGGATATCGAAGATGAGGAGAAAGGTCGAATATGTATATGTGTGTGTATGTGTTTATAGTTACAAAGTATGTAATTCTTAAGAAAATTTAGAAAAACAGAATATTTAAGTATATGAAAAAATGAATGCATTTTTAGTAACCAAGACAGATTTATTTGTTAACAAAATTAACTAGTTTTATATTATTTTTTTCTTCGAATTAAAAATTGAGTTTATTTTTAACGACAGTCTGACATATTCTAGCAATTCTGGTAAATTAGTTTTTTGAAGCGTTTCTAATTAAATATTTTTCCACGCTTCTTGCAAAAGTTGCAGAAAGATGTTCCGGTAGAAAAGATCATTCTCAGTATTTGTCTTATTAAACTGGGTGTAAAAACTATGCAAGAGTATTTTAAAGTATAAGGAGATATTTGAAAACATAATACAACTTGTTAATAATTTGATATAATAATGATGGAACGATTTTAAACTGATTGGTGTATTAAGATTATAATGGAAATCAACAACCAATTCCAAACTTTTAGCTGGTAGTGTATGTGTGCAGATAGACAGATAGATCTGCTTGTTCGTTCATAGAGGAAGCGAAGCGTTCATGAGTCTGCCGTGGTACACACACACACACACACACACATACAAACACACACATACATAGACCTTTGGTATAACACCTTTGCGTGACCTGTCCTGGCTTCTCGTCAATTACGTCTAAGTACTACATGTATCCTATCTAATACGTGGACACTATGTTTATGTATAGATATAGAAAATAATATGCAATACTAACTATATTTCACCTATACTAATATGGTATATCTGGATATATAATTGGACAAAGAAGTGTCCATGTTTAAAGAGATAGGATGCAGTTTATGGGTCGACAAAAAAAAAGATTACAAGATGAGAATACGTATTTTTAAAGTTTGATACGATATTTTGATCCGAACCATAGGTAGTAGTTTGCAATGTTAGAATTAATCGTCAGGCTTTCATCTATCATTAATTTTATACAAAGTGAATTCATAATGGAGCATTTCATTATCTGATATTATTTAGGATTATTGAATTATTATTATTATTACTTTCATCGAGTTTTATCTGTTCTATGAGATTTTAGTTAGAATTTAATTAACTATATATCCCTTTCTAATTTTTTGTATTTAATAATTAAATCTATTACGAGAAAATATTATATTTCCATCGTAATAGATTATCCTATAAGATTTCAATATAGAATTTTTCGGTAAAAAATGTGAAGTATAATAAAAATTTAGAAAACAATGGCATAGGCACATGTCATCTTTTTCCATGTTTCCCTTTCTCCTTCTACCTCTCTCTCTCTCTCTCTCTCTCTCTCTCTCTCATTCTCATGTACTTTTTCTCATGACGTTGTATCCTTTACTCTCGTAAGGTGTCGTGCGAACGCTATTAGCGTCCGTCGTCACGGTGCATCATGGAAGCAAGCTGCGCAAGCACCGTGTGCCGTGCTCGATTACGAAGGATGTATCTCGAGAGCTGTAACGAGATTTATCCCCCTTCATTCCCCCTTTCTTCTTTCTTCTTCTTTCATCTCTCTTCTTTCCTCTTCATTTCTCTTTCGCTCTTCCGAGTATTCTCTCTCCCACCCGATACCTTTTTTTGTCCCCTCACACCTTCCGTGACTCGGCTCGATCTGACAAGAGAATGGATCCCGCTCGTAGAGTGGTTGGATAAGCGGTGGAAAATTACACGCTTGCCAGACCTCGGCTGTTATCGAGTTCGGTTTTGAGACGAGATCGAACATTCGCATGGTAGGTTCGAGATAAGAAGAAGAAGAAGAAGAAGAAGAGGAAGAAGAGGAAGAAGAATGGCGTGTATCTCGGCCATCGATGATCATTTTGATGAGATGAAAATATATTGCATATATTTTCTACATATGTATAGTTAGGCATAGTAAATACTTGTCATTTACATACACACACTTATACACATATATTTATTTATTGATAGATGATTGATATGATCATGATGTTAACGTGAAAGAATTTTAAAGATACTCAATTTAGTATTAGTAGTAGTAGTCATGTCCAAATTCTGACATAAGTAATAGTATCAACGAGCAGAGTAGTAAATACTATTAGACAGACAAGAAAGTGGGTTATACCTTTAGAAAATGTCTAATCTTTTTTTTCTGTCTCTCAGAATCCCGAAAGCTAGCTAATCGAAGAAGATTACGAGACTAGGATTAGGACGATGTTACGAGGATGTGAATCAACCGATCGCCGTGAGATATATCAAATAATCAATTAAAAATTCGATCTCCGGTTATCCCGAGACTAATAGCTCGGCGGAGCGTTACCTGGGTGTTCACGTGTGGTCCTCTATCTTCTTCTCCTCCTACTTGTCGAAGAAGAAAAAGAAGGGAGGTAAGGGATAAAGAAAGATGAACTTTGTATATATACCTAAAGAGAAAGAATGAAAGAAAAATAAAAAGAAAGAGAAAGAGAGAGAGAGAGAGGAAAAGGATAGGAACGTGTAAATTTCCCGAAAAAATACTCATTGATGAATGGTTTATATCATGGACCCACCTCGTCCCACCAACGATGGTATACACTACTCTGTACGATCCGCCCTCGTGCTTCATCCCCACTCTTTTACTTTCTTCCCCCACCAGTACTTCTAACAGCAGCGGCAGCAGCAGCAGCAGTAACAGCAGCATGTTGAGTGAACAGCAAAGAGAGTGAAGAAGATTGTACTCCCCTCCACTATATTGGTCAGAAGAGAAGAGAAGAAAAGAGAAAAGAAGATAAAAGAAGAGAGGAAAAGAGAAAAGAAGAGAGGAGAAGAGAAAAGAAGAGAGGAGAAGAGAAAAGAAGAGAAGAGAAGAGAAAAGAAGAGAAGAGAAGAGAAGAGAAGAGCGAGTGGCAGCGTTGGAAGAGGGACAACGGGGCCTACCTAAATATCGGGGGATCATGCTAAACGGCGGCAGATCAAAGGGACCGACAGAATCCAGTGGCGAGCTATCATAATAATTAGGCTCGCTCGCGCCTCTTTGTATCGGGATAGAAAAGCCGACGGGAAGGTCGAGAAGAAGGAAGAAAAAGGTTTTGGTGCTGGTTCTGGTAGTGGTGGTGGTGGTGTTGATGTAGAAAAGGATGGTAGAAAGGAAGAAGAAGAAGAAAAAGAAGAAGAAGAAGAAGAAGAAGAAGAAGAAGAAGAAGAAGAAGAAGAAGAAAAAGAAGAAGAAGAAGAAGAAGAAGAAGAAGAAGAAGGATCTTGGGACGACTACACTCGGTCAGATCTTCTTCCAACTTACCTTACTACGAGAGCGGTTGGGTTGCTGCTTGTCTCTTATTCTTCTTATGTTGTTTCATAGTGTTGAGAACTTTTATCTTTCTCTTTACTTTTTCTATCTTTTTAACGTTTCATTCTCTGTTGTTCGCTTTCTCGCTAAATTGAAGCTAAGAGGACTCTAAAAAGATTTTACTGATTTCGGTTGGAACGACGTGAGCACGCAATCACTGAGCCAAGGGGTTTTAAAACTAAATCCATAGTGAGGACAAGGAAAGATAGCTTCTTCCCTTTTTTACATTTTTCTTTTCTCTCTCTCTCTCTTTTATCTTATTCTTATTCATTTTTTTCATTTTCTTTATCTTTGTCGTTTGGTTTTTCTTATTTCTTCTTCTTCCTCTTTTTCCTTTTATTTTCTAGCCCATTCTCGTATGTAACATTTCTGCCAGGTGGTGTCCGGTGCCGTTTTTATTATGGTCCAGACGATATTTTTCTCGATTTGAGGCAATAGAAAAAAGAGAAAACTATGTTCTCGGAACACTGGAAGACATATAAATCTGTTTTTGTCTTTTTCACATGCACGACAATAACCTAACGAATCCGACGGACGCTTTACTTTACTGGTATTGTAAAAATGACGAAGAGTAATAAAATTTGTGAAAAGATCTTTGCCTAAATACATATTTCGAGTGTTTTTTCCTCTCGAAGAAACTATTTCCGATTATTTCTTCTTCCTCTTTTTCTTTTACCTTTTTTTTATGTATGTTTTCTCTCAAGTAAACAAGGAATAAAAAAGGAACGTTCAAAGATCGAAGATAGAAACTTCGAAGGAAACTATTTCAGCCCCTTAAATCTTTAGAATATTTCGAGTCGGTTAGAATAAGAAGAGAAAAATAAGATAACAGTTGCTGGAGGGTTTTCGTTTCTTCTTCTTTTTCTTCCCGTCACGTATTCTAACCGCATAGGGTCAGAAAATTCTGTCTTCTATGGGATATCCTGCGAAATACGCGGAAACTGAAAGAAAGAGGTAGACATTTGTGCTTGGATCTTGTAAAAGAGAGAGAGAGAGAGAGAGAGAGAGAGAGAGAGATCAGTGTCTTGGATAGAAAATAAGACAGCAACTTAAAGGATAGGTTAAATAGAACAAAAAATAAAGAGATTAGATATAGAAAATATTTTTGAGTGACCTGAACATAGCTCGTTGTCGACGAGATTGCTACAATTACACGGTTAAATCGATTCTCGCTGAAGATAATGCTTATATGTGTATACATGTGTGTATGTATGTATGTGTAAATGATAGAAGAATGTGAATGTATATAGGATAAGGCCCCTAAGGATCGTAGGTAATAGTCTGTATAATATAACAATCTTGAGATATCTTCCTAACGTTGTTGCCACGGACGAGTGATCCTTTCGTGTGATGATCATTTTTCCTTTCCTCTTTTGGCCTTATCTTCTTCTTCTTCCTCTTCTTCTTCTTGGTCATCTTGGTATTCTAGATCTTTTTCTTGTTCTTCCACCATGTTCTTATTGACCACGATTCGTCGACATTGGCTTTCTCGGAAGTACTCGATCGTGATCAGTGGCTCCTTTCCGTGTTACAAAGAACCAATCGGTTGGTAGGAACGTAAACGACCGATGCAATTGATGGGTCGCGGGCAATCGAACACAGGATACGAATCCTAAGAAGACCGAGTGATTTAACACTTGAATGAAGATAACATTTAAGATGGTGGTCAATATTATATTTATATTGAGAAGGAATTTTAACTGAAAATAGAATTTAATTAAATGAAGTTTAGATGAAGATTTATTTTGGTTTTATTTTTGTTGATTGTGAAATTTTATATGGGAAAGTTAGTAATTTTATTTCCTGTTTTTTAATTTGTTTTGTTTTTTATATTTTAAGGATGATTCTTTATAACGATCTTGAAAATAAGATATTTATATTTCTTGTTAACATAATTTGTTATTGTTGAAAATGTTATAGAGAAAATAATATAATTGGTATTTATAATTATTGGAAATTTATAATTATTCTTGTTATATTTAATTAAAGTTTTTATCACAGAAAATATTGGAAAGATAATATAATTTATAAAAATTATGATAAAGAAATTGTTATTATAATCGTTAGATTAGGTTGAAAGTATATTATTATTTCTTTTGTTAAGTATCAACTTTAGGGATAAGCTTTGATTAAATGTTAAAAATTTACAAATTATATTTAATCAAAGTTTCAATCAGAGAAAATATATCAAAAAGAAATATATTATAATCGATAGATTTAATGATAAAATAAAATAAAGAAAAATAGGGTTGGTTGGTCCTCTTTCGTCAGAATAACTGCAAGGAGGATGTTAAGTACGTCTCGTAAAAATTCCACCAAGGCAGGAGCGTCGTCATTTTAGCCTGTCGCGTGATATAGAAGAAGAAGAAGAAGAAGAGGGACCGAATATACGAACGAACGAACGAACGAACGAACGAAAAGAAAAGAGAAAGAAATGGCAAAAGTAAGAGAGAGATAAGGATAGAGCGAGAAAGGTTTTGAACGGTCGAGCGGTTGGGTTAATGTCGCCGTGAGCTTGCTAAGGCTGACGAAGTAAGTTAGGAAGGAAAGAAGGGGTTCAAAAGGTGGGCAGGACAAGGTTGGTGCCGCCCATGAACGTTGATGCCAGGAGTAAGGTACATCCCACCGATAGAAGTGTTGTGTGCAGCACCCGAAGTTACCGCTCCTTGCGTGCTCTCCCCTCCTATGAGAATTGTTAAACCCGCTGAGGCGGCGTGTTGGGGGAGAAAAGCCAGCCCCTACAACACCGAACTACACCGGCGGCCCTGGATCCCCGGACCCCTTACCATTTCAAGTCACTGCTTTGGCCTGGCCTGAGAGGAGCCTCGGCCCCACGCTAGTACACACACCCGCGGCTCCGTTTCTTCTACTTTCTGCACTTTCAACGAGAAATATATATAGAACAACGCGTTATTTCTCATTTATCTAACAACATTCGTTTGTTTTTATCTTAATTCGTGTATCGTCGTTCGTCGATAATCATTCGATATCGTACAAGTGTAATTCATCGTTTAATTATTTACTAATAGTGTCTATTGTGTTGTATATTGTTACGATTCTCAAGAAGACATTGTATACCTGTACACGTGTTTGTATTCATGGAGGAGCCGGCTGTTAACACCTTTCTAGTCGAAGAATCTTCGACGAAGAAATTATATTACGTTAAAGATACGTTTTATAATATTTTATGGTTATTATTTTTCGTCTTTTCATGATCGTAAGGATAGTTTGGTGATATTGAGATTTAAAGACGAATTAACTGTGTGAACGTTTGGAGATAGGTCAATAAGATAACACAAAAATTGATCTTCGTGTTTTGTTGATAATAACAACAAGAGAAACGGTGAAAAGTGATCAGTGAAAGTATTTTTAATTGACCAATGACATGAAGATAAACTAATAGTGTTTTTGGATGATATGAAGAATGTGCGTGATATGAGACTTAGAATTTGAACTAAAATCGCGCAACGTTCCTCGAATGATCAGGAACGATCGCGAATTCATGAGTTGGGGATTTATCGTGAACAGGAGGACTATTAGATGTGCTGTGTTTTTTTCAAGAATTGTGTTGTATTGTGTCGATGAAATTTGAAAAGATAAAACACGAATAAGCATTTGAAAAAAGCCAAAAAAAAGAAAAAAGACATTAAAGTAAGGATTGTTAAATCATGTGCACGACGGAGATGACGGAATCATATACGATGTCACCGTCAACGACCGTGTCTTCCAGCGGGACGACGGCGGCCTGTTTGGTTGGCTCGCCCGGCCACCGACGGACACCTTGCAGAGGTTCACCGTGTCGAGGTAGTGAAGTTCAGGATGATGAGGACGTAATTTCGGTTGGTTGTCCAAGTCCATTACCGTTGGTAGTAGTTGCATCTTCGACGGAAAGCGAGGATAGATTGATATCGTCAAGGGAGGATTATGTCGAACGATTGAGTCCTAGGAGAGTAGGATACAGTCGAACGGATTCGACTATGGACAGTGAAGACAATTATTCGTCAAGGAATAGCGATTATAGAACGTCTAATGGAAGGAGTTCGATAAGGACTCACGAGAGTAGTGGTGGTGATTCTGTAACGACATTGAGAGAGGATGAGGATTTAGAAGAGGACGAAGAGGAATTGGAGAGTAGAACTAGTAGCAACGGTACTTCGGCTACAGCCGGTGCTACGGACGATTACTTTAAGCCACTAAAACGATTGCAAATGGTTCAAATGCAACACTCAGACGAGGAAGAGGATAGAGATCGGGACAGCAATGAACGTGGTGTTAAATCTTTCAGTATTCTCGATATTTTATCTCACAGACCTAAAGCGAAAATCGTTAGACCCTGGGACACGGTTGATTCTACGATTGGTCATCGTCAACATCTTCATCATCATCAACAGCAACAGCAACAACAGCAACAACAACAACAGCAACAACAACAACAGCATCTTCAACATCATCTCCATCATCATCACTTACACCATCACAATCATTCGACAAATTCCAGTAGCAGAGAATTGTCTCTGATGGGCATGTCATTGGCGTCTATGTCAAGTACAATAAGCGAACCACCTCTCAGTAGTTCGTCCTCATCCGGTAGAAGTTCTGTTTCCGATTCAGGTAGTCCCGATCCTCTCGCTCATCATCACCACCACCATCACCACCACCATCACCACGCGGCACGACACCATGCCGTTCATCCGGGACTGCATGCTGCGGCTTTACAACAGCAGCAACAACAACAGCAACAGCAATTCAAGAAAAAGAGTTCACAGCAACACGGGAACTCGCAAACTGGACAGAATGGAAAGAGAAGTACTGGCCAGGGTAGTCCTTTGGACGCACTGTTCCAAATGACGAGCAAAACTTTCGACGCTGGTGAACATAGTCAAGGTAAGAGAATTTATTTTGCTTTTATTTTTATATTTTTATTTCTAATTTTCTTTATATACGTTTCCTCTATTATATTCCGTTAGGTTATTTTCACTCTCGTATCTCACCTACGTCAACTTTGTATTCTACTGTTTATTCGTTCATTCATTCATTCATTCATTCATTCATTGTATCTTTCTTTCTATTGCTTTTTTTTATTTAACTTTTGGAAAGAGAATACTCTTCTAATTGAGTTTAGTCCACGCTTCGGCAACGCTTCTGCTCACGGCAGTTTTTCTCGAAAGGATGTTAACTCGTAATTGCATCGGGAGCGCTTAATTAACCGAGCTAAGGGAAACGACGTGCGTATATCTTTTGCTTTATGTAACATCTCTTTCTCTCTCTTTATTTCTCTCTTTTTCTCTTGTTAGAATAGGGGAAACAGTCGAACTCGTAGATAGATAGGTAGCTAAATATGTTATTATATTTATTATATGTTTCTTCTTGTATGATACTTAATCGTTCTCGTAAGAAAGAACTAGAGAAGATATCATTTTATTTTATCGATACATTTTATTCTAATAGGCGTGAAAATAAATGTCACACGTACGGTATCATTATTTACATAGATTCGATTATAAAAAAAAAACGCCTAGAGATCTTCTCATCCATCATTAGTTATCGTAATTTATTCGTCACGTACTAGTGATGTAATACTTGAACAATATTAAAAGTTACGTCAGTTCTATGCTCGTAAAATAAAAAAGAAAAAAAAATACAAGAAATATAAGACACAATAAGCAAAGGAAGTATTATATTGCATTATATATATATGTATATATAAATTTAAACAAATTTACGTTAACGCTTCAATAATTTGTTGAACACTTTGATTATCGTTAGTTACATTAATTAGAAGGCACGGTAAATGAAGAAAGTAGAATTTATGAATAAACGAGAGTTAGTGTACAAGTGTATTAGTAACTAAGTTAGTATAATACTTATGTTAGAAGAAATATATCTCAGTGAATTAGAAAGAACACGATGTAAGAAGGAAGTCTGACTTTCGTTCGTTCGTTCGTGTGTAGCAAGATCTCGAGCATCGATCTATGAATACAGGCCTTAATTTTGATTGATGTTCTCCTCGCCGTAGGTGTCAGAGCGCGTGCGTGCGTGCGGTCCCCTTTTTCTCAAACGCAACAAAACGTCGTTCGCAGGAAGATTTTGCATTTTATTGTTTAATCGGCGTTAACGATTATTGACGCTTTCTTCACTTACATTTTACATTTACAATTTACTTTTTTTTTTTCATTTCATTTGGATCAATTTATTTGTGATACCATTCCTCATCAATCTCATATGTTTCTTACGGAATAAGAAATCAACCTTTCATTATAATAATAATAATAATAATAATAATAATAATAATAATAATAATAATAATAATAATAATAATAATAATAATATAATAATAATAATGAAATGATATTAGTCTGTTCGATTTTTTTTGTAAATAGAAATAATAGATTACGGAAATAGGTTTCGTCTTTGTTTCAGGAAAAAATGGATGATTTACAGATGAGATTTACTGTTAGTAATAATAATAATAATAATATTTGGAACCCTGTGTGGAACCGGGGTAAGAATAGTTCCATAGTTATCCCTGTTTGTCGTAAAAGGCGACTAATAGGGGAAATTTGTGAAAGTGGTAGAAGAAAAAAAGGTCCTTTTATAGAGTTGCTTCGTATTTCTTTACTTCTTTTTTCAATAATGTAAAACTAAAAATATTAGATCGAAGTAGAATAAGTATATATATATATATATTTATGATTGTGAGATTTAATTTTATTGCGATCCAGTTTACATTATTTTTTCTATTCACTTCTTTGAGATTTCTTTTTTCTTTTTTGAATGGTTTATTTTTTGAGGATTTTTTTCTTTCCTTTTATGATTATTCTAAAGGGGGCAGACGTTGGGTAGTAGTAGTCAGTCCTAGTTCGAAAAAATACGGAATTGAAGATTCGTAATTGGATGATATTTCATTTCATACCTAGTGATCGAGTTGGTCAAATTAAAGTTTAGAAATTTTACGATCGCTTTTTTGTGTGTTAGAAATAAAAGATTTTCCCGCCTTTTGGACCGTGACGATCCTACTAGCGACCTAATTATGCTTTAATCGATCTCGATGAGGTATCTTTTCCTCTCCACTTCAGTTTTCCGAGTTCACTCAGCTAACATCTGTCTCGACGACCGTTTACACGATCCTCGTGAAAAGGGGAAACCCACAGAATTTGACGGATATTAGAATCGAGTGGAGGATTTTTTTTTTCGAAAAGAAGATACAAAAAAAAAAGGATCGGTAGAGAGATAATATTTTTTAAATCGTTTCCTTTAGTATCGAAATGTTAATTACTATTATTCTTTCGTTTTGAACATTCAAATACGATTAGGAATGTGTCATTCTTTTTTTTTTCTTTTTTTTTTTTTTTAAATCATTGAATTTATGTACTGTGATAAGAAAAAAGAAAAGAAATGAGGAACGGGTTTAAAGGTAATAAACTACTAGTCAAAACTGTCTGCTAGATAGTTTCGCACGAGCTTAACACGCATATCACGAGTTCAGATTATGAGATCGTGTCGTAGGAATCGAAACAAGGTGAAAACGTGTATTTAATCTTGTCGTTGAGTGTTACGGTCATTTGAAAAATAACAAAAAAAAAAAAAAAAGAAAATAAAAAAAGACATAAAAGGAAAAAAAGAAAGAAAGAATTAAGAGTATCGATTGGTAGTTCGAGTCGAACCGATTATGTTCGAAAGTCGATGCCAACCGACGAATTTAGGTTTATGAGTTACACGCTCTCTCATGCTACTGTTGTATATCACTTGTGTAAAAATCGTTGACAACTCGAATAAGTATATTTGTATTCGTTTATTTTTACGTCATGTATAGGTCTACACATACACATATATGTATTAAAGTATTTATTCGTAAATGCATACTAATGTTTATCTTTATAAAACTTGTTTCTGAAACAAGTGTGCGAGATATAAAAAATTTCATGTTTTATTTATTTTTTGTGCTATGGAATAATCGATAAAATTCTTGTCGATTTCTTTTTTAACGCAATATTAAAAAAAAAAAAAAACATTTTAACGTTATTATTATGTTTAATAAAACTAAATAATAAATATATATAATTATTTCGACGCGTATGTTGTAAAAAGAAAATTATTTTCTAATAGAAGAAATGTTGAATAATATTATCAAACACATGTAATTATCAGATATATAAGGAATGATAAAATATTGACAAGGAGGATAAATAATTCATTTGAGGATCATTTTCATTGGTTATATTCGAATATTTTCTTTTTTATTTTGTTAAATATTTCTAACGTATTACAGAAGCACGTTTGAAATCTTGGTAGTAATATTAACTCAGCAATTTAATAAATATGTTTGTAGTGTAGGTTACCAGACCGGTTTTAATAAAGTAATCTAGATATTTTTCTTCTTGTTATTTGTATTGATTCTATTTATTAGTTTTTATTACGATGACATTTTCTCTTTGGGGAATTTTAGATCCCAGAATTTGGACAATTTTACCCCCAATAAACTATCCTTACAATTTACACATGTATATGTGTCTATACAATATTATAGATACTAGTAGGTTCTCACATTTTCGTTGTATATATGTACATCTATAAGTAAATATACATGGGACATATAAACCAAACATCATGGAAGTATTAATCTCATAGTTGGCAAGCTAGGAGGATTGTCATGACGATCGATGGCACACAAGGGACAAATACACGATTACGTTTACATACTAGTATTAATGGTCGAATAGTATATATCGATATTGCTTAGTATACATCTATCGATGTTTAATGATAGTTTCTATACTCCATTAACTACAATATTGATCATAATTTCAATTTAAAAGAGACACTTCCACAACGTGTTAGATACGAAACATTCTAATTCCAAGAATTTATTGTCCAATCAATTTTTTTTTACAAAATATCATTCAACAGTTTAACATAGAATTTGAAATATTTCGGCAAACGTTTGTAAAAGAATTTTTTCTTTTGAAGAAGCGAACTTTGTCGGATCTTTGAGAAAAGCGGTGAAATCTAAAGATTTGTTATGTTAAGATTAATAAAATCGTCTTCTGTAAATATCTGGTTACGTTTTATATTTCGTTCGTTCGTTTATTGTTCCGAAAAAAGGTTTCTTTTTTCCTCTAAAGTTTCTATAATGAAATTACCCGAAGTAATAAAAATATAAAATTAAGAGGTCAGTCCTTGTAAAGGTAATCCTTATGATCCTTTTTTTTCTTGTGAGGTTAGGTTTGTATCCTTAACACTTGCCGACACTAGTCTTTTGTGAGGTCTCATAAAATTCAATCTTTCTTAAGAGTAAAAAAATTCAGAATTTGACAAACTAAAATAGATCATCATTGATCGACAAGATTCATTGCAGTGTTCGTTAAAAAAAAAAAAAAAAGTTTCTTTAGCAATAAAATGCTCACTAGAATTTAATCTGTTCTTTTTATGAATAGATCAAAATTCTAGCAACTTGTTGAGAGAAAAAAAAAGGACGGTAGAAGAAAAGAAAAAATTTGTATGTGTGTTCCGAGCTGCCTGTGTATTATTTGTTTGCATCGCGGCAAAGAAAAGAAAAAAAAAATGAAAATACACATTGATTTCACGACCCTAAAAAAGTTCAAAGGATCTTAGAAAACCGTATTCTTCTAATTTTTTTATTCACCGATATTTACACAGTTTCTTTAAATTATGTAACAATGACTGTCTTTTATTTTTTATATTTTCCACTTTACCTTTTTTTTTTTCATTTGAAAGGAAAAAATAGAAATAGAAAGTAAGGAGATTGAAGGAAAATTTATGATGATTTAGGTAAAACTTAAAAAAAAAAAAAAGAAAAAAAACGATTTCTTTTTACGAATCTTGTTGGAAATGATTGTTGGTGAACCCAAAAATAGAAACATTTATAAAAAAGTACCATAAAAATATAAATAATGTTTAAATTAGTTGCGATAGTACATTAAATTTGTCGTATAATAATATATTCTATTTATTATTTAGAAAATTATTCAAATTTTGATGAATTAATTTAATAAATAATTTTAAATTCTTATTAATATTTTTTGTATTAACAAATATGTATTTAAGTAGAATATTTATGCAACTACAGTTATTATCTATTTAATTTAGATCTTTAGTTAGGATATTTTAAATACAATTATCGTATTACTATAGGTAAGCTTGTAATTTTTAACGTAAAATTAATTTACGTCTTCGGTGAAAGTCGGGAACAGCCGTGATCTATCCGGATCTTTTCATCAGTGATCAGTGTCGAATTACGTAACACGTTCTCATAATAAAAAGATAGAAAAAAGAGAGAGAGAGAGAGAGAGAGAGAGAGAGAGAGAGAGAGAAAGAAGATCGAACGAAGAACTGTTAAGAAATTTCTTTTTGTTGCATCTTTCAAAAAAAATATCAGAACTAAAATTACAAATATTTTCCGTGATCTAAATGGTTCTTCTTCACGTTTTAAAGATGTCATCTCATGATGGCCTCATCGATATTTATTAATAAAAAAGAAAAGAATAGGAGAGAGGGTTTGACATGGAAAAAAGAAAAAAAGAAACGTGAAACTTCGTTTCTTTTTTAAGTTGTTGCCATATTTTGTGCACTTTATTTGATTCCTTTTATTTATGATGAGAAGTGGCGAAATCTTCTTTTCAAAAACATTGTCCCCTTATTTCTTCTTCTTCTTCTTCTTCTTCTTTGACGAAAATACTATTTTCAAGAATCACCCTAAAAAAAAGGCCGAGTATTATGTCCCAGACAAAATGAAAAAAAGGTTGAGAAAAAAGAGAAACGTGTAATATAACATAAGGGTGGAGACACAGAAAGAGAAAAAGAGAGAGAGACAGAGAGGAAGAGAATGAATCGTATCGGCACACGAACACACATCGAAGCGTAATCAGTAGTTGGCGCGCGCGCGCGTAAGCGAGCGAGCGAGCACAGGGAGCACGCGTGCGTGCCGGTCCAGTACGCGTATAATTTTAGGCCTACCTATACAAGAGAATAATTTATTACGTGGATACGGCGCGAAAGAGCATATGTTTCATTTGCATATAGCGTGATACAGAAAGAAAACGCTGTTTTTTCGGGACGCTAAACTTTTTCAAAAATTACATTATAAGTAATACGCAAAATAATGTTGACAAAGGATAATTTTCGTACCCTTTTACGTTACCAAATAAACGTTCCACCACTACTTTTCTTTGATCCTCGAGTTTTTTGTAAATTTAGAGAAGAAGAAGGAAAATTGTATGGGCCAGAGGGGGAGGAGTGGGGGTTAAAGGTAGGAGATACAAAATGGCGAATAAATGAATATTATTGAGAGAGGTGGGAGGAATAAGATTATACATTTGGTAAGAATTTTTTTTTTTTAAGAGTATAAATTATGAGAAATATTAATGGTATTTATTAAATTAGACTTTAATCTATATAGTTTAAAGTATAGTTTAAAATGTAAAATAAAATATTACTATATTTATCTTATATCCATTACAAATTATTATAAAAATTTTCTAATTACAATTTATACTCGAAAAATATTTTTATACACATTAAACGAAAAATACAAAAGAAATAAATCTAATTAAAATATAAAAATAATACAAAAAGAGAGAGAAGACTTATTAATAGAGATAATATAAATAGAATTAAATAATATGAATGAATGAATGATAAGTTATTTTAATCATTGTTGTTAATCAGTGATGTGAAAGATGTTCGTTTGTACAATAATTTGATAATAATTAATATTAACGATATAAAGAATGGATGAAACGAGAAAAAGATAGAGAAGATGAAAAAAAAAGACAAGAATAAAAAAAAAAACAAAGAAAAGAATAGAAAGAAAACATCGAAAGAGAAAGATGGAGAGGATATATTCTCACGTTATGCAACAGCTCTAATTGATGCTCGTACCTGCTTCAATGTTCTTAAAGGATCATCAACGTCGACGCTTTGAACCCGCAGGTAAAGCTGCTCGACCGCACGTGAGAGGCCGTGGAAAGTGTATAAAAATGATTGAATTCAATAGTATCGTCCGGAATAAACAGTACTAAGATAACCACTGACGGTGGCTGTAGAACTCACACGCATATACACATACACACACGTATGTTTTAACACTCTCGTTCTTTCTTTTTCTGTTCTGTCTTTATTTCATTATTTCTTTCTTTCTATCTTTCTCTCATTTCACGTATGTGTGTGTGTGTGTCGGAAAGAACGTTGTACTTGAAATAAGGCCTTCGCGATGTTTTATGAGCGAACGTACATTGTTATTAGCGGGCTTACCTGTCACGGTCGATACAACTTAATAGCCCTGATATTTATGCACAAAATATCGCCATGCCTGTGTGTCTTTAATTGTACCTTATTCTTATGGTAAGAAAAATGAAAAGAATGAGAGAAGAATTAATACTAAGGAAAAGGAAACTTTTCGACTTATCCAAATTTATTATTATTCTTGGATATTAATTTACTTGTTTATAGAATATTTCATAAATTTCTTTTATAGGTATTTTAATGTATGCTAAATATTTAATATTATTTTATAATTATAAATAATAATTTTTTTCTTATAATAAGAGAAATAGAAATAACAAGAAAATGATGTTCTTTAAGTATTCAAATTTAGAATTTTTCTATTTGAATTTTGTGTTCTATTTTTGTCTTAAATATTCATGAGTTATGATGTGAGAATTATTGATTATTATTGCGTAACTGTAAACAGTACATTATTTGTATCAGAAGAGAAAGGAAATGTTTTTTTAGATATGTTAATTTATAATTCTTGTAAATCAATTTCATAGTTTCGTAAAATTTTTTATTTAACATTGATGCATTAAATTATATGAATTATTGAGTATTATTACGTAAGTATAAACGTATAGATCTGTCAATATATTTAAATCTAAACGTCGATAAGATATTTTCGTAATGGATAAGTATAGTTCAGACGATTCTAAGATGAAAATAAAGAAACCTATATATAAAAAAAAAAATTGTGTACCATTACTATACTAAAGAACAAAAACGTAAGTAACGGTGAAACTCGAAGACATTAAGAACATTAACCAAATCATTTCGCATTTGCGTATAAAAGTAATAAATCACTATCACGATGAATTCTTATACGATGAATCTCCGGTGGTGGTAACACATAAAGCGACTTCTCAAATGCATAAGCTTCGCTCGTATGTGAACCGCCCAGAGTGAAACACCTGCCTTCTCTTCGAGACACACACGAGACTTCCTACCTAACTCATTTGCCAGTGAAACTCGGTGATTTTTCAGTAATCCTGATCTTACCAATACATTCACATAAATTCATTCGCAAACGTATAGAATACAACTAACAGAAAGTTTGGTTACATGTATCCATCGTACATGAAAATAATTTTAAATTATTGCACATTATGTTTCCTAAATATTTTATTTCCTTTTTCTTTTTCTTACAAACAGAAATTTGTTGAAATATTTAGTTAAGCATTTCTTAAACATTGTAAAATATTTTATTTGTCATATTGATCACATATTTTTCTTTATATTTATTTTACACATTTAATTTCGATATTACGCTTGTAACTAATTTCAGCAATTTTCTAGTTTTCAAATTGTTACAATAATTATTTTAGAAAGTTCTATAATGTAACACAAATGCGATAGGTGTACTTAAACTTTCGAACAATAATGTATCAATTTATTTCCTTCTATCATCCTATTCAATTAATATTTATCACATTTTACATTACACAACAAAATAATATCTAATAATAAATAAAAACGGACTAAACGAAGGAACAATTTAATACGTCGATCCGAAATCTCGAATCTTCTCTTGGAATAGAAATGTTTTTGCGAGAACCCTTTTTGACTATTCCATATTTGATTTCAACGGTACGAAAATGCGCGTTAATATGAGCCTTTCACACGGCGCGTGTGATCACTCGAATCATGTCCTTTCTATCTATCCCATCTATCTCTATCTCTCTTTCTTTATTTTAACCTTTTTTCTTCCCTTTCCCCCATTCTCTCTCTTTCTTTCCCTAACCCCTTTCCATAGGTTGCGGTCTCTCAGAGAGTCTGAATTACAAATGATATCGAATCGAATCGCTCGTAATATTATTCGATACGTGTTCCATTACCAAGCCGAGGCCTCGGGATTCAAATTAGATTACCAGTAAGTTAGGCATTCTCCTTCCTACACACGCTTATCTTTTTCTTTATGTATGTAAGTATAAATCTCTCTCTTTCTCTCTTACTCACTATCTCTTTATTTCGTTCTATCTTTCTCTGTTCTTTTCTTACGTAGTCTGACAGACAGACAGACAGACAGAAAGACAAGCAGACAGACGAACGAATGAACGGACAGACAGACGGACACACAGGTATATCCACGAAAGGGGGGCCTCAGGCCCTTCCACCAACACGGTAGCCTCACGTATTCGCAATTTACTTCTGATTATTACGCTCTCTATACTTACGCGGTATTCTTATCTCTTTCCTTTTCTTTTTTTCCTCCCCCTTGCTAACCCTCAACCCTCTCTCCTTCTCTTTCTCTATCCCTTTCTTCATGTTTCTTCTTTTCTCTCGTTTTTCGTTCGTCAGACTTAACCTTACTATATAGAATAAGAGAGAAAGAGAGAGAGAGAGAGAGAGAGAGAGAGAGAAAGAGAGGGAGAAAAATCAAGTCAGGGATCGATTTACGTTGGAGTCCCGATCGTTTGAGAGTCTCGTCGATTTACCCTTTCTTCTTTCCTTTTCCCTTCCTCTCCCTCTTCCTACCTTCTACCTTCTACATGATACTAAAGGCTATATCTTTTTTTCTTTCTCTTTCTATAGACTATACCTACTATTCGAGTGAAGACGTTAAAGGTCTCTTTCATCGTCCTTTTCAATCCGAGGATTCGTTTCCTCTTACGTGAACATCTATTTCATGGATTTTTATTCATTTTTTTATTTTTATTTATTTATTCAATATATCTTCTATAGGAAGAAATTATTTGTATAAATGGAAGTGGTAGTAAGTTCAATTCATTCACAGGATAATCGTTTTATGTTCTCGTATTTCGTTCATTAATCGAAATTTTTGGTAAATTTATTTATTTWTTTTTTCTAAAGAAATTGTTTGTTTGAGGTTACTTTTGTACTTTGTTTTATTTCAATGTAATATTAAATTTTAATTAATTTGTTAGAGATGGAATTTTTGGAATATAATATTTTTTCTTTTTAAAGAAATTATCTCTGAAGATTGTTTTTTTTTTTTATTAAATTTGAAATTAAGTTTATTTGTCGTACGTTTAAGTTATGATCAAATATTTTTATAGAAAAATGTATTATTTTATTTCTTCCATGCTAACAATTTATTTACGTTGAATCGTTCATTGCTCGTTCTCAAGCAAGATGAAATATTTTTGATAATATTTATTATTCTTTGGTTCTTTCATAATCATTTTCTTTGGATAATTAAACACGAAGTTTGATTTATGCGAATTTTTTAAATATCAAAATTTTAGTTTTTTCTTTTTTTTTTTTCATTTGTATGAAAAATGTACAATTAGTCATAAGTCAAAGTTAATTGTTTACTCGTTACGTTCGGGTTCGTTTATAAATAATTTTATCGCGATGAGAATAAAGAAAAACAAGGATAAAGAAAATACTTTCGAGTTGTTCGACAAAATTATCTAACCATCTTGGTTTTAATTAAAAATACCAAAGGTTTTCTTTCATCTATCTAGAGTTTACCGACTAATGACTATTACCTCGTCGACATCGCAAACATTCTCCGTATAGTTCGTTAAATAACGAGTCTTTTATGATAGAACAACGATTAGCTACCGTGAAAAATTATACGTGTATGTGTGGTATATACGTGTGTATTTTATTAGGGAATTGTATTTTATTTACAGGAATAGTTGTATTAAATATTTCGCACGAATATTTAAACCAAGAATTTTTATCTAATGAATCGATGGAGAATGTTTATCGGTAAAACATATTACGCCATTGTTTAACATCTAACGGGAATTATATGATAAACAATTTTTATTGTATTTTATTTTCGATACTAAAAAATTTATCTCTCAACTTTGATAAAATAAAATTTATAATTTCACAAAGTAACAAAATAGTATCTCCTGAATAGTCGCAGTATAATTTGGTTAATTAACTCATAATTAATTATAATATTAAATAAATTTAATGAATAGAATAAAATGTTATACATAATTTTGTTAATTATGTTTTATTGTAATAACAAAATTTTATCTTAACTTTGTAATAAAATGTAGATTTTTAATTGGTATGTTAATCGTAGGAATACTAATATGGCTACTAAATATTCCACAAATTGATTTCTCAATAAAATAATATACTTTATTATATATCTCAATTTATATTGAAAATAATTATTTCTAACTTAATAATAACAATAATAAAATAATCGATTAAACGAGTATAATATACTTCAAAAAAATGTCAATATGGGGTAATAAAAAATAGGAAAGATATTTTTGTTATATGAATGAGTTTAACTGGTAAAAAAAAAGCAACTATAAAAAATTTGTTTTGAACGATGCAAAGATGTTAGATAAACGTAAGGGAAAATATCGTTAAAACCGATAATGCGATGCGCATGGTTTCACTTGCAAACGAGACGTACGACGATTGCCGTTTATACGAAGAGTGAACCGTTTTTATCGATCGTGGTTTCATCGTTTGCTTGGTTGCTTCGTTTTCCTTCTATCCATTCATCCATCCATCCATCATTCGTTACATATTCGTCGTTGTTTAAAGAGATTATCGAATCGTTGTACAAATTTTTACATCATTTTATAAAAAAAAGAGAGAGGTTGGCGAGAAAGAAAGAAAAATACAAAACAACCACGAATAGGTTGTTTATTCCTTCGTCGCATTTATGCGGTTGCATACAGGTAATACCAAGCTAAGCGTAAACACTTTCGATAGGATGAAAAACAATGATAAATAAATAGACAAAAAATAATTCCAACATTTTTTTTTTTATTTTATTATTCTAATCTTACAAATTTTTACGAGTATCTTAATTTATCAATCATTTCAAAATTTTATTACACAATCAAAGACTTTTAAGTATTAGAAACATTAACCTTTTATCTAATGTTTTTTTATTTTCTAAAAACAACACAACTCATCACAAAAATTTTCTCTCTCTCTCTCTTTTCTTTTTCTCGTTAATTAAAGTTGCTAGTAATATAAATCATCGATTAGAAGCGAGCTCGTAAAGATCCTTTAATCCCTTTTGTGTCCCTTTTTTTCAGTATCTTCCATTTCTCTTTCTCTCTCTCTCATTTTAATAATTAAATCTAAATTATTCAAAATAAACGAGAGAAAGAGAAAAATAGGGTGGCCAGAGGAGAAGAAGGAGGGGGGAGGGGAAGGGAAACATCGATAATCGTAAAATTAAAGTAAAAAATAGAATAAGAGCTTTTGAATGGAAGGAAAGAAAAAACGTCAAGGATGTTTTTTCTTTTCGAAAGAGAGAGAGAGAGAGAGAGAGAGAGAGAAAGAGAAAGATAAAATCGATATAAGCTTACTAATTAAGAAACTCATAAGTCTGTATTGGCTATCGGTTTTTAATAGGCGTTAACATACACACTTTAATACGTTCCTTTTACGATCGCATTTTTTTTTCTTTTTGTTTAATTTTATTTAAAAAAAAATTATTTTATTCTTATTATTTTCATTTATCTTATTTTATTTTATTTAGTATCTTTAAACTCGTGCGGTTGACGTCATATTTTAAAATAGACAGAAATCAAGTAACCGTTATAGCAATTAAATTTAATACTCAAATATACGACACAAGTCAATTACGGAGAGATATAGTTAACAACAGCGAATAGGAATTATCAGATTTAAACGTTTGTAACAAGTAAGATGATATGTTTTTTAGGCAGATGTTGTTTTAAAATTTTGCACAGTGATACTGCTTGCTATATTTTGTATAATATGCGTATGTATAATATGTGCGTGTCATTTAAAAGATGTCATAAAAATATATACATATATTTACATTGGAATAAATTATAAAGAAAAATTTGGATAATTATTTAAATATAATCGAAATAAAAATTAAAAATTTTTTTTCATTATAAAAAAGGTAGAAGAGTAAGGTAAGGTAGAAGTGTGAGAGGGAGGGGAGAAACGAAGAATGAATCTCTTTACAAAAAATAACATCTTCCTCGTTCTTGGTTGTCCTTCCAAGAACGAAACAACACACGTTTAAATCTGTCAAAGATTTTTCCTTTAATTTCTTCGCATCCGCCCTCATTTACTCGCATATTTATCGTGAAAGAAACGAAAAGTGGTCGTCTCATCATATCATCTACACAACTACCAAAAGTTTCTTCCTAACCGAGACTAATTTCTCAACGTAGAAATCTTCTCTGCGGTAGTTTTTTTTCAAAGTTGGAGGAGGGGAAGTGTTGGTGGGGGAATCACATTAGTTACGTTAAGGAACAGTGACACGAGTCGTGGAAACCACTTGAGTTTCCGGCTTCTGTGAAGAGTAAAATGAAAAAAGATATAAAGAAAAAGTGAGAGATTGAGTGAGAAAGAGAGAACGAGAGGTTGAACACGGGTATGTAGGTGTGTATGTGTGTTTGAGTGAGTGTCTGTGTGTCTCTGTGTGTCTGTCTATGTCTCTTAGGAGTTGTTGTGACAGTTTACCGAACAAACAAAACACCAACCGCCCCTTTTCCTATCCCCATAGATGTCGAGACTTTTTACCAAAGAAGCAGAACCCCCTGTTGCGTTAAGTGACCATTCGCCTTCCAAACGAGCCCATTGGTTTCTTTAGACTTACGTTAGCTCGATCTATTTTCCTTCTGTTCGGTATTAGTATTAGAAATGAGACATTTCTTTTCTATTTTTCTAAAGCTGCAAAGTTTCAAATTTTACGATTAATTTTTTACTCGTAATTGAGATATTTTATTTATTTCAATATAAATAAATTTTTTTTTGAGGTGAAAGGGAGAGGAAAAGATGAGGCATTGACAGATTGTGCATTGACAAATTTTCTAATAAGGATCGAGAAAAGAAAAGTAATTTATAAATATTAACCCATTAGATGCCACGATCTCCATTTGGAGATTTTGGAATTTTACGTACACCACTCGGTTTTATGTGAACTGTATAGAAAAATGGCATAATAATAGCTATTTTGTATGTAGGACAATAATAAAAGAAATAAGTAATAGTCTCTTATTGTTTTTTTTTCGTGCAACCAGCCACAATCCCAATTTAAGACTTTAAAAAAAATATAAATATTTCTGAAACGAAAAATAATTTGCACTTAATGGGTTAACATAATAAAATTGATTTATTAATAATAAATGTAATAATTTTAAATGGAAAAATTTTGATATAATTTTAATCGAATTTAATAAATAAAAATTCTATACACACTTACGCATTATTTAAATGTAAAAAGAAAAAAGAGAAATTAGTTCATCTGTTGAACAATTTTTTAATTTTAAATTATACAGATACAATAAATGTAGAGATAAATAAAATAAAGATAGAGGAAAAAGAACAAGAAAAGAAAGTGGATAATGATAACAACAAATATCGATTCAATTTTCTTAAATGAATTTAAATCACTAAATTCCAATAAACGATACCACGAGATAACATAAATCTCGATATAAATCGACTACTTCGTCTCAATTATCTATCGTCACTTTCTCTTTCTCTTTCTATCTCTCATTTTATCGAGTATATGAGCTTTCTCACGCTTCTAGATATATATATATATATATATATATATATATATATCCGATTGCAATCAATAAATCCGAGGGAATAATCTCGTCGCCCACCGCGATTGGATTTCTCCTTGTCGTAAGTCGGTAGAGAATTAGGCGAGAAAAAGATGGAGAACGAAAAGAAAAAGAAGAAAGAAGAAAGTGGAAAAGGATAAGAAGAGGAAGAAAGGGTGGAGGGGAGGAGTTAAGAAATCCCGAAGAGAATCGAAAAAAGTAGCGACGGCCGAAGGAGGAATAATTCTCAATTAGCTGGTAGGAGATATCAGGGGTTGGGGGTGGGGAGAGACCTAAGTCGTATTTATGTTGCTTCTCGACCACCCCACTCTTCCCTTTCCTTCCTATTCCTTTTCTTCTCTTCTTTCTTCTTTCCTGTTCACCCCAACTTGCTCAGTCCTTCTCAAGATCGACGAGGAGTCTTCAAGTAAAAGAAGAATAATAACAAGAAGAAATAAAAGAGAGAACAACTTATCTCAACGACGAAACCCCCAACACAGCATCCGATTTATATTGGACCATGGCTTCAGCGAGATTTATGCATGCTATCCATCTCAGTTTGTCTCTCTGGATTCTTCGTAACAGTGTCGTCCAATCATTGTCGTACTTCCAGACGACACCACCACCAGCCCAGCCCCCTTCTCTTATTTTCACCCATCGTCGTCATATGTTGGATACTTGTGTAGTGTCTGGTAAAAAGGTCTCCTGTTTTCTTAGTTAGGGAACTTTGAATGAAGGGGGAGACAAGAAATAGGAATGTGATTTAATATATTTCTGTTTGTTTAGAAAAATATTTGGAATAAAATGGATGGTTGGATTGTTTTTTTTTTTGAATCTTAAATGTATAAGATATTACAGGTAATTGTTTTCTTTCGGGGGTTACCTGTAATTTGTAGTTGTGTGGGATAACTTGTATGAAATGTTAGTAAATTAGTAACTAGTAAGCTAGTAAACTATTTCATGTTCTGAAATTATTATAAAAAAATGATTAAATGAAATATATGGCATTGTTCTAAGTTTTTAATACTTTGACAGTCTTTCTTGTTAGGTACAGGTTATTTTATTTGAATATCATAAAGAAAATTGTTTAATAATACGATTCATAAATAATATTAAATAACTTGGATGAAATAGAAAATGTTGAAATAATATGCATATACATACTGTCGTGTCTTCGGAACGTTATTTTTATACTTAAGTAGATACTTTAGAGTTTAAAATTTCTTGTGGCATCTTTTCGATTCTTCAAGAGAGTTTGAAAGGACCCAATGGATGGACTTTTACGAGTGTAGGAGGAGGTTTGAGAGAGTGATAGTCGGTAGCAAAAGAGCACATAGAACGCAACCAACCAACCACCCAACTAAATTGATTTTCGCGTGTCACGTATTTTTCGGTACTGCCGAGCTACTACTACCAAGAGAAGTAGAAGAAGAAGAAGAAGAAGAAGAAGGAATAAAAAGAAGATATAGGTTTAAAGAAAAAAAGAAGAGGAAAAGGGGTAAAAAAGAATCCAAAAAGATGATAGACGTGGTAGCACGTTGCGGCTACGTTCAAAAGCAGTCGGACAGGCACAAACCTTTGAAGAGAATAGTAGAACAGGGGAGTAGGGGAAAATAAAAAAAAATTGACAAGAACGAACATACGAAGGAGAAGAAGAAGAAGAAAAGGACAAGGTTGATACGAAAAGAAAGCGAAGAGAAAAGGAGATAGGAAATAGAGCCATAAAGAGTTTTACGGCTCGCGGCTAAACGCGTGTGCATCGAACAACAACCATCGAACGGCCATCGGACCGGCATTGGAACTCCAACAACTTTCGACTCAACCTTTGAATTCTTTTGAGCAAAACTCCCTTCCCCTACACCCCATTGTCTTTCTAGAATTCGATACTTCCGTTAGTGTCTAGTTTGTTCTTTACTAATAAATCCATCTACGATACTTTTCTAGTTGTCTAGAATTTTTTTTGTTTTCTTTTACCGATATTTTTCGTTAAATTTGTTATCCAAATATTTTGCTGATTTTTCTTATTTTTTTTTTTTTTTTTTTTTTTTTTTTTTTGTATTGACAGACATCGTTTGTATGGTAAAAAAATTAATTTTATAATGTACATTATAATAGTACATATTTCTAATATATAATATAAATTATAGAAATGTTTTTTTTCATTTTTAAATAAATTGTTTAAAGTTTGTTTAGTATCGTAATTAATGACACAAATTTTCATATATAATTTTTAATATGCTCATTAGATATAGATAATTATTTTTTGTTCTATAAATTTATACAAAGAGTTAGATAATTTGATGCAGGACTAAAAAAACGTATCGTATTGATTGATAAATTATTATTATTATTATTTTTATCATTATCATTTATATTGTTAGCATTGAAGAATAAAGAGAATTATTTTTCCGCGCTAATCGATTTTAATTGTTCACGCTCGAGATATTTTTACTTTGTTTATTTTATTTTTTTTTTTATACTTTCACTCTCGTCTGACTCAAAGCAGCCGTTGACAAATTACACTTTCTACATTTTTCATATGTAAATCGATTCCGGAAGGGATAGGCATCTAAGTTCTCCTTGCCTTTCATTCTGTTCCTCCCTTCCCCTCTCTCTCTCTCTCTTTTTCTTACTCATACACATAGATACAATACATTCTTAGCTTGCAGAAAGATTTACTGACATGCTAATTATTCTCTTCATGAGAGGAAGGCGCTAAGTGAAATAAAAGCTACCGAGGACTAGCACGAACTACCTTTCGTTTCTTTCCGTTCCTCTCTCTCTCTCTCTCTCTCTCTCCCTTTCTCTTTCTCTCTTTTTCTCTTTCTATCTCGTTCAGATTGAAGGGAAATAGGGCTCTGATAGTTTTCTCTACCGCATCGGCTTTGGCTTATCGGAACTCAAGCATTTCTAAAAAGCCAACTTCCTTAACGATTTTCTACGTGTACGCATGAGCGCACAAACGTAACTTTCAACAACCTTCCGTTTCTTATGACTTCCGGAAATCTTCACCTTTTTTTTTCTTCTTCTTTTCTATTTTTTTTTTCAATAGCCAAGTTGTTTAAGTTTGCACGAGTGTTAATTGTAATCGTATTGTGTTGTTTGGAAGGTAACATAACCTCATGCGGGGTTAAAAAAATCATTCATCAAACCATTCGTTATGATACTCGATGAAAATAATCTTTTAATCTTTGCGTGACTTTGTAGGAAAAGTGTACAGAGAAAATTTATCTAGGAGATCGAATTCTTTTTTTTTCTTTTTTGCTAATCAAAATTCAGGGAACGTTGAATAGATTGAATATTATATTCGTTCGTCGATTTATTTTTTCTTTTCTTTTTTGTTTCACATATTCGATCTTGTACAAAATTTATGATACATTTAGAGATATTTTTTAGAACAATAATTCGTACGAAATTTAAATCAAATATTAATTTTCAATTAATATGAATTTATGTTTTCATTTAATTTATCAAAATGCTTATAAATACAATTTACTTTGTTAAATTTAACATTTTTAAAGCATAACATGTTATAGAAACAATTTTTTTTCAGTCATACTTACCTTTATTTAAAAAAAAAATATAATGTTTTATATCGAAGCTCTAAACTTTTCAATCCATTCTCGTATATTTATTTTTCTAAGAATAGTTTTGAATAACAAATATCGGTAAGCTTTATACAAATCAGGTTTTAATATATTAACCAAAAAAAAAAAAAAAAGAAAAGAAAATCCATTTAGGAAATAATCATCAACAAAACGTGATTGCGTGTTCATAATCGTTATGAGTTTAAAATCGATACTTTGCAAGCGAGAAAATATTATAAAAGTTTAGGACGAAATCGGCTTGTCGATCGTTTAAAAAAAAAAAAAGACAAAAGGAAAAAAGTAGCAAATAAGTAGTTACATACTTACTTAGGTATTGCGTGAATCGGTAAAATGGTTGCAATAGTATAAATTGTAAAAGTGTTTCCCTTGAAAAGTTTATAAATGTTCCTGGTACATTCACATTATCTCTTTTGAGTGACGTCCGCGAGGTTAAAGTTAAATAATCCGTGTGTACAACGTTCCTGTAAACGAAACAGCTGTTCCAAAAAGTTCCATTCCTTTTTCTATCATTTTCTCCTCATTTTTTTTTATCCTTCTACTTTTTTCTAGCTTTATCTTTCTCTCTCTCTCTGTCTCTCTCTCTTTCTCTCTTTGGCCATTTAATACGAACACGGTGTCATTCTCATTACTTATTCATTATCTCACTATCTTAACTTTTCTATGCAAACTTCTCTCTCTTTCTTTCTTGCTCTTTCCATCTTTCTTTCTTTCTCTTTTTCTGTGTACATAGCTCGTGACATTATTCATACACTATACTGACGTTCAAACACGTACACACACATTCCTATATTCAATAGAAATACATTTATGATAGAAACGACAAATTTTTTAGTAACTTTATGCGGGTTAGAGACTGTATTATAAATAGAAATATAACATGTGTATAAATGTGTATAAATAGGAATATAACACGTTATAGATGAAGTATAACCAATATATGAAGTTGACGATATATATATAGAGAGAGAGAGAGAGAGAACAAAAAAGGTAGAAGAAGAAGTAGAAGTAGAAGAAAATATAGTTCGTGCGATAGATAGGAATACTTCACAATTAAAAGGCTTTCATTATATCTAAGGTTCGTGATTTCCTTGGAAAGATACGAGTCACTTAAGCGTCTATTTAAAAAGCTGTCATCGTGTCACGAACCGTATACCTGGTAATCTGTTTAGAAAAAATCTTTATCATCTTCGAATTATATACATTGATCGATTGAAGAACTAAATACACGTGGTGAGCAAGAAAAATTATTGGACTAGTTTTTTGTTATAAATAAAAATGAATTCAAAATGTCAAACTTTTTATTACAGAGTAGAGCAAAAAGTTTTTACGATAAAAAAAAGTAATAATTTAAATACTTAGTTTATTTCTATGAAAGAATACATTTATTATTACAATTTATCTATAGAAATTGTTCTAGTATTGGGTTTTTAACACTTTCCGTGCCACGTGTACTATCGGTGGTACACTTACCATTAGACATATTTATTTAATGCACTGAAAACATATGTTTATAACAAATTTAATTCAATAAAAAAATATTCCTATTAAAATATTACAAAAGTAATATAAAATAAAGCACATAAGTTTGTTTAATTGTTATATTTACAATAATTAATAATTACATGTAATGATTGATTTTGTTAAAGCAAATTTAAATGACCTGAATGACAAGTCAGGTAAAAAGAGCTTGGCACGGAACGTGTTAATATATAAAATATTAGTATTGTATTCCACTAAAAAAAAAAAAAATATCCTCCATTTAGCTTGGTAAATATAATTAAATATAAAATATTAAAACTACCAATTGGAAATTAAAAATTATTCTAAATCATTTATTCGAATAAACAAATTATTATTTATATCATTTACTTTTACCCAATCAAAATATAAATAAAAAAAAAATAATAATTCGAACAATTTAAATGATTAAAATATTAAGATATTCGAGCGTGGGTGTTAGCAAGAAAGTAATAAAAAGAAAAAAAGAAAAGAATGAAGAAATAGAGAAACCGTGTGGGTTTGAAAGGGTGGAGAGAGAGGTATTTGATCGATCGCAGAGTCATTAGCGCATTAGACATGATACCGATGCTCGATACGCTTGAAGGACCTTGGAACGGCCATGTTTGCGCTAGATCTATGTCTAGAACAGAGGCCCTACGCATTTCGCATCCTTCAATTAGATACTTGGTCAGGAACCAAGCAGTATTAATTCAACATGCACGCACGTTTCCAAGCGTACCTACCTTTTAATCTCTCGATCTTTTTATCACCTTTCGTTACACCTTTTTCCCATACCTCCTTCATCTACCTATCTACCTCCTACGTTTGAACTTCTTTTTATTTTTCCTTCCTTTTAAATATTTCTCTCTTTCTTTCTTTGTTTCTTCCTTTGCAAAAATTGCTCACAAATATTCTTCTTGAAACTTTTGAAAATCTTATGTATTATTTATCATTTACTTCATTATATCAAACATATACATTCTAATTAGTTATATGTCATTATTTATACAAAAAATTATACAACTTGTTAGAGGTTTGCTATATTATTATTTAACATGTGAATAATTGGAAACTTCTAACTACCTAATTATTAAATTATTAATTAGATTTTTTGTTGTTAGATAAGTCTAATATTATTATGGTTCATAAATATCTTTATTCTTTTCTTCTCAACACCGATTGTTAATAACGTCGAATTAAAAAAAACAATTGTATTATTTAAATGAGAATAATAAAATGAATCTAATTATTTGTTGAACATGAATAAGATTATTTCATCTTATTATTCATTGATATCAAAATCTCGATAGAAAGTATTTTGCATGATTAATAATTTGGATTAGAAATATGAGGTTAAAAGCTTAGTTTAGTTTGACGTTGTTTAAGCAATGCGAGTTATGCATTTCTAACATTCTTAAGTTCTCATAGTTATGACGTTTGTGTTTCTAGCGACGGTAAATGTGTATGCGTGTGTGCATTCATGTGTGTTGTACTATGTAACTCTTTTTGCAGTATATATATGCATTGCTATTAACCAGCTGGTATCTCACTAAATATTCTTTGTTCTTGTAAAAGCCTCGTCCTCTAGAACGCTGTCTAAAGCTATCCATGCTTGAAATAAATAAAAAAAAAAAGCCAAGCATAGATTTATACACCTATGTCACACATGGTTTTTATTGTATCCTATTCTCTCTTCTTCAACGATACACACGAGTAAGTTAGTCAAGCTTAATTCTTTTTCTTTTTTATCTATCGTCGTTTAATCTTTTTACTTCCTCCTTTTCTTTTTTTATCTTTAGTTTTCTCAATCGACTATACACAATAGAACATCGATCACTATTACTGACTTTTTCTATTTCTTCCATTCTTTTTTTACGTTTTATACTCGTACGACTAGTGAATTAATTATCAGAAAATAGAAGTATCAATAGTTCATTAAATTATTATCCTAATGATTGATTTGATTAATATTAGATTTATTGTACTTGTTAAAGGTTGAATGATAAATACTTTATTTGAAGAATTTACGTGGGATTTTAATTTGTATTATTGTTCTTTTTATGAATGAAAAAAAAAAAACTATATTTTAATATGATAAGTTTTATTATAAAAAGTATACAATTTGTGGTCCCTAAAAGTTGAGTTCTAAAAAGAAAAGAAAAATCACAAAATTGTATTAAACCTTCTATGACCTAATTTACAAAAATATATCATAGTAATTACAACTTCTACAAAAACTAAAGTAACAGTTAACTTTTTTTTGTAATAAAATGTACGAAAAATTAACAAAAACAAGTTGAATACAATCAAACGTGTTACTTTAAAATTACTACGTATTATTAAATTATTATGAAGTTTCAAATAGAAATTTTGTATTAAGCAAACCAGTTAACGTTTATAGTACGGAATTAGGTCGTTGCAAATGATTATGATAGAAAATGTTAGGTAAACATTTCGATAGGGTATATTGTTACACGTTCGAAGTATCCCCACAGTGTTCTGCGTAGAACGTAGCGAGAGAGGTTAACGAGCTGAGCTTGTCGGGCGTATTATAATAACGAGATATCGAATGGGGTTTGGGATATCGCGTTTCATCCCCTTAAAGAGCGGATACGGGTTGAAAGGAGAAAAGGAGAGAGAGAGAGAGAGAGAGAGAGAGAGAGAGAGAGAGAGAGAGAGAAATTTTGCCTTTCCTGCTTTCGCTTCTCCAGGAAGCGAGCTAACATCATCGTTCAACTTTCTGTTTAGCCGAGATTCGCGGATCCAACTTTTGACTTTAAGCGCACACGCGAACCTCATTAGTGATCATTTTTCTTTCAAAAGAATAACGTGTTGCGATTATTTTATGTGGAAATAAAACAGATCAACGATAAAAGGGGGGGGGGTCTTTTTAGTATGTATCATTATTACATATATTTTTATTTTTGATCTTTATGTAAAAAGTATTTTTTAAAAGAAAATTGAGTTCGTTGAAAGAGATTTCTGCGTAAAAGGATAATGAGGTTTCGATCAATACGAATTTTCGAATAAAATAATATGATTTCTTTTATATTATTGCGTTGGATATATTTTGGGGGATTGGATGGGGTTCAACATTCCAGTGAAAAGTATTTTTAAGGGTAATTGTGTTCAAGTGAAAGAGTTTTCTACGTAAAAATGATGAGATGTCAATCAATACGAAGTTTCGAATGAAATGTAATTTCTTATACTGTAATGTCACGTATATATTTTTGAGAAATATTACATTTTTTAAGGAAAATTAATTCGTTAAAAAATATTTGGATTGATAAGAGATTGCATACAAAAATTATAAAATTTCTTATATTTTTGTGTATTTTCAAATACGAAGTATTTTAAAGAAAAATGAGTTCAGTGAAAGAGATTTTAACGTATGTAAAGAAGATGAGCAACATATAAATCTAGAAGAAAGTCCAAACAAAATAATGAATTATGAATTTTTTGTTTTATATTTTTGAAATAGGTGTATGTTCATAAGATAACTGAGTAAATTGAGTTTCGTTATAATAAAAACAGGTATACAGATGTTCGATTAAAGATAAATGGTGTAAGATCTCTTATGAGAAAAATATAATAACAAATTTTTTTTGTTGATTATCCGGCATGATCGTTATTTATAAGTTATTTATAGGAAAGATTAAATTCTTAAAGAAAAAGTAATAAAGTTTGCATCGAAACAGGGGGATAGGTGGATAATTGCTTACAATTATGAAGACAAAATTTATTTTCAATTTTTTTTTTTTTATAAAGAAAGAGGATTATCATTTTTCAGTTTTATAATTATTTTCAAACAGTACTTTCATTTTATTCTCGTAAGAAAAACGAATACCTATGGTAGAAGAAGAAGAAGAAAAAAAACTGATTATCTATTTAATTCCCGTTTATCATGCGTAACAAGAAAGAGCAATTTAACAGTTCATCCGTTGACGGTGAAGTTAAGAAGGATCCGTTCATTAACAATTCGTCGAAGCTTCCAGGAGGAGAGAAGAAAAGTTCCTATTGATTTATCGAAGTGGTCCGAGGCCGTCGGTCGTTTGGTTGGTTCGTTGGTTGGTTTGCTGGTTGGTTGGTTGGTAGGTAGCGTCTGCTKGAGCATAAGGAAGACAAATGAGCAAAACCAAAACTGAACAATCTTTTTTACTGAAAAAAAAAAAATGAAAATTAAATGAAAAAACTCTTCGTACTCACATTTATCATGATTATTTGTACAAACCGGAAATCAGATATACCTAATTAAACTAAGAATAATATAACATTGTCTTATCTGGAAAGTTTATGTCAATTTATAAATAGGTAATTATATTTGATAAATTTAATTAAATTATATTATACTAGAATAGTAAAACCTAATACTATTAAAATGTTAAGTTTCTGCAGAAAATTCAATTTTTAATAAAACTAATTTAGGTACGAACTTCTTGGACCACCCAATAATATAATTAATTTTATTTAATCTAAATTTTGCATATAATAAATACATAATTAATTTTATCTTTAAATTTGACTTATTGTTAATAATATTTGTGAAAAGAAAAAACATCGTACTGCTCTGTCTTTTTTCTTTTCAATTTATTTTTAGGTACATTAAATCGTAAGCGAGAGAAATTCGTGAACTAGAAGTAACATCGATCGTTGGTATCTCTTATATCGTATATCGATGTAATCCCAACGAGGAGTTACACCGGTGTGGAAAACGAAGTAGCGTCTCCACGCTAACCTGAAAATGAGCTTTTCCCTTCAACTTTACACCCCTCTTTGAAAAGATGTTCGTGGTGAAGATAATAGCAGTGTCATTCGTCCCTCTCTCCACAGATACACACTCTAGCACAATCAAACATTCAATACAAATACACGAGAACACATTGAGATACCCTATACAAATACACCCATACATTTACTCGTCCAATGGAGGCCCAGGAAACGTTGGGAAGCCAGTAGTGTTGATGTTGGTGAGATATGGTAGGACTTAGGAGAAGAGAGGGTTGGAGGGGGTACAGTGGATATCGCTGTCGTTGTTGGGAAATCGGCCGGAAAATGGGAAAGCCAGGAGACTGCTGACAAATGGTTGATCGCACCCAACGTGAGAGGCACTTGGTTTCGTAGCGATGGCGCTGCGAGCTACTGCAAGATAGGAGAGGGGAGAGGATGGGACGTTTATGTTCAAGGGAGGAGGGTTGAATCTCGTCCGGTCATTGGACGGAAGAGCGAAGCTTGCGCGAACGGGAAAACTCGGGACTTGCTGATGACAAAAATTTATCTTCGACTATTCTTTTCTTGCTAGTTTTTTTTTTTTTTTTATTCCTTTTCGTTTCTTTTCATGGTGGACAAGTCTAACTCGTTTACCATTATGGGGGTCACGTTTAATATTTTAAATTGAACTATGTACGAGGTTTCAAATTATAAAGATAATATTTTTAAAAAGTATGACATTTTTGTTATATATAAATATTGGTGACACCGATCTAGCTACGTTTTATTATTAGTTTCCGTCAGATCATTAAAGTCAAGCAAGTCATTTTGGTAGAGGGGGAATCATTTGTTGTTGTGTCTATAGAGATATAATAAATACCCCTAAAATGGTTAAAGTAAAAAGACCAATATATTTGATATTAGATATTTGTGTCAAAAATTTTGTTTATTTGCAATTGTATAAAATAACTTTGTCCCCCCTCTTCTCCAGTTAATTTAAGTTTTAAATTAAACAATTTGAATTCCAAGTAAAGAAAGCATTTTTGGATCGTAAAGTAGAGAGTTATCGTGACTACGCGCGATTATCGTCCCTTCACGCACTCGTACAGTACTACAAGCTGAAAAATAAGAAAGAGCAAAAGTGTAGTAGTCGTAAAGAGGTCTCGCGAGGAGAATATCTTTCGTTCTGTAATATTTCGCCATGGTGAGAAGGATAGCGTGCAACCTTTGTACATTGGTATTTGCCGATCGGTTTGAGTATATTGTAGGGAAAAAGGGGGAGATGGAGGAGATCATCGAGTGTGTTTTAAAGATCGAGACTCAAAACTCGAAAACAGTAGCACCGAGACTCTTGCAACTTAATTGTAATTTCGTTGAATTCTCGTTACCAGAAAAGAAATATTATATCGAGGAGAACGGATAATCGTTGCCTCCGGCTTGCGAGCACTCACTTTTTCGACGATTTCCCCCCTCCCACCTCTTCTTCTTTTCCCTCCTCATCCCACTCTACTCCTTCCTCCCTATTTCTTGCAAGAAGATGATTATTATAATTTTCGAGAGTAGTATTTTTCAAGCCAGTGTTTTTCTCTCTCTCTCTTTCTCGATTCGGCTCGAGAACTACGTTTCGTTTAAAAGTAATCGCGTTTTCAACTTTAAATTGGATCGACGAGCGTTTACTTGAAAATTAATACAAATTGATTTCATCATTTATTTTCATAATGTTTAATATTATATTGTAGAATTAATTATATTCGATTTTTGTTATTTATAAATTAGCTGTTATGCTAATTCATGGTACATATTTTGTTATTTATATATAATGATGAACAGAAATTATTGTTTATATTTTGGGAACGATTTCAAAGCGAATTGTGTGTGAGAGATCGTGAAAAGTGGATATCGTGTCGAAATATGCGGTCGCAAAATAGCTGAAATTTTATTAGGCGAACATGAAACTTTTTACCGTCGTGATACTATAAATCGGTCTATTTATTTTACGCAGACTGAGTTTCTTCTTCCTCGCCATTGTCGTGAAACTTTAAGAAAAGTCTCCTATGACTTTTCGAAACCACGTTGCTTCCTATGGGGGAAGTTTAAAGGAAAGAGAGAGGGGAAAAAGATTAGATTAGTTATAGATCATGACAGGAAGCATAACCTTCGAGTATGGCGGCCTTTCAAGTATGGCTGATGTAAAGTGTTTTATTTTATTTTATTTTTTTCTATAAAATCTATGTGAATTTTTTATACGATATATATAAATAATTAATATTAAATATATTCAAAGAAATTGTATTCAAACAAAATATTTTATTATAAGATACTAAACATCATCAACAAGAAATTCTTCTTTAGAATAATTAAAATAAATAGAAGAATAAAAAATTATGACACCGTTTATAAATAATATCAAATAAAAATATTGTCATTTATTATAGAAAAATTATTCAATCAAAAATCTGTAAAAGATATAACGAAAGAATTGAAAGAAGCTTTTGATTTACTCCCTTGTTTGAACAAAACCAACCAATTTTTTTTCTTTCTCTTTTTCGGCATCAAGAGTCAATGCACGAAAAGCGATAAAACGGAAAATTGCTGGATTCCCGTGGAATAATTAAACGGCACCCCTCGTAAAACACTTTGGCAAGGTCTCTCGTCTATTCTCTTCCTCTTCGTTCGTTCGTTCGTTCGTAAAACGGTTGACTCCTTTTCGAACTTGCAGCTCCCCTTTCGAGTATTCGCGTACGCTCTCCTGAATCTTATGAGCGTCGCGAATCGATTACTTTACTTCTACGCGAGACGATTAGCGTTATACACTTACACGCATAAACGCATACACGCATATATACACATNTACTTTACTTCTACGCGAGACGATTAGCGTTATACACTTACACGCATAAACGCATACACGCATATATACACATGTTTATATATATATATATATATATATATATATATATATATATATATAAAGACAACCCCCCTATAAAGGTATCGCGATTTTCACGATCTTTCATTAGGGGGTAGAAAACAATGTGGATGCAGGATAATCGTGCGAAACGATTTGCTCTCTTCACGGCCGATTAATTCAGCAATCTGTTGTTGACCGAAAGAAGAAACAGTGGGAGGAGGGGGAGGGGGACACGAGAGGATGAGAATCAGCGTAGGTGCCGAATAACACGGAAAATTGACTCTAATCTAATGTGAAACACGTTGATGGAATATCTCTCGTCAGAGATTGATTTTTTTTTCTCTCTAATGATCTTTTCAAAATCACTAAATTTATTATCCTCCCCCTTGACTATATTATAAACAATTTTTATTTCTAATTTGTCAGATTTATATCTTATTTTATTTAATAATTTTTTACTTATATTAAAATTATACAGAATTTTTTAATAAATCGTATTCGATATACTTGCAAAAAATATTAGACACATCAAATATAATTGAGTCTATAATTTATTAACAGAAAATAATTGTTCTAATTAAAAAAAAAAAAATAATCTCATAACTATTATTAAAGATTTATTTAAAAAATGAGTATATCGATACGCCATGTTGTTATTTCGAACGAAAATATTATGAAAAGTTTTAATCGCGAAGATGAGACGATGAGTGTAGGCAGGAAGGTTCTTTTTTTCTGTCTCTTTTTCTTTTTTTACTACAAAATGATAAACAGAAGTGTCCTATCTCGCGAAGGAGGCTTCTGCTTCGAATCAACCGGTAGACAGGCTGTGTGTTACGTATATGGTCGGCACGTTTGAGGAACTTATCTCATATATTCCTCTCTTTCGGCTTCTCTTCCTTCCTTAGGCAGTCGTTTCTGTCGGCCGTTAATCTGTTCGCCGCGAGCGAGCTCCATTCACGCGTCCAATTTAGTCGTCAATGATGCAAATGAAGCACCTTGACTCTTAAACGATAACCACGCGAGTGCCTTTTGCTATATTCTCTTCTTTCTCTTTCTCTTTCTCTTTCTTTCTTTTTCTTTCTATGTTTTTCTCTTACTTGGCTTTCTAACTCTTACTACGAGTTAGAAAGATCTGGTTATTAATCTTCAGAATAGTAACTCATTTCTATTTTCAAAATGGGTGGATGCAAAATGTTCAAATGCAACGCAAGTTGTTTAGAAGCAAGTCGGAAACGTAATTAAAATATATTTAGAAATATCGAACTATTTCTTTCTCTGTTCATTTGTGAAATATTCTAATGGCTTGTAATGGATTTGATTATTCATCTTGTGAGAATTGTAACTCTCCAACTATGTTTCTTATTATTGCAACGAGTTAGAAATGATCTAGTTATTAATCTTTAGAATAATAAATCATTTCTATTTTCAAAATGGGTGAATGTAAATTGTGTAGATGCAATGAATGAATGTATTAGAAATATCGAAGGTTTCTTCTTCGGTCTGTTGTTAAATATTCTAATGGTTTGTAATGGATTTGATTATTCATAGTGAGAATTATAATTCTCGTACTATATTTCCTAACGAGTTAGAACGATCTATAAAAGATAATCGAAGAAATGTGTAATTAAATATATTTAAAAATAAATTATTTGCTGATGATACATTTATAAATCCAATAATAACATATATAACATTGAATAATTAAATATAATTTAGTTATAATTAAGATGTAAATAATCTAATATCAATCATTAATAATTATTATAGAAAATATTTAGACATAGTAATTCATCTTTCGAAAATAACAAGATGGATACGTGATAAAACGTATGAAGAACATTTTCGGATTTCGAAAGAGCGTCGTTTATGAGATGATTTAGACAAGTAAGATTTTGTTGGCACGTTTCTACGAAATATCTCGTCTTCTTGGAACGTAAGAAAAATCATTAGAAAGATCGTAATTTCTGGTTGGACGTTGGGGACATAAACGAATCATTTATCGGTGAATGCGATACAACCATCGGTTGGATCGTTAAGGAGAAAACGTTAGTATTTTACTTAGAGTTGTTGGCCAAGTTCCAGCAACGAAGAAGCCATTACCTAATTACCCGTACTGCTTTATGGACACTTACATGTCGGTTTCTGTCAACTGCTCGTAGAAAAGGGGACGAGTGGGTGAGGATAAATAAAAGAAATGAAAGTCTCTGGTTCTGTCCAAAATGAGAATTCTCGTATCATTCTCGTGGAATCTTAGAAAAGCTTCTGTGCTTTATTCGTACATCCAAGAATTACTCGTGTCTTTCGATTCAATCGAATTTTCTTATTTTTCAAACTGTACATTTTAATGAAAACTAATTTTGCATAAAATCCTTGAACATATTTAGGTCATTTTATTTTTTTTTTTAAATGATGATGAATTTCTCGATTAAGAATTCTTCCTTTTTCTTTTTATCCAATAATTTTAAGATCAGATAATCTTATACAAATTTATTACGTATTACAAAATTTTGATAGATATTTGATAAATAAGATTATTATATCTTTCAAAATTTATTATACATACTACAAAATTAATATTCAATGATGAATATTTTAATTGATAATTATTGTAATAGATAAAATCATCGTATATCAAATTTATTATCTACTTTCAATTATATATTCTCTCAAATTTGGTTTGAAATTTCTTGAGAAAAATTTCAAAATAAATTATTAATCATATTTTTTTATTATAGAAAAATATTTCTTAAGTTTTTGATTAATTATTATCTTCAATTACAATGACAAAAGATTAAAAGAGAAATGTTTGTAAAAAAAAAGTAAGGTTTCTATCCAAGTAGTAGTTACACGTATGTGTGTATGTATGTGTGTTGTTTCGCAGGTTCTCCAACAAACGTTTCAACTAACATTCCTCGCAAGCCCAAAGGAATGAAGTCGTTTGCACACCCTTTCTCTCTCTCTCTCTCTCTCTCTCTCTTTCTCTTTATTCGTCCGCTGAGAGAAGAAGAAAGATTTGTAGGCCGAGGATGAGGCCATACGTGAGATAATATTTTCATTTCATGGAAGCGCCGTGAATGCAGGCGAAAAGGTGAAAATGAAAGCAACTTTTTTTTTTACTTTCTTTTCCTTCTCTTGTCGGTTTTTTTATTTTTTTTTTTTATTTTTCTACATCGTTGGATCAGTGAACGAAAGAGAAAGAAAAAGATAAAGAAAAAAGGGAGAGGGAATATATATATATATATATACAACACTAGACACGGCGATTGGTCGCGGTCTCGTCCAGCCCCCGTGTGTTCACCACGATTTTCGACAAAGCGTTCGTTCGTCCGGAAATAAGCACCTGCTGGATGGTATACACGACTAACACGATTTTGTACGAAACATAGAACTGAACTGGTGGTGGTAGTTCACAATGGTGTTTCAAATGAATTCGAAACCCCTCGTAAACGAATCAACTTTAGAGAGAATAAGACAGGAATACAAAAAAAAAAAAATATAACGAATTTTAAACATTAAAAATAATTGTTAATTTAAGTTCAATACTTGTATAGGTTTTATTTGTCTATTATTATTATTTTAATAATTATATTATATAACATACGAATGACATGTAGATAATTACAATAAATTATCTATAACTGTTATATGTTTATTTATCATCTATCTGTATGACATTTTAGATCTATGATATGGTGTATGCATAAATAGTACTCGCATATATTTGTTATTTAAAAGAAAAAAAAATAAGCATTACGGCGTAATGTCATAAATCTAAAATCATTACAATAAATCACCTATAATTACAATAGAGTTATATATCACCTACCCGCATGTTGAAACCAATAATATGTCTTTTACATAAATAACACACATATTTACTATAATTTAATATTTCTAATTTACACATATAAATTCACAAAAATAAAAAAATAAAAATATATATATATATCCTTTTTCCTCTCAAAAAATGACTCTAGGACAGAAAGATGATTCGTCAAGCATAGATGCTCATAGAAAAGAAGAATATTGACAGATTAGTCAAGCAATTCGTAATGCAAACGGAACTCAAATGAAATATCATTTGACCATTCGAGAGGAAAACGTACGCGTGCGTTTATCTACCTGCTAATATAGAATAGAAAGAAAAAGGGCCAAAGGAGGGGGTGAATAGGGAGAGAGGGAGGGAATGATTAGTGGGGGTGACGCGCTTTTCCATTAACTTCTTTTTCCTATTTTTGTCTTATTTTTTTTTGTCTGTTTCATTTTGCTTATTCCCTTTTCTTTTTTTTTTTCTTTCGTTCCCAACGAACCTTTTCAACATGGGCGGCCACTTTTGGAAGTTTAATCGGACGGAAACGCGTAACTCCCCGCAATAGCTTCGGGCTAAGATTCGAATCGTGTTTCGATCGAACACTTGCTTGCTTGCTTGCTTGCTTGCTTGAACGCTTGCAACCTGCCTCTTCTCTTTTCGTACGATCTACGATCTCAAGCGATAAAGTGCGATCTTTTGCCATCTCTTACCACCGACACGAACGAACGAACACAACACAACACAGTTCATTTTGGTTCGGCTCGGTTTATGTAGAATCTTTGGGAAAGTGTTGGGTAAAGTGGTGGTGCATCGGCTGATGTTCGATATATCGGCTTGTAACGTGACGAGAATTATGTATGAAATCGATCAACTCTTTTTTAATGTCTTTTATGTTTTTCCTTTTTTTTTTATTTTMTATAAATATTTTTCATGTTAATTTATCGATAAATTTAACTCAATCGATCTATTTATGTATATCCGTTTTCACGATAAATTGTTGGTTGGAAAAATAATGTAATTGTATATATTTATGATATTATTTATGAGGATAAACATTTTTTAACAAATAATTTGGTTTTATAATAATTGTATGATCGAATATAATATAATTGTTAGGTATGATAATAAAATATGAAGTCGGGTAGTATTTTATGATCACTTTATCAGATATATTTGATGCAGATAATGATACGTATACGTGTGAGTTTATTATTAATAATTATTTTATACAAGTAATTATCACATAGTTAAAACAAGTTGTTACAGATGATCCATCTCTTTTTTTATACTTAAATTATTATAATAGTAACGGATAATATCATATATACACAAGTATGAATTTATATCATTAAAAAGTCTTAACGATGAATACATTCAGAAACAATATATATATAATATAAATTATCTCCAATTTTAATTCAATTATTTGAATAATAATGATGATAATAATAATATTAATTAATCATATTTTTAGATATTTAATACTAAATTACACAAAGCGTATTGTAATTTTCAAGAATATGAATCGATAAACGCAGGAAGTAAACGTTCATTTGAACATTTAATGTGAATTCATACGCATATATATAGATATACGTATACACACACATATACACATTATTAAGGATATCTTAAAGGAACTTACAACAATTTAAGCGTTGGCTACTTACGCGTCGCATGTACAATTACCTGCTACTTATGTACTAACGGGCTCGCGTTAAGTACTCGACGAGAATCTCACGGGATAAAACAGCTTAAACTCGTTGCGTTTCCAGATCTACTCCGTTATTATCCGTGAAAGAGGGAAAGAATGAAAGAAAGAAAGAAAGGAAGAAAGAGAAAGAAGAAAATATTGCACCGAAGGCGATAAAGGTGTTCTCATAAGAGTATCCGCTTTTTGTTACCGCAACCTTGAAAAGTATTGCTGTTCGATGTTGATGGTCTTGCGAAAACGTAACATTACGATCAGCACTTGGATCAAAGAGAAACCATGCGATTCAAAAATCTTCAAGAGACTGACGTTAACGGGACGATTATCATACCTCCTCTCACACTTACCCCCTCACTATTTTATTTAATTTTTTTTTGAAATATTTCCACGAAATAAAATATTATCCAAGATAACTTGTTTCGATCATTTTTCAATCATTTAAAGAAGCTGACATATTCTCGGCAACTTTGTAATTAATTTTTCAAGTATTTCTGATAGAATATTTTTTCACGAATCTCGTATAAGTTAACAGAGATAGTTTCTAAATGTATAAAATATGTAAAAATATTATAAACGTAATAAAATACTGAAATTGTTTAAATCATTATTTTAATTATTCAATTTTGACAGAAAATGTTGGTTATTAAAATACAGATAATTGTCTTATTTCTGTTAAATCATTGACTGACATGTTTGATTATAATTACAAGATGAAAATAGGTTCCACATAATGTCATCCCATTTTCGAACCCTCACTCATACACATCTAACTTAGCTACCTCATGATCTAACACCCTAGTCGTGCTACGAATTACAGGGATTGAGATTTAATCTAGTGGAAAGGGAAGTAAAAGGGAAATCTATTTAGCCACGGTACGCACAGGTGGTGACGTTTGACGCATACGAATCAGTTCTAGATCTTAATGCGTTTTTCTCATATACATTTGCATCATTGATGTTTCATTTTCACAAAGTTTACGTATTTAAAAAAAAAAAAAAAAAGAAAGGAAAAAGAAAAAGCTTAGCTTTTATCAAGGGGATAATTATTATTTTTTTTTTTGTACCATTTTATGACCAATAAAAGCATATATTCGATAATTATGAAGTAGGATGAATAATCTTAATGTTAAATTTATACTTGTAAGGGGTTTTTATTTATTAATTTTTCTATATCTATCTTGTTCAACCCTTTTTCTCTCTCTCTTTTTCTCTTTCATTAAAGTTGGTAAAAAGACGTATCGTAGGAACAGAACGTTAATAATTTTCAACGATGCCATGGCGGCCAACCGATTATCCCCGTTCGATAACTACTACTACTACCAACTAACCTAATCATCACTAGGCATCGTGTTCGGACGATCACTAGGAACCAAAGGAATCGTCGCTGTGGTGACCCCCATGCTATGGCTTATCCATAACGCGTACTCTTGATCCTTCCGCGTGATACATCGTCGGTACTTAACCGTACTTACAGCTTAAAGTGCAATAAAGGGAAATGGCGAATAAGGGGGAAGCAATAACGATCGCACCATGGCATCACTAGCAGCTACTTTTTTCCTTTTTTCTTTGAATACTCGGGAAATCATCGAATGAAATGAACATCTTATTTCTTCATTTTTTCATTTTTTATAAATAAATCTCTCAAACGCATACATGCGCACATTTCAAACGTATCATGTGTTTTCAAGAATAAATTATAAAGGAAAAGGTTGTTTGTTTGATTTTTAATTTTTTTTTTAATTTAAGAATTATTGAAAATAAAATGCATTTTAATCGGACGAATATTCGGAACCGTAAATACATGTGATAAAAATAATTTCAAAAATATCGATACAAATTATATTAAAAATTCTTTGACCTTAGAATGTTATTCTTGATAGAATGCATTTTCTAATGAGATGAAATCGATTAGATATAGCGTGATCGATAGACGTGCGTGCAAGACGCGTAATAAATCTGAAACTAAATTAATACCCATCTCCCATCTTTTATTTTCTCTTCTCTAATAATTTTTTTCTTTTTTTTCTTAATTCATTTTTATATAAAATAAATCGCATCGAGTTGATCGTTAAATTACGACGCACGTATTTCGACACTTATTTTAACGTGATTTTTATCGCATTGATGTGGCCGAGCTTAACGGTAATTAATCCTTGCGTATTTCTGTCGTAATAAGTAAGAAGCGAATATACATGCGTTATTGCATCCAACGGAATATTAAACTGTACGTTTATCCTACTGTTAATATTACTTTCAAGTTCTGCTGTGCGTGGGCACAGAAAGTAGCTAACCGTGAGATAGGCGAGGCAACCAAGCAAGCAAGCAAACATCGATGTAATCTTGTTTCTCATTTCTTATTGTTAGATTTATTAACATATCATTATCATCAAAGTTCATCAACCAAATCGTATTAACTTAATAACATCACATGAAAATATCATCAACCAAAACTTCATTATTTTTTGTGTGTTTATCCTTGAAACCCAAGCATTCAAATCTCTCGGCCAAAAAATTATCGATAAATTCTATGCAATGTATCACGTAAATTGGAAACTATTATTATTCAAGTATTTTAAATATAATTAAATTATATTTTATTCGATAGAAACAAAAAATTTGCTTATTAAAAATTTATTATGAAATATATACTATATCAATTATATTTTTATAAATCTATATACATCACTTACTAATATTACAAATATATATTTTAATAAATGACGAGATTATTCATATAAACAATATACAAAGTTGAATAAATTTCAGTGATCTATTTAGATCGTCAAAAAAGTAATCAAAATTGATGCCAAAAAATGGATCCTTGTAAACAAAAAAAAAACAAAAAAGAAGAAAAACAAACAAAAAGAAAGGAAGGGAGGGGATGGAAGTAAAGGAAAGGTTGTTGATTTATTTGAACGAGTCCAACGTGGCGTATCTACTTTATCGAGCGCTTAATTTATATAGTAGATATACCACGTGACACGTTGCGGAATGTCGATCCCTCTCGCGTTCTTCGTACATGGCGGGATGGAATTTGTGCGATGTATCCCAGTCATTCTCCCCATTAAATTACACGGAAACGGCTCTTCGCGCAATTACGCGGACATTGCGTTTCGATGAGACTGGCTTTATTCGTCGCGAAAGGATCCACGTTGTGAGTTCATCTTCCTTCTCATCCTCATCCTCGTCCTCGTCCTCATCCTTTTCATTTTCCTCCTCCACCTCGTCATAATCGTTTTGTCGTCGTTATTCTCGACGTTTAACGTCGATAAACGTCTCCAAAGAAAAAGATAGAGAGAGAAAAATAAAAAAAATTAGAAAACTTTTCAAATTGAACCTTTCGTACTCGCCTAATGCTGCCGATACGTAACTCTAACGTAATTTAAATTTTTAGTATTTACAACTAATCGAATACGTTAGAAATTTTGTAGAAAGAAAAAGTGAAATAAAGATTAAGGAAAATTTTCGCTTTCTCGTTAGAGACGTCATTTGTTGAATAACCGTGAGACAATCCAGACGTTTGATGGATAAATCATTTTCTACACTTCAATCTTCCTCCACACCGACATTTACTCGAGGTTTAACCAAACGAAAATTACCATCTCTCACACTCTTCCATTCTCTCTCTCTCTCTTTCCTTTTCTTTAATTATCTACATTTTAATTATTAATCATCATTTAAATTATTTGATGCAACCTTATGATGGAAATGATGTTTTATTTGTTACGTAATTTGGATAAATAAGCAATTTTTATATTGATCGATAATTTGATTATATTTTATTATTATTGAGTGAGAAAAAAATTTTATTCTTAACATTTTCGATATTTAATAATCTTTTTTTTTTTCTTCTTTCTATCCTTGAAATATTTTCTTTTATTAATAAACGTTTTTTTATTATACTTATGTTTTATTAAATTTAAGTATTTCGTATTGTTGTTTTCTCATGTTTTTGTTTTTTATTTTGAATTCCATTTTTTTGTTATTTTATTCAGCGAAACGATTAATCGAATCGCATTATAAGAGACTCCGGAAAAATAGTATCGTCATCGTCTTCGATGTGATCGGTGTTACGTTTATCTCAGGAAGTTATAGTTGCAGTCGATTTTGACTAATGCCTGTTAGCACAGCTGCCTTTTGGATTTCGTTTTGTCACGGACGGATTACCAAATCGCCGAGGAAATTTGTATCCGTGTTTTGTAACGAAGACCAGGTTCCCCCTCTTGTTCTTTTTTTTTTCTTTATCCCGAGCCCTGCTTTAACGCTTTAACGCGCTCGTGCACGGATCCTGCGACCGACGGAATATACCGGCAAAACCGAAACACATAATCCTTTATTTTCATAATGAATCAGAGGAATTAAGATAATCCGTAACGGACACCCTGAATCCTCTATTAACAATTATTTATATGTTTTTCTTATTTCAATTGGAAAATACCGATAGGCTTAACGAGAATCAATGTTTCTTTATAATTATTATAATACAATAAGTAATTGCTTCTTAGTATCGATAGAAAAAAAATATTATACGCTATTGATTCAATTTTCATAATCAATTTACTCTACTCGAATTACGCGTTTACGTAAAACTCCTTATTCAAGATCTAGAAGAAACTTATAGAACCTTATAAAATAATAATTAGATCAATTTACTATACAAATATTTCCAAATATATATAGATAACAAAAATATCTTTAACATTTGAGAAACACAAGTGGCAATTATTCAGGTACACGGGTGTACAAGGACTCAAACTTTTAACTAATACTGTGGATTACAATTTATCATGTGTCTTTTTTTTCTCATTTATATAATTTCATTATTCCGTAACTCGAATAAAGTTCGAAGATAAGTTAGTGAAAATGATTTTACGAGTTCAACCGGATGACGGTAGGATGGATTTGATGGTTGATGAGATCGTAGTAGCAAGAGAACGGTGATTCGTCGGCCGTTAATCGTGCCTGTCCGTTCTCAACGTGGAAGATCGGGAAGGTCGTATCATTATCGTCGACGATTAGACTTCCTTTAACTTTACGCGAGTTCAGAGAGAGAAAGAAAGAGAGAGAGAGAGAGAGAGAGAGAGAGGTGGAGAAGGAGAGGAGCAAGGGAAGAAGTAGGAGGGATCGTGAGGGAGAGGGATGGAAGGATAAGGCATTAGACGGTTGCTAATTAGACTGCACCGCTTGTCGTGCATCGCCGACTGCAGCTACCGTCCGATGGAGACCCGGCAAAAATAAACGGGCAAGAAAGAGGTAAAAAGAAGAAATAAAAGAAGAAAAACAGCAACAGCAGCAGCAGCAGTAGTAGTAGTGGTAGTAGTAGTAGAAGAAGAAGAAGAAGAAGAAGAAGAAGAAGAAGGAGTAGTAGCAGCATAACAGCAAAGACGACCATCCGTATTTTGCTCGACAGTTTTGTCATGTGTGTCCGAGACTCGTCGTGTAAGTGATTTACGACAAATTGAGATCCTTTGAAACGGAGCCTTGCATTATCGAGCCTTCTCGACTCTAACGGGGATCTAATAACGAAACTAATCATTTTTCTACCATTACGATTAAATTTTAATCTTATTTATCTTTATATAAGATATAAATATCTATGTGTGTATGCATTATATATATATATATATATATTTTTCTTTTTCATTTATGTGATTGGTGTTTTATAAGTATGTTCTTAAAGTATATAATTATAAAATGAATGTAGTTAATGTTGTAATTATATTTTAAATTGACGGTTATAATATTTGTAATTTAACTGGGGTTGTGTGTATTATGTCTTGCTCGTGAAAATTTTTATTGCAAATACTCGTTCGAACAAAAATTGCAATCTTTAATTATGTAGTTACCACAAGTTTAAAAAAATTTGTCGAACGATTTAGAATTCAGAAAATAAAAATGAATAAAAGCAGGGTCTTTTAAAAATGTGACAAAAAAACTTCCGGTTGTCTCGGACATCCTTTTCTTTCTTCATTTTCTTTCATCCTCAACTTGACTGATGTTTTTTATTCGTTTTCCAGTTGTTTTTTTCTTCCCTTTCGCGAAGGCAATTAATTCGAAGGTGGCTCGAAACGTTCGGCAGGGAACAAAAGGTGTGCTCGGGAACGATCGGGAACAATCGAAAAGGAAATTAAGAATCCGTAGCGAGGTGGTGGTCGTTCTTTTTCATTGTTTCTTTCTTTCTCTCTCTATTTCTTTTTATCTTTAACAGGAGTGAAGTGAAAGAAAAGAAAATTTTTTTTTTTCATTCAAGATCTTTCGTGATGCTCGAATACTTTCTTAGCCCCATTAGCTTCTGGTTCGCGCGCTGTCATCCTGTTTCCATCGTTTTCCCTTTTTCCACTTAACGGGTCTTCTTTGAAATAAAAAAAAAAAAAAATAATAAAAACAGTAATACGATAAAATGGAGAAATGAAGGAAAGAGATAGAAAGAATAAAAATGTGAGATAAGTATTATAAGTAAGTACCAGGGCAGTTGGCGCGCGAGCACACAACCGAAGAACGGAAGGAAAGAAGAGACGAAAAAGAGAGGAGTGGAGAGGAAAGGAGAAAAGGAAAGAGAAGAACTTAAAAACCAGCTTGACGACGTGATTACGAGTCTTCTCCACCATCCGACAAGAATTTGTTCAATCTTCGAGATCATCGTTGACTATGATGTGTTTCACTACTACTTATTTGTACAGTTTGACGATTTACTATTAAATCGATTAACGTTATATCATTTCAAAATTTTTATTACAAATTTTTTTCTTTTTCCTTGTTATTTTTATTAGAAAATATTTATTAAGATACGTGTTTCTTTTTTTTTTTTAATAATTTTATTGATATGAAAATTTAAAAGTTAAGATGAGATTATTGTGTTCGCGAGATTTCAGTTTTACGAAAATATTGGTTAAAAGTTTTTAGAGGGTAGCAAAAGTTTCTAGATGACTTTTTCAAAGTTTAAATATACTTTTCACTTGAATTTATTTAAATCGAGATTATATTAAAACTACAAACTAGGCTAATCTGTAAGTAAGAAACTTTTAATACACCTTATATTTCGTTTAAGGTTGCTATCAGAAATTTGACATTTTCGAAATAATTTCTATTGATAAATGTTTTATTAATTTTTTGTTTTTAAACAGTTGAAAAGAATAAATTAATTGGCAACATATTAGAAATATTTTATAATTAGCAAATTTAAATTTTAAAAAATGGGTAAAAAGTTTCTAGGTTACTTTTAAAAATTAAATACTTTTTTTGAAGTTAATTTCTTTCAACCTAGATTATACAAATCTATAAACTAGGTTAAGTAAAAACTTTAAATCCGCATTTTATACATCAATTTACGTATTCTATATTTTCCAATTTGTTAACAACTCTTAGGAAAAGACATTGCATTAAATCCATTTCATGGCTTCCCATATAATTCTGTTTTAAATTCTTTTCTTTTTTGTTCTTTTTTTTTTATTAAATGGATATTACAAAGAAGCATTGATTCGTCAAAGTTTACTCGACTCGAAAAATGGATTAAATCGAGTTAAGATCGATCGAATCGAATGAAATGAAAAGCGAAACGTCCCGTTTATTGCCGCTTGTCTCCTCCTGTCAAAGGTTAACACGTTCACAATGACGACAACGTCATCGTACCAATACTCCGACGGATACTTCATGCTACTATAAAATCTTCTGATTCCTTTCACCAACCCCAAACCACTCCTTCGTCTTCTCTGTTTTCATTTTTTTTTGCTAAAGAAAAAGAAAACAATAGAAAAAAAAAATAGACAAAAATTATATTCACGTTGATAACACAAGCACTTAATGCAATTATTTCTTTCATTCCAAATTATATTTCATACCATCGTCAATTGCAAAAATAGAACTGATCATTAATAAAACAAAGTAATAATCAATATTAAATAAATATTAAAAATTTGTAATTTATATGATTCATCTTAGAAAATATAATCAAAACCAAAATTCCACGATTGATTTACAAATAAAATATTTTAACTTAGAAAACATACTTTTTCTCCCTATCGATAATAGAATAAGTTATATTAATAATCCTTGTCTGTCTGTCTGTCTGCAAACAAAAGTAAAAAATAAAAAAAGTAAAAGGAGCAAAAAAAGACATGAATTATTGAAGGTCTTAGCATTATGTTCAAAGAATAATCAAACGTGCTCACGATGTAATCGATTCGATTCTAAATATATCTATATTCCTATGGAATAATAAGAACCGTGTTTTCAATCGTTTCGATAAAGAACTACCAATCGATTTGCATGGATAAAAAAAGAAAGAAAGAGAGAAAAAAAAGGAACAGAAAGAAGACAAAAATGAGAATATCAGGGGAAGGAACGCCCAACGCTTTCGAATCGTTCATCGATGTCGATTAGTGACACGTAAGAGTGAAATCGTTCTAAGAGGGTGGCTTTTTCCTTATTTTCTACTGTTTTCTATATATTTACTGTGTCTACATTTCATGTAGATACTTATCGTTAACGTACATAACAACTAGATATACTTAAACGTACGTATGTTTTAGCATATGTGTTTGTGTGTGTGAGTAAAAAGGGTACTAGCTACCGAGCATTAAGTTCCATACGAATCCTCCCATTTCGAGCGGTTATTTCACGCTGATCGAGTATAGAATTTACTTTAACGTTACGTTGTTTTCTCTATTTCCTTCTTCTCTACCCCATACGCAACCCCCCTCTCTCTCTCTCTTTCTGTCTCATTCATTCTCTTTCTCGTTCTCTTTCTTTTTCTCGTTTCTGACTGTTCTCGAGGAGATAACCATTAAAGCGTCGTAACGTGGAATGCTTGGAATTGTCCCTACCAGATACAAACGGTCCCCATTTAATGACGTTTCCCATGTTTTCCGGATTATCACTGTGTTTTCAGTTATGCGTGAAATTTGTCTTCCTACGAAAATATATATATATATATTTCTTGTATCTTGATTTTGATAAACGTACAATTACTGTAAATCATATCTATGTCTCATAAATGAATTATTTTGATAAATGATACAATTATACTAAATCGTAATTATATTTTGTTAATGAATTTTTTGTAATGAATATTTAATTGCAACATAGTCGTATAATATATTTATTAGAGTTGCTTTTTGAGGAATGCTGATGAGTACCTTAAAACACATTTTTAAGTTTCTTTAAATCTTTGCTTTATTTTAATATAAAAAAGCATATACCCTAAGGTGTATTTTATTTATTATTATATAATATGTATTTTTAATTATAATATGTATCTAGTATATTTGTTATTTTATATTATTTTATTGAATTTTTATTGAGAAAGTTATTAAAACAAAATTAATCGTATACCTAATAAACGATTGTGCATTTGAAACTCATTTATAAAAAATAAATAACTTTTTGGTACAACCTAATATTCGAAATATGTATAACATTAAAAAAAATGTATATCGAGGCAAATAATAGTAGATTTTGTATTTATCAAAAGTAAAATAATGAACACCCTAAACAGGTTTGAAATCATTTACGTATATTTGTAATAAAATTTCTTAGCAATAGTTTGTCGACCTTTTCTATACGATCAACCTTTCGTATCGACATTTACGAAAGATGGAGAGGTTAAAAAGAAAAATTAAGAAAGTTATTGAAGAAGGCCGAAGTTCATGTCTTCGAAGCCAAAGAGCGAAAAGTATGAATAAGAAAGAGAGATAGAAAGAGATATATATATAGAGAGAGAAAGAGGAAAAAAGGGAGTTTTCAAGAGGCGGCAAACCGGGAGCGACAGGTGCTCGATCCAAAGTGAAGAGAAAGAGTGGAAACGGTGAGAGTATCAATTTTCTGGGCCGACTGTTTCGTGTAATTAATACATCACGAAGGGAGGAAATTATTTCGTTCGGTACTCCTCGTACACGCTCCTTCGTTTCTATCTATCTATCTATCTATCTTTATCTATCTATCTATCTATCTTTCTCACTCTTTCTAATTCCTCATTCTCGTTCGCTTTCAAAACGCCGCTCTATCATTTGTCTAGTCGATAGCCACCGCCCTTCGATGCACGTGACGCCACTTTTCGCCCTTCCCCCTTCCCCTTTTTTCCTCAACCCACCTCCGTTAGACTTCTTCGACCCTTCTTTATTCCTTTCTCATACATTCTTTGCTATTTTTACTCATTGAACTTTACATTTTATGATTAACACGTGGATATATGTGGTTCAATTAAAATAAAAATAATATTATACTTTCATACTTTTGTATTTCAACAAAATTATTAATATTTTTAATAGAATGTTTGTGTCTATTGGATTGCAAATTGTGTGATGTAGTAAAAAAGTTATTAAATTACAAAAAAAATAATATCCTTAAATGTTTTGCGTGGATATTTCATGGTTGTTCGTATTTTTATATTTTAACACACATTTTTTTTTGTCACAGATAATAAGTTTTTCTAATAAATAACAAACATATTTTAAATTTTAAAATACTTGACCTGATTTTTTCAAAAGTATCGCATTACTGAAATTTGTACCTCTTCGAAAAAAAAAGAAAAAAAAAATGAGAAAGAAGATTATTTAAAAAATGTCAAACTTTCCTCGTTGTATTTTGAAGAAGGAAGAAGAAAGAATTCTATTTTTGAAATAATTTATTTTTTTTTTTTTTTAGGGGATCTTATTGTCACGTCATACGTTATTTTATTTCACATAATTTATAGCATGTTTAAAAGAATGGCAGAATTAGTTTAAGAGACTAGGGTCAAACTGTTAGAATCGATGACAGAAATGATTTTCCTCGAAGCATCGTGTTACCTAACCAAACGTGCGAGAAAAGTAAGAAAGGAATATTACACCCAAGGGACAAACTCGTGGTTGATTTTTTTCCGGAAGGGCAGACTATTCTCGAAGAAAGCTTTGTTTCCTAATACGTAAATGAGCCTGCGGAAAGATTCAGTTCATTTGAGTGACTCTTAACTTATTATGATTTAATATTCTATATCCACGTGTCTTTTATGATTAATTAACTGATGAAAGCATTTTTTTTATATACAATAATAATTAATTATTAATTTTTATTAAAATACCCGAATACATTTTCTTTAAAAAAAGTAACATATTAGTAGAAAATCATTGTATTGAAACGTGTGTTTGCATATTTATCCCCTAAATTAAAATACAAATTAAATTCAATTGAACTTTAACATAATACAAAAGAAATTATATAAAATAATTCTAAAATGTAAACAATTAAAAATAAATGTATAATAATAATAATAATAATAATAATAATAATAATAATAATCCTAAGTTCTGAAAATATCAAACGTTAGGAAATCATTACTATAATACTACAATGTGTGGCTGATAATTTATTTAATTTCAATTAAGAATATATTTAATTATAAGAAAAATGTGATTATTTTTAATATTACATTTGATACATTGTATATACTTAAATATTGCAAAGTCGTTAAACTTGTTTAAAAGAATGAAAGAGACGTAAAACAAAATCATAAGATTAGTTTTCTCGCTTGGGAATAAAGTAACGTTGACTTACACGAACGAGTTTTGACTCGAAGACCAAGAAGAAACAGCTACTCTTGTAAAAGCGTATTCATAGGGAAGAAATAAGAAAGAAAGTGGTGAAAGAAACGAAGATAAAAAATGCTTAGTGTGGCTTCTAATTGCAGAAGTGACGACGCCGTAACTAATGACTGAGAGAAGACGTCCTGTCAGTAATGTTTTGCGTCGAGACGCTCTAGCATCTTCTTCTTTCTTTGCCAACTAACGTCGGGAAACATTTCAACGTTTGACAATTTCAACACGAAAAAATTCAACTATTTTATTCGTCTTCATTTAGATTTTCTTTCGAACATTCTTTTTTATATAGTTGATATTACAATTTTAAAAAGCGTATAATCTTATATTTACACGAACCTAAGGAATATCCAAATTAGAATTAAAAATAAAACAAATAACGATGATACAATAAATTAAATAAATATATACAATAATTAAGATAAATCATGATTTAGGAAACAAGGTTTGAACAACGTTTAATTTTTATTTTTTTGAATAATAAATAATAATTTTTAAAATTCAATCGAATAGATTATTACAACAACTCAATAATGAGACAAAGTATAATTTATAATCTTTAAGAAAAAAGATTAGGTAGATTTTTTCCTAAAATGTAACCGTCCGTCCTTTGTTTCAGGAACTCCAAAACTTGTCAAATTTTTCAAATTCTTCTTCATCTTCTTCTTCTTATTATTATTATACTAAGTTCTTTAACTTGCAAAGAAGGCATAGACTGATTTTTTCTTTTTGGTTCGAGTCGACACGTGCGTTAGGCTGCAATTTTCGAAAAGCAACTCTCTGCGGGAATCTCTCATAGGAACGATAAAAGAAAATTACCGGAAGTCCACTCGAGAATACGTTGTAACCTTCGCGAAAATGAGCCTGTCCGCGCGAAACCTCGATTATTCTGTGTTCCCGACTTATATATGACAAAATGAATATACGTGTACGTGTACGTGTACGTGTGTATCTTTCTCTCATTATTCTTTTTATCACCTAACCGACTAACTTCGATTTAATACCCCACACAGACTTTCAACAATGAATTCTCTTAACTTTTTTAAAGTAACTCAATTTTCATACTTGTAATACCAACTTTATACATACATATACATACATACTTGCATACTTGATACAATCAACACATAATCTGCACATAGAAACTAGTTTATTCGCATTGAATTATTAATGAGAACAAGCGTGTTTTATGAACCGATAATGCTACTTAAATAAACTTGACATTACCCTTTTAACGAATAGTAACACTCAATTTATTTAAAATAATGTCTTTTTTTTTGTTTTATTTATTATTAATCTAAATTTTGACGTTAGACTCATAATGTTAGGGGTAATGTAGTAACGTGAAAGCTTCTAAAGAGGTTTTCATTTCAAGTAACTTGGGTATCAACACACGTTGGCTCGTTAATTATTTTCCTCTTGGTAAGAGTTCGTTAGAATCGGATTTCATAAGGGGGGACTAAAATGATCTGCTTGCTAAGAGAAAATAATCGCTTGGCGAAAACGCGATGTAAAATTAGCCGTACAGGAAACAGTAAGGTAAAGAAAACGAGGAATAAGAAAGAAAGAAAGGGAAAAAAGGGCTAAGAGGGAAAGACTACGGAATTTCTCTCATAATTACGCTAATCAGCGGCACGTGAATCGAGCGGCTGTCTTTCGACGATTTCAAAGCCATGACAGAGAAAACGAGAAAGAGTAAAAAAGAAAAAGAGAGAGGGGGAGAGAAAAAAAATACGTAAAAAGGACGAGAGGCGCCGGAAATAGACACGCGAGAAACGCTAAAGGGGTCGCACCACGAGAAAAACTGAATAATTTGTAAAAGATCTTTTTTTCTTTTCTCTCTCTCTCTCTCTCTCTCTCTCTTTCTTAGCTAATAGGATCAGAGAGTAGCGCTCAAACGATCCTTGAAGCCGCTGTTATTTCAAGGAGACTACGTTAGAAAGAGAGACGTTTTCGTGTTCGTGACATTACGTCGCACTGTTACGTTGTTCTCGCTAAATTCTAAGAATACCTTATATTTTTTTTTTTTTTCTACAACTAACTCTTAACAATCTCTTTACTGATAAATATTTTAGATCAAACAAATTTAATATACTTTATTTCTTTTCTTTTTATCAGTCATGGCTTTAATTTTACACATTACATTCGTGATTACATCTGAAAAATTTGTGCAATATTTTTATCAACTTCTTTTTTTTTCCTTTTTGTCACGATTTCATTTTACACGATGATGCATTATCGACTGATCTGATCCATACAAATTTGTAACTTTTTTTTTTATTAAGTCGTAGTCACACGATTTAATTTAACATCTTGACGCATTGATCGATCTAATCAAAATATAATCTATAATTTTGTTTTTTCATTTTATTTCTATTGACTTTTACAAACTCGTACAGCATTTTGAGGTCATTAAAGTTTCAAATTGATTTTGATGAAGTTATTTAATGATAAGAAAAATTTTACCTTTGACATAAGATAGCCGTTTAAATGTACCAACATTTGCGAGGTTAAACCGAATGAAGTAGAATGAATGAATAAAAGAAAGAAAGAGAGAGGGTTGAAGGGAAGGGAGAGAGAGAGAGAGAGAGAGAGAGAGTTTAGAGATGGTGCAAACACTCGTGTCTTCATCAACGACGTCTCGAGAAAGGGAGAGAGACCACCCATCAGGCGCAATATCGTTTCATCAGCCGCTAATATCACTGCTTCGAGTGGTTCAACACCTTGTAACGCCAGGTGGAACGTCGGTGGCGCCGCAGGAAGTCCTAATGAAGACAAATCTTACCCAAAATGGCGACCGAGCTTATTTCCTGCTCCACCTCACAACAACCTTCTTCTCTAGTTCAACCTTCCCCATACCTTCTTCTTATTTTTCTCACTCCAGTGTCCTCCTATTATCGTGAAGGAACCTCCTCACCTTCCATCGTTCTTTCTATTTCTCATTTTTTCTTGAATCCACGCGGTCAAGACTAATTAAAAACTACAAATTTAAAAACAAAAAGAAACTTAATAACAATTATGAACCATTTTTTTTTCTTTTTGTTATTAAGAAGAAGAAAAAGAACTAGCACAACAACGTTCTCTACTTTAATTAAAAAACATTTTTTAATCTTGTGAAAATTGTGAATCAACTTCCCCCAACCACCTACCCAACCCTTTCTCTCTCTTTCTCATCTTTTTTTATCATGTTGGTGTTTAATGTCCGACTAAAATTAATTCAAGCAACATTCGTGTTTTTCGTACGTGGCAAAGAAAAAAGATGGGGACAGAAGGAAAAAGATGAGGAAATTTTAGAAAGACACGAGAAACGTCTTCGAGTTACATTTACCCGTCTCAACTTGAAAAAGGATGACCAGGGGGGGGGTAAGTAAGTAAGTAAGTAGGTAGGTAGAGTGGAAGGAAAGGGGGGTTAAGTCTGAAGGAAGTATACGAAGAAAAAAAAAGGTAAAAATAAAAAATTAAGGAAAGGGAGAAGGAGGAGAAGGAGGAGGAAGAGGAGGAGGGTAGAATCGTGGGCGAAATCTGCGAAAAATCGAGCGATAAATCTCGAACGTGACCGCGGTTGTTGCCGTCGTTCTGCCCTTGGCGTCTAAACGACTAAATAAGTGTTCCAATTTCAAAATTACCCGCTAAACGATTTGTGGGCCGGCAGAAAATATATCGTTGACATGTGGGCAAAGCCCCTCAGGGTTTGCCGGCCGAAAGGGATCTTCCTGACGTTTCACTGTGAGAATGAGAAAGATAGAAAGAGAAAGAGAGAAAAAGAGAGGATGACTAGAAAGAGAAGAAAGATAGAATGAGAGAGAGAGAGAGAGAGTGAGAGAAACTTAGCTTGCTGCTCGCTGCTGGGAGACAAATGACCGTCTACCGACGGAAGACGCTTCCAAATTGCTCCATGGTGGTGGTGGTGTCGTTGCACCATTTTATGTATATATATCCCTCTTTCTCTTTCTCTGTATTCCACTTTCTTACTATTTTCTTCGAATATCTTCACAGTCGTCTTCAGGCAGACGACCTATTAGCGAAACATTCAGTCCACGTGACGCGTGCCACGAGCGATTTCACGGGACTCTTCTTCTTCTTCTTCTTATTATTATTATTATTATTATTTTTTCTTATTCTTATTCTTCTTATACTTTATTTTATTTTCTATAAGAGATGATTCGTTCGATCGAGAAATAATTTTATGAATGAGATATTAAATTTTGTGAAAATGTTCTTTTCATATGTTTCTCTATGATATTTTAAGGAAAAATATCTACTTGTGTAAGAATGATTTTTTTGTTCTTTTTACGAGGGTTTATGAGTATATGCAAATGAACACTTTGCACTTTGGTCGAGATGTTGTGTAGTTTAACAGTAAACTTTAAGCGACTAAGTGTGTGTAGTATGGTTACTGTAGTTATTATAATTAGCAACGAGATATAATACTCGCTATTTTACTTCCTAGCTATAACGTTTTTGTTAGTATTCTAAGATTTGCGTAGTTTAGTTTATTTATAAATCAGTATTACTTTTATTCCAACGATCGTTTTGTTCAAGATAAAATTATATTTATTGTTTCTTTTTTCTTATACAGAAAATTTAATAATAATTAATTTATTTGACTCAAACAAACATCCCCCTTACATTTTGATATTTTTACATCAAAGATAACGTATGAAACATATTAATGAAAAAATAATATTTTCTTTTGATATATAAACAATTGTTTTATTTCAACGTGAATAATATTCAACAAAAGTATCTTTTATTGTTTCGTTAATGATCGTTCACACACTGTTCACAAACGTATCTCCTTGTATAAGATCAGCTCGTAAAACGTTGTCACGCTACGATATCTTTCGTTTTTCTACAAAACCACAACTATCGTGAATCGATTGAAGCATCGAACGGAAGGATTTTTGCTTCGGGCAAAGAACTCTTATATTGTAGAAAACGACTTTCGTAGCTTGTCAACCAATGTACAATTTTCTTTTTTCTCGTTCGGTGGTCACAAGAAGATTCAACGTGGTCGACTAGTTTTTTCGTTTCGCTCCAAAAATCACGCGTTGGTTGTTTATTGTTAAACCAAACGTTACGTATAATTTTGAGTTATTTATATTACAAAAATTATACAAATTTATATTTATATATAATTTTATAATTATACCACCGGTAAAAAAATTAGAACAGTAGGCTAATTAACAAGTGAAATAATGAGAAAAATTTAGTTCATGTGATTTATTGAATGATAATTAATTTTTAATATCATATAAATCATTAAGTTCATTTTTTCAATTTTTTCATTTAGTCCACTGTTCAAATTACCAACATAATTATAATTTTCTATCTATCTGTCTATCTCTTATTTTATTTTTCTTTCATTTGAACTATCTCGTGTAGGTAAAGATAATTCCGCGTAGTTATTACGCTTCTTTCAAACGTTTCAATTACTTTCTACACGTTATACACCCAAGCAGATAGTTATTTGTTAGCAGTAACGAGCTACTAGTTGTTTAAAGAAGAAAAGAGATTGTTGGAAGAAGAGGGGGAGAGGTCATTAAAATCGCGTGTAGTAAAATAAAATGGAATGCAGGAAATTAATACAAAAAAAAAAAAAAATACTTGAATCAATGAAATAAACAGTTTATCTAATGCAACAATAAAAAAGAAAAAAAAAATATTATACAAGTGTTTAAGCGTGATAGTTAGATATAAATGTAACTTTATCTTAGAAAAATAATTATCTAAATTCTAATGCTGAGAAGAACGTTCAAAACGATGAAAATCGAGGAGCGTTAAATTTGACTAACGAGAAATTGTTACCAAATAATCTATTAACTGGCCGAGCTATCGTCAAGAGAAGGAAACGTTGTGTCACGGCTTTTAACCGTCGACAATATTCTAGACGAGTGGGTCTCGTTCGAGCGTAACCAAGATGGCTGTCGCTGACAATATTGTTTTCACTACCGAATGTATTCATGTGTCGATAATTATGTCAAAATATTAAAATAAATCGAGAAATAGAAGAGCGTTATTTAGTCTATGGTGTTTATCTTATGTTGTAATTTAAATTCTATTTCAAATAGATTATTTAATAATATGTTCTTTCTAAACTTTAATCTATACTATATCATTATTAATGGCATTCATATGTTTTGAGTTGTTTGAAAAGTTCGTGCTGACTTATTTAACGGGTTAACATATAATCAAATTAAATTAAATATAAAATAACTGAAAAAGTATAACTAATGTTATTAAAATATTTGATTGCTTGAAAAATAAACGTTGATTTATAAATATTATTTCATATGTATTTTTAAATTGATAAATGTACAAATTAAAATGCAATATATATCATCAATTAAAATTCATTTGTTAAACATATAAATAATATATTTATTTTATAAAAATATACGTTGAGTATAATTGTAAATTATCAAACTGCATATGATGAAGGTGGGGTGAAAAGTTTTGAGCATTAACAAAATAGCAAAAACCATTTGTTTTCACACTTATATGAAACGTATTAATAAATTTGTTTAAAAAATCGATGATTTAATGTTTTGTATGCATTTGTGTGTATCCGTAGTCTCGATCAGTATGTTTGGAACAAACATAAACTTTCTTAAGTTTCGGTCTTTAGTTTACTTTAAACGCTCGTCCTGTAAACACGTAAAGAATTTATCGTCTTCGAATACGAACAGCTAAGTGATCATTTAATAAATTAAATACCTTTTTTAACAAATCAAATTAACACATACGTTTAATAATACGTTAACCTCCTGCACGTACTAAACACACACACACACACACACTTAATAATATTTAGATATACATCATACACATATACTCATGCATACCTTCAATATTATCACTAAATATATCCTGTAAATGTACATACATACATACATAAATTAACATATATGAAATAAATTAGGGAAAAAACAATCAATAAATTTTGAAAAGTCGTAAAGAATAAACGAACACAACATAAAATTCATTTGTAATTGAAATGTTTCAGTTCCGTTTCAATACTCATTTTATTAACACGCATATAATTTACGAAAGTGTTTAATAAGATTGGTATGTATTTTATAAATTTATAATTCAATTTTACACACACACACACACACAAATACATATTTAAAAGGATTATTGTTTTTTTTTATTTTTACTTTCAAATTCGATGAATTCCAATCTACGAGAGATAAATAGAAACAAAAAAGTATGAATCTTATTTTCGTAATATAGAACTGTTGTAACTTAGAATCGTTTAGAAGTTAGAACGACATAGTTGAAAGGATGGAATAGAGTGAGATAGGATGCGTTGCGAAAGGACACAGCCGCAGCGGCGAATTCGTGAACATCAAACGAATTAAATCTCCTCCGAGAGTCGACCGCAGAAACTAATATCTCGTCTCGAAAACCGTTCTCCGTTCTTCTTCCGTTCGTTCGCCGACTCCTTCTTCTTCTTCTTCTTCTTCTTCTTCATCGTCGTCGTCGATTTTCGACTTCGTCCTTCTGCTGATTTTTACTGGTGCCGAAGGACGAGAATATTTTTCGATCCTTATCGATATTTTTCTCACTCTGCTACCGTGATACACACCTTTCTTTCTTTCTTGCACCATCTTTGAAATTAAGTTAATTTACGGTTTTTTTTTTTCTTTTTCCGTCCAATCGTTTCTCAATTTATTTATTGTATAATATTTATCTTATTTAATAATCTTATTGGATTATTGGTCTATAAATAATATTCGGAAAGTTTTTTTGCAATAGAAATATATTACCGGTTTTTTTTGTATTTAGATTTAAAATATTAAAAATTCATGAAGAAATGAAACAAAAAATTAGGTAACGTTTAAATTTTATTTACTTAAATAAGAAATATTTCAAATTTGGAATAAATAATATCCATGTTATTTATTATTTTATATATTAATTATTACAAATTCCGATATTATCGATCAAGGCAAATTAATTCGTTAATTGTGACTGAAGTAAAATATATTTTTCTACAATTATTATTATTATTATTATTATTATTATTATTATTATTATTATTATTATTATTATTATTANTATTATTATTATTATTATTATTATTATTATTATTATTATTATTATTATTATTATTATTATTATTATTATTATTATTATTATTATAAAAAATGAATAATTGTATTGTCGTATAAATGAGGGATTGCAATAGTAATCTATTTTTAAATTTGTTAACGCGTGTTATATGGCAAATGAGAAGACATAGAGGAATTTCAGTATCTGTCTGCTGTCGTTAAAAGAGAAAAAAAAGTAACAAAACAAAAATATGAACAAAACAAAATAGAAAAACCAAATGATCGCTCGGCTTTCAAATTTTTTTACGTGTCTTTGCGGTCGAAAGGAAGGTTCGACTGTTGCTATAACTGCGCGAAAACCACCGTGCACCATCGACTTCCTTCGTCACAGTATCCTTTCGAGTGGGGTCCTCCCTCATCGTATTTTTCCTTTCATTTCGTCGAAATACAATTTTCGAAAAGGCCACGTGAGGCCACTTTGAAATTTGAAGTTCGAAATTGGCAGTCGATATTAGATACTTTATTATTGTACTTGAAACAAATAACAGGAATTCGAGTATTATATTCAAATATTTTAATACCTTATTATGAATCAACAATAATACTAAWTTATACAGTAATTGATTTTTATTATAATTTTAATTTTTTACACTTAAATAATAAATGAAATAATAATTGTTAATTAGTTTTTGTGAAATCAATAGAAGAAAGCAGTAATATTATTAATTGTAAAATTAATTATTTGACTTGTCATGATTCGTTTATAATCAAATTTTATCTATTCCACTTATATATTTTTTAACTACTAAATATAGAAAAATTTTAATATCAACAATTTATTTATACTATAATTTAAAAGATAATTGGTTTTTCTAAAAATTTGATATACTCCTTTAAAATTTAAATAAATTATATTTATAATTATCATAAAATCAAATGAAAAGCGGTAATATATAAAACGCAGTATATCATTTAGAAAAAAATAAAGAAAAAAATAAATAAATTATATACTTGACCTCTCGTATTACGTTTATCATAAAATTATTCTATTCAACTCGTATACTTATAAAAAACAAAATAAAAAAGATTTTATCTCTTCGCAAATCTTCGAGGAAAGTTATCCGGATTAAGAATGTAATATTGAGAAGAGATCGTTAAAGATCTCCAATACGCAAGCCACTACTACAACAACAACCTACGGGCTAATGTAGCTGACACGAGAGAAGAATTTCCTTTGAGAGAAGATACATTCATTCTACACTAGTCGAGAAAGCTAGATTATGGTAGTCATTTTCATTGAACATGGTCCAACAACGTGAACATTTTACCAATATGAAACAAAACGTATAAATAGAAAAAAAAATAGAAACACAGAGTGAAAGAGTGAGAGAGAGTGAGTGAGAGAGAGAAAATCGATGGAGTCTCTTTATTCAAGCAAAATGATTTTTTCGAGGGACTGTACGAGTCTGGTTGCGCAGGTGTGACCGATGGCGGCGGCCTTTGATCCTGGAGCGACTCCTCGGCTACTTTGTCCACGACTCATCGCGTTCGTCCGCCCTTTTACTATCTTTCTCTTTCTCTGTTTCTTCTCTCTTTTTCGTCATTCGCTTCGATTACTTCTCCTAACGGACAACGCCTTTCGCGAATACGGACGTGTTGCACGTTCACCTTTCTTCATTTTTGTTTAACATCCATCCATTTTTTGTTTCGAGTTATCATCCTTTGACAAGGAAAATATCATTGTCATTTTGAACGAAAAAGTAAACTTTTTTTCTTTTTAAGTTTTTTAATATAACTTAAGGTTTCATTTATATATTTATCTGATTTATATCAAGTATCGAATAATTTGCAAATTATTGTATTGAACAATACGTTATCTGTTACGTTATTTCTTTTTGGTGATGGTTGTAAACGAAGAAAATAATTATTCTATGGTTTTGTTAGAAAATTTTATGAGAGAGAAAGAGAGAAAACATTTATATGAATAATTTTTGTATAAGTATTTATGCACGGAAACAATTTAGGTATGGTAATTGCACAAAACATTGTATCAAAGTGATAAATGATACGAACTTTGTTAAATAATTTATTACGGTGATTTATAGGAAAAATTATTCTGCGTTTTGTTTAGACAATTTTGATAGTCATTTATGATCCGAGAAATTTGAACGAATGATAAAGAGAAATTTTGTAGATAATTCGTGTGGAGAACGGTTGAGTTAATTTGATTAGAGATTTTAACGAGTGATAAAGAAAGATCGTTTATATGAATAATTTTTAGATTGGTATTTCCTTTTATGGAAATATTTCGTTTATTTATGATTACAGAATATAATACAGTTGTGATAAATAATATAATCTTTATTAAGAGATAATTTTTTGAGTTATAATTAATTAAGATATATCATTTATATTTAAGAACAACTTTCATATAGAAACTCGTATCCGGAAACATTTCGTTTAGTAATTACAGAACTTGATGTGTGTGCTAATAGGTTTAAAAGTAACATTACAGAATAATAACCCATAAAGTTAATTATTTCTTATTTAAATAATAAAAACTAAACAATAATTGACTATGAGTTTTTTTGACTAATAGCTGTGATCAATAAAAAGTATTCTGATAAAAAACATTATGTTTTGTAATTAATTAATGAAATGTTTCCTGATATATCGTGGTTTAACATATGAAAGTTGTTTAAAATGATCTCGTAAATCATTTATATAAATTTCTAATGAAACTATTGAACGAAAGTACACTATAATGTATTCAATTTTGCTGATAACGCACTCACAGAGTATTTTTGTTTATGTTTTTTTTTTTCAAATAGATTATCTTTTAAACATTGAAAAAAATTTCTATTCTACAACTATGAGAAAAAAAAGAATTTCACCTTCTTCTTCGAAGTTCTTTTCGTTCACCCCTATCTCTATCTCACTCACCAAATTCCAAGAGGATAGAACACCGGAACGAATGCGTAATACGATTTTTATGGAGAAGTAGCTTGACATGTCTTGAAAATGCATCTGATTTGTGACTCGTAGGTTAAAAATAATTTTAAAAGGGAACAGATCAAGAGAAATAGAAATAGAATTAGTAATTCTATCATTTTCTCTAATCTCTCACCTACATATTTTTATAAAATAGAAATAACTTTTGATATTTATCTAGTTACTATCAATTATAAATTTATGTTCAGTATTTTAAACAAAATAAATTCTTTTACAAAATACTGTGATAAACAAAATATTAAAAAATATTCGTTCCAGTAAAAAATATTTACTAAATAAATAACTTGAATAAATTCAACATACATTTTTATATTACATTTTTCAAAGAAATATATTTAAAAAAAAAAAAAATACTTTGAAAACTGTTAATCTTGTTCAAAATTTCAATCTTAATTATTTATTATTTTCCTTTTCTGTTACAGAACAAGCGAATCACTTAAACTTGTTCAACAATCGTCAGCAACCGAAGAAAAAACGTAAAAGTCGGACAGCGTTTACGAATCAACAAATCTACGAGTTAGAAAAACGTTTTCTTTATCAGAAATATTTGAGTCCAGCTGATAGGGACGACATAGCACTTAAATTGGGTCTGAGTAATGCCCAAGTGATCACGTGGTTCCAAAACAGAAGGGCGAAGCTTAAAAGGGACATGGAGGAATTGAAAAAGGACGTGCAAACGGTGAATCCACTTTTGGTTGCTCAACACCATAAAACTTTTCTGGAGAACGTGCAAGATCTTGGAATCTTGAAGAAACGACCACTACCAAGTTCGATGGAAGAAAAATCGTAGAAGAAGAAAAATAAAAAAAACATTTTTCTCTATACGTTATTTTTCATAGAAACCATCGCGAATATAGGAAAATGAATTTTTTCATTAATTTCTTCGCTGAAGAAAAATAGTATGGGAATATAAACCAACGAGTGGGATGATCGTTCATTTAACGAAATTATTTCGAGAACGTGAAAGAAACTATAATGAACTTCGATATAATATAACAGACAATTTCTTCGATATTATTACTATATTATCGATTTCCCGAGTAATCTTTTTTAATATTTTCTTTTCCTTTTTTTTTTCTTTTTATCATGGTCATTATGTGTCGAAGTAGGATTATTTAAAAAAGGGCTTCTCAAACTTTTCCACTTGGTGATCATCATATCATAAGTATTTCTTAACCCTGAATATAAACTTAATACTATCATTTATTTCCATATCATAAATTCACAGATATATTATAAGCATAGAATTGCTATACTCGTTTCTAATAAATTTTCGATATTTTGCTTTATCTAGGATTTGTTGAGTTTTGTTTAAATTTCTACAACACCATAATACCAAGTCGTAATTTATACTTTGAGAAGCCCTAATTTAGAATTATGAGTGTATGGTCACGTGAATAGATATTTACAATTATTCGAAGACTCTAAATAAGAAAATAAACTCTAAAGTATATTTAATTAGATATACAATTGTCATATTTATTTGTATCAAATTTGTGATTATTTAGTTAAACTTTGGAAATGTTATTATCTTATTCTCTATACATTCGTAAATATATTTAATACCTACAGGTTCTAATAAAGGGAAGAAGAAAAAGAAAAAGATTAGATATTAGAAAAAATATTAAAACAAACTTGGGAAATTCAGTATTAATAATAAAGTCTCGAATGTAATTACGTTAACGTCACATGTATAAGTGGAACGAATGAAATACACCGTATGGAATTTGATTTTCATTCTGATCAGTGCTCGTAAACGACAATCCGATGAAAAATATCTCGGCATCGATACCATGAATTGTATAATACTGTATTTATTACAAGAGAGAGTGAGAGAGAGAGTGTGTGAGAAAGAGAATATATAAAAAGGATCTCCGAAATGAATGATTCGTTTAATAACACATCGATAATAAATTATTATTATTATTATTAAATATCGAAAAACTAAATTATAAATTAGATCAACTTTTAGTTGCATCGAACTTGTATATAAACTTTGTATATAATATATAAATATATATATAGGTATATACATATATACATATAAATATATTATATAATAAATAAACACGTAGAGACGAAAAAAGAGAGAGAGAAAGAAAAATTACACACAAATACACACAGATACTTATACAAAATACACACTCAAACAGCAACACATTGTTTCCTCAAATGATTTTACGTATTAGACGAAATAAACTCGTTAATATCGTACGTGATTAGAATAAAAAAGAAAAGAAAAAAAAAGAAACTATTAAACAGATAGATGGGACACTGCAATATATACCTAATTATTGTTTTTAATTAGGGGAAAATAAAAAACAAATCTTGACGATATCGTTAAAGGCGTTACTTCGTGTTTGCAATCGGGGAAAATAAAAAGCGTTCGTGATTTTAATAATAATTTTAATGGCACGACGAATGAATGAGTGAGAAATAAAATAAATAAAAATGGAAATGAAAACGAGAGAGAGAGAGAGAGAGAGAGAAAGGAAAAGAATGAAAGTTAGAGGGAGAGAGAGAGAGAGAGAGAGAGAGAGAGAGAAATAAAATAAAATAAAATGAATCAATAATACGCGCGAGTTAACGTTCTTAATTACAGTGTATAGTAGAATCTAAATAAATGGAGACATCAATTAAAAGAAAAAAATAATAATTTCAAACCTGGATTTATATATTAACAAAAAAATAGAACATTTTTTTATCTTCGACTCTCGATTATACGTCAAATAAATATCTATGTCTGATAAGTTGAAAAGTTATCAAATTTGGTTAAAATTTTTTAAACGATTTAATAGATGTTTTGTTAAATGTAATTTTTTAAACATCGTTACAAAAAAAAGCTGGGAATATTGTTAATTAACTTAAGACTAAATTAAATTATTAAAATGCAATGTTTATTAATACATGTATGCAAATATAAAAGGGTGGGACAAAAATGATTAAAAAAGTTACAAAATTTTTGTTAGTAAATTTTTTTCAAATTTTAAAATTACAAATCTATTTTCTTTAACATTAAAAAAAAAAAAGTACATAAATGTACGATTAAATAAAATGTCTATTTAATTAGAAAAAGAATCAACTCCAGTGGACCGAAGAAATTTTCACGAGCGTAAGAAGTAAGTAAGTAAGTAAGTAAGTAAGTAAGTAAGTAAGTAAGTAAAGTAAAGTAAAGTAAAGTAAGAAAGAAAAGGAAGGAAGGAAGGAAGGAAGTTGGTTGGGTTTTGCATGGTGGGTACCAGTAAAGAAGGCAAAAGATGAAAAGGAATTATTCTCCAAAAATAGCGTGAACCTCCTAAACATCCTTCTCGGAATCTTTTTGAAGGCAGTTCGCGAGGTTTACCCGCGGGCGTAATTTATTAAGATGAAGTCATTTCGCTTTACCAACGTTGGATCGGTTCGTCCGAAGTCTGGCATCCGTCATAACCGAACATTCATCCATTCCATTTCGATAGAAGAGAAAATTTCTTCTCTTTAAACTACGCAAAAACGTATTCAAATTCACGCGAAATATAATATATTTTCAGAATTATTATTATTATTATTAATAATAATAATAATATTAATGATTAGAAATAAAGATTTTTTTTGTTGCTGCACGAAAAAAAAATGTAACACGTAGATATCATCATTTTTTTTTTGTTACTACAACTAAAATAAATATTTTTTTCTGTGCCTATGCATAAATACTCGATCATGATGCAAGATACACGCTAGTAGATAACACTAAGTACGAATATAAATATAGGTAATAGGTATATAAGTATAACTTACATATACGTTTCCTCTTACATAAAGAAACAAAGAATATTATCTAAACGTATATAAAAAAAAACGTAGCTTACTCGTATTACACTAAACCTATTTAATAAATAAATAAATAAATAAATAAATATATATATATATATATATATATATATATATATCAAAACGTTTCAAACGTTAATGAGTCTGAGTCTGTCATTAAGTTGTCGCTATTATCTCGACACTAAGCATACATAAGTAACTATATTTTCTTACTTAATAGCGACCTAGTTGATCAATGAACGATTTTAATTCATTTCAAAATCAAAACTACTTACATATTATAATTTGAAATTGCGTGTAAGTATAAACGATCATAATATAGTCTGATAATTTTCATCTTTTGTTCGAGAATTTTAAAAAGACTAGATGTGTATCAAGTTTGGAAGGTAAATCGATCGATCGATCGATCGATCGATCGAATGCAGAAGAAGAAAGAAAGAAAGAAAGAAAAAAAAGAAGAACATGAGAGAGAAGTAGAGGAACAAAAGAGAGAGAGAGAGAGAGAGAGGGAGAAAGAGTTTATTGCTTGGGCTGTTATCGAGAAGGGTCTCGTCGTATGAAGCGTATGAAGCGGTAAGCAAGGTAGCTCGAACCGCCCTGTAATTCGAGCGGCACAACGTCCAAATAAAGAATTCATAATGGCGATGATGAGCACCGGTAATTTTCTTCGATACATCGAAGATACATTGGTAACTCCCGAGAACCTTGCCGATCCAACCTATCTCTTTCTCTCTCTTCTGATATCTGTCTCCTTCTTACACATTCTTTTTTCTTGCTCATTCATTGTCCACGATGGAAGGAAGGTTAACTTGAAAGATCTCGTTCCATGCTTTCTTTCTTCCTTCATTTCTTCCTTTCCTTATTCCTTTCTTACTTTCTTTCTTTCTTTCTACCTTGCTTCTTTCTGATCGATCAAGCTTGGTTGCGTTGTTATCGAGCACACTTCAAGTCTCGTTCCAGTTTGATGGTCGATCGTTTAATAACGATCTATCGAACGACCTGTTAATATTTTTACTCGATCGGGCCCCTTGGCATACTGGCTATAGCTTCTACTTACTTACTTACTTATATATTATACTTGCTTCCTTTGCTTGCTTGCTTGCTTACCTTCGTTCAAACGGTTTCTTATTGTTCGAGCTAATTAGAAACGACACGCGAGGACCAAGTCATTCATTTGTCAAGTCGGAAATTACCAAAACCCTGTCCTTTTCTTTCTTTCATCTTTCTTCTCTTTATTTTGTATTTATTTATTTTTTTTTTTTGTAAATTTAAAAAATTTCTTTAAACGTTATTTTTTGACTCGGTGTTTCATAAAATTAATAAAATTAATTGTTTGCCATATGTGCGAATATTTTCTTTAGTGTAATTACATAATTTTGTTGATTTGCATTTTGTTAAATAAATCGTTAATATATTAAAATTTTTTTTTCATTATAATTAGTAATTTTTTGGTGATACAATTATTAAGATATTTTATTATAAATATGCGTTAAATATATTCACAAATATTGTTATTTATTCTCAACCATCTGTTTCTCTTTTTTTTTTTGGAAAGGGTGAAGGGGGAATTATTATTACGATCAGTGTTAATCATAAAACAACGAAAGTTAGTTATTTTGTTTATTAGTTGATTCGCTTTTTTAATGAATGCGTAATTACATTGTCAGCTTTGTTTTAATACGTTTGGCGAAGGTAACATTCATTTTTTACAAAGTCATTTTAACCGACGACAAGAACGTAGGCCAAAAAAGAGTAGCCCGAATGATGTTGATGTTGATGATGTTGATGATGATGATGATGATAATGCATCCTGATCCAAGAGCAAAACAACGGACGTCTGTACATTAAAAAAACGATCCTTTTTGCGTGTTTGAAAGACGATGCTTGGTGCTTAAATGAAGTGTGTAGGGCATTTCAAAATTCGAATCGATCTGTCGATGAATCTCACGAAGAAATAAATTTGCAACATTGTAACCAACGAGGACAATCCCCGTAAGGGACGTATAAAGTTTTTCGCGAGAATAATACGTTCCTCTTGTCTCGAAAAATTGACGAGGTTTAACTCGGTGCTGAACGAGAAAGAGAGAGAATAAAAAATGAAAACGAAAAAAATATAAACGAGATAAAAAGAATATGAGAAAATGAAAGAAGATTCGCTTCCTTAAAAAAAATGAGATACCTCCGAGCTATACGCGTCAAAGAAAATTACAACTTTTCGTCGACCCCCGTACAAGTTAACGAGATGTAACGAAATAAGCATTACGTCAAACGTTGAACAAAAATTCTACAATGTATGAAAACGGATTAAATTGGAAGAAGAAAAAAAGAACAAAAAATATGGTACCCATCAATTTTGTCTATTTTAAAAATTCACATTTATTTCACATACAAAACATATTAGTTTCGATCAGTCTACAAAATTTAAATAAAATATTTGAAAATTTTTTGTACATTTTTCCTGAATCGATTAGGATAGTTTTAGATAACGAAATAGAAATTAGTGTTCGAAAATCTCTATAATGGAATCGAAAAAACAGAAGTCGCGCGTGCGAGCTTGAAATTTTCTATTTCTATCTCTCTCTTTTTCTTGTTCTCTACATTTTGCATAATCTCCTTTGGACGATACGTTCAATAACGACTCACAGGGATCATTTTCCTGGCATTGACACGCCCACGTAATTCGGACTCATTTACTCGTTGACTCGCTTAACCCGCAGCCAGTCATGCGTCAGTCAAGCCGGTCGACTGCCAGCCCGCAGATCCATAATTTCGATGTGAGCCGCTTTAGCACGCGAGAAACGAGTTTTCTCCGCGTGCACCTACGTGCCGTGGTAATTAGACGCGAATCTAGACACCCCGGAGTGGTAAGTTTGTAGTGGTAGCTCGCGAACCTCGTTAATATAAAATTTTTCGTTCCTTACGGTTGGTATCTCAACTTCTTCTCAAAGTCCTCTCTTCTTTCTTTCGTTTTTTCTTTTTTTTTGGTTTTTTTTTCTGTCTTGCTTTTCGTGATTTTATACATTTCTTTTATACGATATCTTTACGAACGAACGAACCAAAGAAAATAAAAAAAAAGAGAAGTAGAAGAATAAAAAAGGGATACCTGTTTTCGTTACTTACATCTCGTTATATCCTTCTCACTCGACAGGTGTAACTTCAAAGTTAACTGTCCAATTTTCAAAGAAGAAAGGAGAGTTGTCCAATTTTCAACGTATTGCGTAATACGTCAAAATGAGACAAAGCCAACTCGCAATTTATTTATTTTTCTTTAATTTCTACGATACGTCATTATTGAAATTAATCTTGATTGTAGGTATATAAAATCGTTCATAAATTTATTTCTTACGTCTTAATTATATAAATTAACCATTGATTCCCGTTAACTGTATAGACGCATTTTAAAAATATCTATTTGATTAATTATTACTTCTAATATTTAATATTTCCTTTTTTTAAATAACGAAGATGGTAACTACTTTACCGACCGAATTCCAAAATAAAAATAAAAAATGTAATTTTTGTTTTCGATACCTAGGTTGGTAAGAAAAAAAAAAAGAAATTTTTCGGAAAGATTTTCGAGAGTTAAGAGTACGAGTCTTGTAATACGAAAGAGAGTTCGTTAGCGTCCGGCTGTTGAATATCATGGCTTTTTAGCCTCCAGGTGTCATTAGGGCGCGGACGGACGGGCGGACGCTGATTGGTCTCGGCCGATCGCCTTGGGGGACACCGGCCCATCAGCTGTCCCATTCGCGCCGGAGACGATGAGGACAACGAAGAAGACGAAGAAGACGAAGAAGAAGAAGAAGAGACGAGAACGAAAACGTCGAGACTCAAAGGAGGAGGTGGACGAGCGAAACCGATTCGCCACCGAAGAACGATCTTCCCCTCGTTTTCCAGCTCTTTCTTTCTTTCTCAAACTCTTCCTCGCTTGTCTCTTCATTTCGAACGAGAACGACGACTACGACGACTTGGAGGTACTTGATCAGTCATCGTTTCAAGGTCATCTCTTTTATAAGAATACAAATCTTTATACGAAATAAACAATAACGGCTAACAAGATAAGAAAAAGATGTAAAAAAATAAGACAATTTTTTGTCTTATTTTTAGTGATTTTATTTTCTTCGTTAAGTATAATATGTATTCGTGTAACGTGTGGTTTGAAAGTCGGATAGCTCTCCTCCCGTTCAACGAGTACGAGTACTTGAAGAACAGAAATTATCGTGTTGCAGAGAAACAGCATCATACACATATGAATGCATGTATGTGTGTTTCTGCATGCTGAATTACAAAGTCTGCTAAAGTAATATTTTCTTATTTTCTTACTTAGGTACTATAATGTGGTACTAGGATATAAAATGTTTTTAAAGAAAGCATTCATGGAAAAGATGTATAAACGCGAAATTCTTAGAGACTAATTTCAAAGGACTAACGAACGAAGCAACATCACAGGCAACGTTAACAGCATCAACAGGCAGCAAAAGGGTATAGCACTATTCGAAAAAAAGGGGGCGCGGCAGGTATGAGTTAGAAAAGATGGCGAATCGACAGTCCAATCTTAATCTCGAAAAGAAAATTAATCACCGAGCAGGAGTAGCAACACCGACACCACAGTACGTTCCATATAACGCATCCCAACCGTGCCAATACAAAAGTTGGCAAACTCTCGTTAGTCGGAACCAGATAGTTTTGTTCGTCTCCTACACGTAGAGAAAGAGAAAGAAAAAAAGAGTGAAAGAGAGAGAGAAAGAGAGAGAGAGAAATCCTCCTCCCGTGTAAATGGAGCTCGTTGGCGAATGAGAGAAGATCAAAGACCCCGGCAGGTAGTAGAGAACACACTTCTCTCTTTCTCTCTTTTTCTCTTTCTCTTTCTCGTTCTCGAAGAAACGTCAGTTCGCAGGAATTCAAAAAAGGCGAACTTGGAACGAGAAAGATCGACATGCGGCACAGAGGGTCGTTCCGGATATATTAACGAGGTCCGAACGATCGAAATTACGAATCCGAAAGAAGGATAGAATAAGAGAAAAGAAAAAAAATAAAGAAGAAGGAGAAGATTAGGTGGGAGGTGAGATTGAAGGCCAGGAGGGACTAGGAACGGACTCTTTAATATAATACTTTCGTGGAAACGAGAGCGTTAATGTCCGTTAGCTCGATCAATCATCTTTTAGACCAGTTTTACTTAGACAACTTGTCAGTATTCTAACACGAGTTAACAACAATAACAACAACAACAACAACCACTACTATCAACATTACCAATTTAAAAGAATTTTTCTGCTAAGAATATCTACCAACGAGCTCTGTGACCTATCGAACGATCTTGTAAGGGATCAATTTCATCCTTAAGAAAGTTAAGTCTTTTTCTTTAATACTAGGTACTCTATCAGAAATTGCGTTAGGTTTAAGCACTAGCTCGTTTAGCGGATCAACTTGAATCCTTTGCGTAAAATTAGAAAAATAAAAGAATAAAAAATAAAAGAGTGAGAGAGATGAAGATAGATAGATAAAAAAGAAATAGATGGAGTGAGCATACGAGTTAGCTAGCTGGCTAGCTAGCTGGCTAGCTAGCGCGTGCGTATCGAGAAAGACGATCACGAATCACGATGACGTCAGGTTGACGGAACGGAACGGGTACCGGATAAGTTAATGGCGAGCGAGGAAGGCCTAGGACTGAGGCTGGCCCCAGCAGCGGCGCGGCCTCCTGATTACAGACCTCAGAATCCTCTACACTCTCGCTCTCACCTCGGTTGTGTTGGGTTGGGTTATGTTGTGTTGTGTTCTGTTCTGTTGTACCGGGCCGCATCCAAGATATCACTATAGATCACTAGTCTGCCATGAGTTCGTAGTGATCGAGGTATACCTTAGTCTTGTTCGTAAATGTATACATACGCACGCACGTGTGTATATGCATGTGTATGTGTGTGTGATGTTGCTCCCCTTCTTCGTAAGCCAAGAAGGTGCTTCACCCGTTCTCGCATTCCACTTTCTCGTGAAATTTATTAACGACAACAACGACGACTGCTCTTTCTCACCTTTAAACAAATTCCACATATTTTGAAAAAGAAATAAAGATTTAAAAGAAGCAGATTCTTATAGATGTTCTTACTTGTTTATTTTCGACCACCGGAAGATCTTGCGATCCATGTTCCCTTGTTTTTTGCCTTGAGACCAAGCGCCTTTGATGAATTGCTCCCCCCCTCCTATAAATTCAGTGACCAGCTGACTCGATCGTTTTTCACAACTACCGGTCAGATAGAATTTTTCTTTTATTTCGTGTTTTATTTTTAGTTGACTTTTATTGTCGAATTTGGGTTGGTCCACCCAGAAAAACAAAAAAGCTTACATTTTATATAAATGTATTAAATTTTAGTCATTAATTCTATAGCATACAATGACATCTGGAAAACTTGAATGTGTTCTCATCATTTATCAATTAATTTATTATATTCAATTATGTTAATTAATTATTAAATAGCACTTTAAATATCACAGTCTGTTTTTGAGCTTACGAAAAACTGTTCAATTTATTAAAATCAAATAATATCTCATAACCACACATCAAATTCCAATTTATTTCTAACGTCAAAGGGGTTAATCATCTGATTATTCAATCAGTCACTAACAATTTATTAGAAATCTAAAAATATTCATCAAACATATCTCGAACCTTATATTTTTCCTTTAATTATGATCTCCAATAAAAAGAAAAAATACCATAGTATATCGTGATAGACGATCGAAAGGATTCACTTAAAATTTCAAGAAGCAGATTCTCAGGAACGTCGTCGTTAGGTAAGAAATTTATTTAAGCATGGAGAGAGGAAAGATTAACGGAACAAGGAAATGAATGCGTCAAGTCGAACGTTTCGATAGAGAAGGAAAGGAAGGAGATAAAAGAGAATAAGAGGGAGAGAAAAGTTGGGTATAGTCCTCCTTGCGCCGTTTAAGAGAGATTTAGGTTCGACTATGGGTTCCCGAGAGTTAGCTGCATGTGGCGTGTGTGTCGGCTGTGGTAGATTAGAGACCGCGGGATAATTAAGTAGCGCCTTCGAATAACGCCTGACTACACCACACTGAACACGACTATACATATAAATGTATATTATGCACGTATGTATGTATGTATRCATGTGTGCGTATTCATACGTGTTTATCTATGCACGTGTATTATGGCGTGAGTATGTATGGATGTGTATGTATGAATGTGTAAAGGTACGATATAGGTATAGATATTTGTGTATGAGTGTATAGCTCATTCGTGTTTAGGATTTCCCTTTGAGAAGATATTTCACTTTTTGTATTCTTTAAATTCTTTGACGATTAAATCCTATTTTCTGTCCCCCCTCCTTTTTCCTTTCACGTTTCGTGACTTTTAGCACTACTAGGGTCGTTCTTCAATATTAAACATTGATATACGTATAACATAATCCGAAAATAAATCTTTTAAAATAAAGGTATAAGTATATTTAATATTAATATATTAACGTTATTTTTAACAATCATATTTTTATTTCAATATATATTTATGTTTCTAGTATGTGTATTAAATTAAATCGATGATTAGTAAAAATATAAATCATTAATCATAGAGATGATTAAAAGTGGAAAAAAACTATATATATTAGAAAATGATATTGGAATAAATGGATGTAGAATTTCACGATATTGTCCATTTTGAAAGAGACAAAAGAGTACCCCCCGTCTAGCTGAAGGATTCCATGGATCCCAAGGAAAAGAGCAAAGCATGGGGATTCGGATTATTAGTGAGCGGGTAGTCGTAGAAGGTGTGATTCTGACGTGTCGGACGCCTCTTCTCTCTGCAGGTGAGAGACTTAAGAAAAAGAGAGAACGAAAATATAAGATAGCACGAAAATAAGAAAAAGATAGGACGACTCTGGGCCCGTACTTGGGCTCTAAGAAAGAAAAAGATGGAAAGAGTAGAGAATATCAAGAAAGATAAAGAGAAACGAAGGACAGGTAGGTCCAAATCGTATTGGACGAGGAAAGAGAGAAAGAGTGTGTATGTGAGAGAGAGAGAGAGAGAGAGAGAGAGAGAGAAAGAGAGAGAAATGCTGAGAAGGCGCGAGAGAGCAGCAAGAAGGGTGGCTGCGGTGGGAGAAGATCAAACGAGCCGACAAGCCACGGGGTGGTCTCTACCCGCGCTCATTCTCCGATCTTCCTTCTCTTAGTCTCTGCCTACCATCCTCTCTCTCTTTCCCTCTCATTCTCTTTCTACCTTCCTCTTTCTTACTCTTTCTATTCTTCTCTCTCTTATACTACAGTTCTACTACTTTCCTTCTTCATCTCTACCTCCTTCTTTACCAGTTCGATTCTTCTATCTCTTTCTCTCTCTCTATCTCTCTTTCTCTTTTCATCATATCTTCCTCTTTCCCTTCGCAAGTTATATTATTCATATTTCCACGCTTATATTTCCCGACTATGTGGTTCGGCTATCTACGTTCACGTTTCTCTCTCTCTCTCTCTCTCTCTCTCTATCTCCCTCTCTCTCTCTCTCTCTCTCTCTCTCTCTCTCTCTCTTTCTCATCTTATTTTTGTTTTTCTTGTACTTTTTTTTTTTCTTTTCTATTTTATTATTTTGTATTTTTACTACATTGGACCAAGTAGTACGTACCTTATGCCGACGGCAACATTCTGAAGATAAAATTCGTATCTCTATCGATCAACGACGACTCAGCCTTTTAATGGGAGAGGGGAGAGGTGAGGAGGGTGGGGAGAGAGAGGAAGAAACACGTGGAAGCACCTGGTTTAATCGATCGATCTTAATTAGAAAGTTTTTCTCATTTTTTCCTCTTTCCCTTCATACCTCTTTTCTATTATCTTTTCTTTCATTTCTATTCATAGTTCRTGAATATAGGAAAAAGGGAGAGAGAGAGAAGAATTTTATTTCTGTTCTCAAGTTTCTTTTCCGATAAACAATTTTAGAAACGTTTAACACTTTACGTGTTTCGAAGTACAATATAATATTATTAAAGATCTACGGTAATAATAATAATAATTGTGTGCACATAATCATTAAATTTATAATTACGCTATTAGAGATGGACATGCTGGTTAGATCAATGAGATAATGTTAAAATGATTAAAAAGGTCTTTTAGATTTGCTCGTAAGATCTATCTTTTTTAATTGCTTCAACTATTATTATACTTTTTTATCTATGTATTTTATTAGATCTCATTAGATTAGTAGATGGAACAGTTTTGTAGCGTTTAGAAAAGCATACGCGTTAAAATGTTAATTGCAATATCAGTTTTCAGATAATATAATAGGTTAGATAGGTAGTTGGTATAACCAAAACAGGAAACGTCTGGACCGTTTTCGATCTGGATGATAACGAGCGATATTCGATGCTAATTACCCTTCCTGTTAACGTGCGATGAACAGATAATACGAACACGAGGACTGTAATTACATTCTCGTAGTTGGAACACCCACGTTGTTATAGACATTTTTTTCCTTTTCCTTGAATTTAATTATTATCAAGACTCGACGTGTAAATACTGAAATAAAACGTCGCGTTTTTTTCGATTGGCTTTCTTTTATTTTATTAAAAAAAAAAAAAGTTATTTCTTTTAATATTTAATAAACAATTTCTTTTTAAATACAATACAATTATTTTTTAATTTATTTAATGCAAGAAAAATGAAGACACAGTTTATCCTGGCTATTAAATATTTATTTTTAAATAAAAATTAAATAAAATTTAATATATTATATTAGTTACAGGTATAATCTTTGATTATAACATGAAATGATTCGACAAAAAAATAATTTCTCATAGTTATTATGATTTAATGAATGAATTAATATGACAAAGAGAAAATGACAAAAATTCATTTGTTATGTTATTTAACGGATAGAGAATCGATACGCTGAATTAATCAGGATACAAAATAAATCTCTAAGAAAAGTGGACATTGAGTCAGCGAACTAAACAAGAAATAAATCTCAACGAAATTAGGAATGCACCGTGAATCCGAATTCAGCGTGATCATGCCATTACCGATCGATCGTATATCGTTTTTGTTGGTGACTCCTTCAACAGTGTTTCTTCTCTTAGGATCAATCTTGTCTAATTTTACTCTTTTCATTTTAAATTCTCCAAATTTTATACAATGTTTGGACGAAGATGATCGAATTTCATAAAGATTTCTATTAATGTGCAATTAAAAAAGAAAAAAAGTCTTCTCATTATTGAGGCTAATATTTTTCTTAATTTTTATTTGGTATCATATAAATAAATAACACTACTTTTAATTAAAAAATATTTTTATTGATATTAAACCTTCTTTCAACTGTGATGCCACTCTAACACCTTTTAAAGATCCTAACTATAATATTTAAAATATTGAGAACAAAATTATTAATTTATATTAAATAAAATACTCATATTCATAAAAATAATTTATCTTCTTCTTTTCTTATAACAAAATATTGATCATAAATAAAAATATTATATAAATAAATATAAAATAAACACGACGGAAGAATAATTGATAAATATATTATTTGATTAAAGAAAAATATGTACTCTCGTTATTTAAAATAAAACAAAACAAAAAAATAGTCAAAAGTAAATATTAAAATTCTCGTAAAAAATTCTGTCGAATATACGAAGAATAAATGTTAGGGTTCAATCGAATCATCCTCGGTTGTACTACGCTAATAAATTCGCAGAGAATCATAAAGAGTACAGAGAGAGAGAGAGAAAAAGAAAGAGAGAGAGAGAGAGAGAGAGAAGAGAAATAAAGAGAGAGAAGCAATGATTTTAGTTGCAAATCGCAAAGCGCCGCGAGAACCGACAAAGGCCCTCCCCCATCAAAAGGACCGCTCTTCTTCCTCTCTCTCTCTCTCTCTCTCTCTCTTTCTCTCTCTCTCTTTTACTCTCTTTCTTTTTCTATTCCTTCCTTCGTAAGTTACTTCGTTCCTCTTTCTATCTTTCTCTTTCTTTTTCTCTTTCTCTTTTCTTTCATTTCTTCTTCTTCTTCTTCTTGTTTTTCTTGTTGTTGTTCTTCTTCTGGTTCTTCTTCTTCTCTGAAGAGCAGAATGTCTCCGTTTCTCCACACCTTCGCCATTATCATACAAACATTGATGACGACCAGTCGTAGCCGATGCCGGAAAAGTATTGCGGTCTTCTCAACCACAACATTATCCTCACCGTAATCGTAAGGCGAATCCCCACCTTTCTTTCTCTTACGAGTCGGCCTTTCGATGAAGACGACAAGTCTTGGAGGAAGAAGAAGAAGAAAAGAAAAGAAAACATTCGTTTCCTCTTTCTTCAAAAGGAAAAGAAAAGGAAAGAAAGAATTCACGTAAAAAATCAGGGTATACCGAAAGGGCAACGAATGATGATCATTGTCCAAGCTTCCGAGAGTTTCATCTTTTTTATTTTGAAACGTTAATTATTTTCCTGGTCCTGAACAAAAAACAAAAGGCGGGAGCAAATTCCTTTTTTTGGGAACACTTTTAAAAAAGCTAAACATTCTTATTCTCTTTTTTATTATTTTCTTTCAAGACTATATCGAAAGGTGGCAGGAGGACTATCCTTAAAAAAAAAATACAGGAAAGAAGATCTCGAAACTATTAGGTAGGTACAATATTATTATATTTAACAGGGTGGGAGTAAGAAGAAGGGTGGTCCAGGTGGTGGATACTAGAAGAAAATTATTAGTAACAGCGAACTGGAAACTTAGCCGTTTGTTTCTTAAGGACCTCCGGAGAAAAGGCTAATTGACTTTTGTTGAGTTTTAATGGTATCGAACAACAACAATAACAACATTCTTCCGACAACTATTTTTTTAATTTTACCACCACGTTTAAGTATACCAAGCATATCGAGAATATTGTAAAATTCTATCCAACTCTCTCTCTCTCTCTCTCTCTCTCTTTCTTTCTTTCTCGTTCAGTGTTCCTATCCGGCTGGCACCTCCCGCGGCCATCCGTTGCATTACCCTCGGCATCTATAGCTCAATTTGCCGACACCTCGCTAAGTATAGGTTGGGTGGGTGGTCCTTGCTCGGCACCATAAGACCCACAAGGAGAGGGGCTTAGACCCGACCTGGGATGATAGCTGTAGAGAAAGAGAGAAAGAAATATAGATGGAAAGTGCAAGTAGAGAGAAACGAGCAGGGCAGGGGTGAGAGGGAGGGTTGTATCAGGGTGGAGGGATGGAGAGTGAAATAACGTCGAAAGGGGTGGGATGGAGAATGAAGTAAAAAAGGAAGTAGAGTAAAATTTGTGCGTACGAGTAAGAGTTAGTGAACGAGTGAGAAAGAGAGTGTGAGATAGTGAGAGAGTGAGAGAGAGAACATTTACCTCGTATATCTTTTAGAAGGTATGAGACAATGGAGCTTCGATATCGAACTCGATGCTGTTCAAGGAAATACTGGTCACACCCACTCTCTTTCTGTCTTTTTTCTTTTTTTTTTCTTCTCGTTTTTTATCTTTCTCTTGACGTTTTTTTTTAAACTTCTACCTCTTCTTATTCTTTCTTTGGTGTCTCTTCCGTAGGTGTCCACGTGTATATCTTGGACACGCCGAATATATATTTTATCGTGTCCTTCTATCGTATCATCGCATCTTCTTTATTCGTGTAGGTGGATATATGCGCAAGAATATGGCCACCTTTATATGGTTGAGATGAGAATTCAGATCAGAGAGGTTCCAATGCATATATATATATATTTTTTTTTTTGCAACAACACCGTATCTAATTTGTGATTTCTTTTTTTTTAATATTGTTTCACAAAGATGAGTACATTTATTGGAATTAAAATTTCATATTATTTTAGTTATGTAATAAAACTGTTTTTATTAGCAAGGAAAAAGTTGATATGTTCGAAATGATAAGAAGAAATTGAAGAAAATTTTTGTTAATCATTTATAATTTCTGAGCAAAATAAAATCCTAAAAATTTTCCTAAAGTCGGTATATAATTCGTACTAAAGAATTCTATGGCATACTACTCGTAAAAGTTTCTTCTAGGAATAAGCATAACTCAAAATTAGAGCCTACCGTGTAACTACGGAAGCTCGTACGATTTCTTCTCTTATTTGCAACAACCTTACAGTGTGTAGCGTTGGGAAAATTCTAGAAATAAATGAAACTTCAAAAAAAAAAAAAAAACAATTCCAACACATGCAACACGTACACAAAACTTATCGTAGATTTATTATAATATATCCAATTAATTCAAAATAATCATGGGAAGGGTCTAAGTTCGAGTTGGAGAAAGGCAAAGGTTTTATGATCAAACATTACTTCTTCTTAAAAAATAAAAACTTCACATATAAATACACGTAATAAATATACAAATACAAATATTACATACGCGTATATATTCATGAACGTGTTGGAATTTAAAAAAAAAAAAAAATAAAAATAAAATACTTGTTTGTCGGAATGTGTCTAGGAACGATCTCAACCTGTAATCCCCTATCAAGGATTAAAATAACGTATCATTATTAAATAGCTTGATTAAGCATAAGTTAATCGTTAGAAGTATAAGTAGGGTTCTTGTTCGTGAAGGATGAACAAAGTCCTGTCTTTTAATCCAATCTTGTATTCGATTTTGTTCTTAACAAAAGGCTGAACTTTAGACACGCGAACTTTAGCAACTTTATGACTGACATTGAATTCTGTTACATGCTTTCTCTCTTTATCTTTCTCATGTAAATCCTTTCCTTCTGTCTTTCCAATTCTTCCTCTCTTTCCCTTTCTCCTTGCAGTTACCGCATGCGTACAAAAGCGGGAACACGAGGGAAGAGTTTCCGTATGAAAGACCGTACCAAGCACCGACTCTTCGATCAGGCATTAGAAACGATAACACCTTATGGTATACGTAAAATATTATTAACAGGAGTGCTTCTTTTTATGGTGTAACGTACTGGAACGACATTCTGACACTTTTCTTTTTTTACGATATTTTTAATGTTTCCAAAACGAATAAGAAATTTTGAGTATCACAATAAACTTTAATTCAATCATAGTGATGTCTCAACTATTTTATTATTTTATTATTTGTATTATTGTATTATGTTTGTTTGACTTTAAGTTTGATTATATCTAAAAAAAAAAAAAATATAAAATAATAATATAAATTTTGTTTAATTTATTTTTTTATAACAATTTGTGACACAGAAAAAGCTACTTTAAATTTCATTTCAATTGATATTTGAACATAAATTGTCTTTGATTAAAAAGCTTGATAAGAAGTGAGATAACTTTTATTTAAAAAAAAAAAAGCACTGACTAATAGGATATTATTGCTACTACGGATGGTTTGTCGTCATCTTCGTTGAAGAAATAGTAAGAAGAAGAAAAAGAATGAGGAGGAGAAGGAGGTGGGGAAAGAAAACGTCTAACGTATCCGTCAACGAATTACGATAGTCGTCGGAAAGTATCAGCTTATTACCGCAATTCGACTCGCTTTCTAAGTATTCAAGCGCTTCTATATAACAAGTTAGAAAAATTTATTTAACTTCGTGGAATTTCTTTTTATACTTTATCATCCATGTGTATATACATATACATGTATCTGTTTATGTATGTATGTAGTGGTTTAATCAACGGTGCGCACATTCCATAAGCGATTATTATACACGTACAGTGAAGTTCTCTTTTTGCTTGTGTGAGCAAATACACAAACGTATGCAATAATATTCGAGAACGCGTAATTCGGAAGTCATTCTTAAACGAAACGGTAAAAAAAACCAGAATATTCTCTCTCTCTCTCTCTCTCTCTCTTTCTCTCTTTCTCTCTTATGGTTAGTGTGTACCGCCTTCGAAATTATAAATAGTTGAAAAATACGACTCTCTCGAAGAAAACATAAAAATATAACTTCGAAATGAGGAAAAAAAGGTTCTCGGGGCATATTACGAGATAAATTACGATCGAAACGAACGGTAGGGTGTGGGGGAAATCGAAGAGAAGGGGTAAGAGAGGAAGAGACAGATATTCCTTTTTTAACCGATTTTCGAATTCTACCAACGTGTATGTGTAATATGTGTGATATGTGTAATCGTAATGTACGATTTTATAAAAGACGATATAACAGTTTTATGTGTATCTTCTAAAATAAACTCGATTAAACTGTTACGAGATAATTAGAATTTTTAAACAGAGACGAAAATTTCTCTCTTTTCTCTGTCCCTCTCCCTCCTCCCCTTGGATCATACCTCTTCTCAATCCTCCTGTCCTCATTCTTCGTTTCTTTCTCTCGTTACACTCGAGAGCTAATTCGTGCACGGTGTTCCAATTAGTCTCGATGATATTTCCTCTCGTCTTTTCGATGTAGCGGTAATTTTTCGTCCAATAAAATATTTACAACTTGTAATTCGTATAATTAAACTGTTACAAGATCGAATCGGTTACATTCGCGAGTTTTTTTCCCGCTTATCATTATTTAAAGAAGGATTTACTATGACGAGAATTCTATTAACGTTTTAATTTGTTTTCTGTTTTCGAAATTTTTCGTATCTTCGTTGTATCGGATAAAATAATGTTTGAAGTTACAGACGATGATGGATCAACTAGAAAAAAAAGAGAAATTTGTATAATAAAATCCATCCTAGCCAGTCTCTAATAAATTGTTTACATCTTTTAAGTTAATGAAATTGTGATTACACAATTTAGAGAAGGACTTTTATACAAAATTATTAAATAAAATGTCTCACAATAGACATTTGCTATACAAAAAATTGAATTTTATCAAAAACAGAAAAACAAGATACCAATTTCAACATTAAACCTATCCATTTATTCGTGTTAGATAAATAGGAAAATGTTTAAAAAAAAAAAAAGCGTAAAACGATATTCATAAAATATCCAATAATTCTGATAGAAAATAAACAAAAATTTTCTATAAGGATTCATTCAGATTATATTAAGTGCTTCCGTGTTGCTGGTCGTTTTCTTTTCAAACTATCCTACCACTACTCCACCCCAATCTCAATCACCCTTCCTCCTGCCACCCACCAATAACCACCACCTAAAACCCTATTCTAGTAGGTCGTTTCGCGATCGTTAATTAATTCGAGCGCTTAATCCTTCAACCGCTAGGTGCAGCAGGAGAATCGTCAGAAAAGCAACTACGCCACAACGGATTTGCACTCATTGATAGGTAAAAGACATACCTGCGTTTTTGATTTCACGGAGTACGCGATCATAATTCTGTCTTTTAATCGATCTATAAACGCAAGGAGAGAGAAAAAGAATTAGAGAAACGAGAGAAAAGGAAAGAGAAAGAGAGAGAGAGAGAGCAATAATATTTTCGGTATAGTGTAAGCGGTGTGTTCGTGCCGTGGTACGTGCGGCCCTGTGTGACTCGTGTAATTGGCTCCCAACTGGACTTCAAAGGGCGCCGCTCTCCTTCATCCAAGCCGCCATTAGTGTGAGCGAGTGAGAACGAGTGAGTGAGTGAGTGAGTGAGTGAGTGAACGAATGAGTGAACGAGCACGAAAGAGAGAGAGAGAGAGAGAGAGAGAGAGAGAGAAACGTGGCAGGTTCTCTCCGAGGCGGCACGAAAGATCGAAAGAGAGAAAGAGAGAGAGAGAGACAGAGTTATATGAAAATTATACGCGCCGTGTAGTCGAACTTGAGCGAGTAAGAGAGAGATGGACGATCACGTGTACGTGTATGAAAGAATGAGATAGAGTGAGATTCTGGAGAGGGGAGTGAGGGTGCGAAAGAATGGAATAAGAGAGGGGTGCTAATGACGAGGAGAAAAAGAGAGAGAGAAATAGAATGAGGCGGTAGGAAAAAGGGGTGAAAGAGAGGGACGGAAGGATCGTGGAACAAGGACACGCTATATGTGCATCGTGTTGCGACTTAAGGACGATGAAAGTGAGAGAGAAAGAGTAAGAGTGGTGGGAAGGGTGAGAAGGGTAGTAAAAGAGTGAGAGACGAACAAGACAAGCAAGATTGCTCATCCATGTTTCTCGTGGTGGGATAGATAGTGTTCGATACGACGGACCCCTGTCTCATTTGGTTAATCGTCCGATATATGTGTCTTCTCTTTCTTTCTTTCTTTATTTTTTTTTTCTTTCTTTCTTTCATAACAATCGAATAAATTATTACATGAATGCCATGTTCCTCAAGTGTGTCTGGATCGTAATCGAAGTATTGATAGGAATAATTCATATCAACGATAATCGATAACTATACTTTAAATGAAGTATTCGAAGAATCATAACGTTGTACTTATTTACATACATACATAACATACATTTAGAATATGTGTGATGATTACTGTGACTAGTTAACAGCGTCGAATAAATTTTTGTTAATATTATACAATTATACATATTTTTATAATTATAATATTATATAATTAAGTTTGTTCTCTTATTTGGTGACTTATATGTTATATCATAGTAATAATTATGTATATCAACACAATTATAAATTCTATTTTATATATATATTTGTATTTTTTGTTTTATTGAAACTCGTTCTTCCTGTTTTTTTAAATAATTTAATTTTTGTATGTGTGGACGGTTGTAAGAGTGAATATTTTGGTGAAAACAATCGGACGTAGTACGATCCATCATAATCATAATCATATTGGACTCGTAGCAAAGCAGATTTTTAGTCTCCCACGGTTCGCGACGCGGGAGTCTTTCAAAGACGACGAAAACGTGCAAGAAGAGAAAAAGGGGTGAAGGCTAGGTGGAAGGAGGGCTAGACTGGAGAAAGAGATGGGGGTGTTTGTTGGTCTCGTTTGGATGTCGGAGAATCCGACGAATCGGAGCTGCTCTCTGCTCCAACGAGAGTCCTAACAGCCGAGGACACGGGTCGTTTAGGCGGCTCCTTTCTTCGATCATTAGTCCGCGTCCACGACTCTGAGTCGTAAGCCTACTAGCGCGCGCGCGCGAGCACGCATCGCTCTTCAAAAGGCATCATAGGGAAAAGGCAACAGCACCCTCCTTAAAATCAAACCCTATTCTAAAAGCTCTTATTACTCTACGTTTAACTTAATATTTTGACACGATTACGACGAATTTTCTTATCTTCTAAAATATTAGCTTAAAAAATATTAGGATTATATGTTCATATATTTTTAATTTTTCTACAAATTTTGAGGATTTGTTATTTCGTTTTGTTTTGTTTAAATATAATGATTTTAATATTTGTAAATAATTTTGATCGGTGCTCATATACTAAAATATTAACATTTATATATATAT
>NW_015148974.1:4235243-4303259 GCF_001465965.1 Polistes dominula | reverse complement strand
TATATATATTGTTATATAATATTAATATATTAGGTATATATATAACATTAATATATAATACGTTTTTATATTATAGAAACTAATTAATTATAATTTAAAGTTAATTTTATAATATACTGACTAAATATATTTAAAAAAAAAAAAATACAAATAAATATTTAATTCGTATCAGTTAAAATTGCATGTTTACAAATAAATAAATCAAATAATAATCATTAAAAAAATGTAGATAAATATATTTCAATTATATAACATCAATCGTATCATTAACATATTAATTTATTCCAATTTGTTTTTTGTTTTTTCTTTAAATAAATTTTTAAGTCTTTGAAAGAATAGTAGATCAAACGTATAAAAAGAATACAATGGTGGTTAGTTGGTTGGTTGGTTACTTACTCGAGTGTCGGCATAATGGAAGAAGAAAAGAAACATAGAAAGACTGACAAGGATGCTCGCGAAGGATGTTATCTTTGTTGAAAGAGGGTTGAGAATCTCTATTAGGATTCGAAAGATTAGCAGCATCAGGGACGGATTTCTACATGAGCCTTTCGTTGACCATTCGAACACAACTCCCCGATGAGTTTAAAAGCGTTTCATTAGAATAATCATAAAGTTTATTGCTTCTAATGCGATCTGTAAAACTTTTATTAGCCGCTTTTTTCTTTTTCTTTTTTATAAATTCTTCTTTCTTTATTTTCATCCTTCTATTCGAAAAGGGAACAATTATTATCGACGATATAGATAGAATAGAATTAGAAACGTTATTCAAATAGAAACATTTTAGAAAAAAAAGTATTCATATTTATTTAACAAACAAACAAACAGACAATACAAGCTCGTTTCAATCGAAAATTGTTTGATTAGTAAACGAAAAAAAAAAATGAAATGGGCTGTTCGAAAAAGTTTCTCACCTGATCACTAACAGTTTCTTTTGTATCGATCCAAATTTTATTATATTTATTTAGTGTTTTTTTTTTTTTTTTTTTATTAGTCTTCAAGACTTTTAGCTTTTCAATTCATCTATGTTGTCCTTGCTATTTTGAATTATTTTATTTGTTAAGTAAACTATGCGATATTTGCGTTAGGATACATAATAAAAAATATATATATTTTTTTTTTCTTGGATATATAAATATAATACGACAAAATATATACATATAAGAAAAAATATATAAAATAAGATAAGTGATGATCGTTATATCGCTTTTAGGTGTATGTTTTTAACGACAAGCGAGTAATCGAATAGTTTTGTGTCTCCTTTGTTAAAAGGCAAATACACGGAAGCACGATTATGTGACAGGAGTTGAGAGAGAACAAGAGAGAGAAAAAGAGAGAGAAAGCGAGTACCGATTACAGGAGGATCTTTCGAAAAGGGGTAAGAGGGGATGCACCGTGATACAATCAATTTATCGATCAATCAGAATTCGTGTCTGACGTAGTGAAAAATTGACTTTACCTTGTACGCTTCCTCGAAATGTGCACACTCATTCCGCAGCTGCTCCGCTGCCGTCTCTCCCGCCTTCCACCAACCACCCCCTGAACCTCCTCTTCTCCTCCTCCTCCTCCTCCTTTTCCTTCTTCTTCTCCACTCCTCTCAACATCTCACAGAGAACACGACCGATAGCCTGCTGGTTATATTTAATTCATCGTTTATTTAACCCCGTGCATATAATCCTGAACTTACGCAACGAGTTCCTATCTACGCGTATTATTTTCTTAATTAACGTTTTTGAAAAATTAAACCTCGTTGGTTTTACACTTAAGAGAACAAAAAACATGATTTTCGATGAGTATCTCGTATTTTCTCGAAAAAATGTCAGCGAATTATTATAGGAAGTCGAGTTGAAACAAGATTGGATGTTGTTTCTTTTTTTGCATATTAATTTTTCTTTTTATTGATATAAGGAGATATCAATTTAATTGGATGATAAGTTAATTTTTTCTTGTCATTTTTTGTAATGATAGAGTCATTTTTCTATAGTCACTTTTATACTTATTTCTTTTGAAAATGAATTTCATGACATTTGTTGTACTACTGTATATTTAATGATAATAAATATGATAATTAATATGAGAATGGATTGCAAATTTTTTAATTCAAATAAAATTTCTTTCCGTGTTAGAGGATCAATTCTTTTCAACCCACCCACGTAGTTCGACGGTCACTTTTGTAATAATTCGTATAGGTTTATTTGTCGCAGTAGGTTTCGTGATACCATAATAGACTAAAGATCTATGATATTTTTCCGGTCAGTTTTATATTCTTATATATTTAATAATAAATTTCGTTTACTGTTCAAGTAAAAAATCGAATATAAAAAATTGATCATCACATAATAAATTTGTGATACCGTCAATTAAATAAGACAATACTTTTATTTGTTATAGATCAATAGTTATATTTTCTCTTATATAGTAAACTTTTATAGATTTACTCGTTAAAGTGGATTTTGTGATACTACCAATTCTAATCAGAATAAAAAGAAATCTCCGTTTATGTATTTTTCTTCTATTTTCTTTTTTCCTTTTTTTTCTTTCTTTTCTTTTTTTTTTTTTTTATTGAAGGTTTGGAAGATGGATGAAACGATGGGTCAGTAGGATCGGCTTATCTTTTACCTTTAAAGTTTTCCTTTTATTACCTCTGCGAGAGTCCTATAATGCATAGCTCGTAACAGACGCATTCTTACTTTTTATTGCGATGCCTGGTCGGCAGCCTTTGATTTAATTAACTCTTAAAACTCTGTTACCTTACCTATTACCAACGCGATGGATCTGAGCTAAAAGCGATGGATATATTAGTAAGAGAAATCTTTCGAAACGATCGGCAAACAAGAAGATCCGGATCCGGATTTATCTTTTACGTTCACGTCCCCAATTTTTATATTACTTCAAACAAACATTGCACACCTACATTTTTACGTGTAATACGAATACATTAAAATTGTTTTCAACAAAATTTGACAATAAAAATGTCTACCCTTATCCGTCAACACAAAATAATATTTAAATATATATCAGCAATTAGAGATGTTCAATTAAATTGACTTAATAATTTACATTTGTTTCATATTTTTTGCTACATTCAAAAAGATTTAATATTATTATAAAAAAAGAAATAAATTATTTACTAAAATTTATCTTCAACACGAAAACTATATCCTTTGAGCAAGATGGTCACGTAGTGTTCGTTTTTCTTTTTTTCCAGATCGTCCTTCGATTTCCATCAAAGGACAGTGTGATAGAAAGACGACGAATAATGAAAAAGAAAAGATGATAAACGAGAAAAAGAAAAGAAGTAAAAGAAAGAAGATGAAAGAGAGAGAGAGAGCATGAGGGAGTAAGAAGAGGATGAGATGAAGAAGAAGAAGAAGAAGAAGGTGGAGAAGGGTGGATAAGAGCGTGGCGGGGCTCAGGTAACTCCAGAGGATCATGATTAATCAATTAGCGATCCCAAGAGCTCTTCAAAAATCGATGTTAGCCCGGGCAAAAAAGTTTGAGCAGCAAAGGAGCCGCCAATGACTTTGCTGAAACGTTCTCATAGACTGTCAACTGATTTTTGAAAAAATTTTCCCGCCGACCAAGCGAGCGAGCGAACCATCCATCCATCCGTCCATCTATCCATCTATCCATCCGTACATCCTTTTTCTTCCTCTTTTATTATTTTCCCTTTTGGTTTTATTATTCCTTTGATTTCTTTCTTTCTTTCAGGAAGATTTTTACCTACCGAAAAATTCTATTACACCGTCACAAAAGCAGCGATTTCGCGGCGGCTCGAATCCGAAGAATCTTTTTGCCGTGGTTCCCCCCTTTTTTCGAGGACGTGTTCCCTTTTACCACCGTGGCGAGCTTCTTTTCTCGTCCAACATCAATTCCTTCGTCGATTGATTTTCATTCGCTCCTCTAGGGATTGACTACGACCGATTATTGCCAACGATCACCCAATTATCAATGATTCAACTTACGACAACCCTCTTTCAAATATGATCAACTATCCTCTCAGTAACATGTTTTTAATTTATCAACAACAAAGGAAAATAAATTTAACGTAACGTTATTGTTTCATATTCATTTATATAAAAAATTCAATTACGAGGATGAAATGAATGTAATAATGATTGAAATTGTACTTCAACCAAATCATTATAAGAACAAAGGTTAACAACCTTCTTAGAATATTAAAATTAGTATAACAATGTGTATAGTCACCTAACTAATTTAAAGGCGAAACGTCCTCGTACTTTGTTGCAAATCGATCGAAGTTTTTACTTTATTCTTGGAATCGATTGAAACGTGCGTCCATCTTTGTTCAAACCTCGTCACCTCTTGCACTAACATTTTCTCTCTAATGTTAGTTTCGAGCACGTTGTAGCTGCTTCTTTGTATAACAGCACGTAATAGGTATATATATATATATATATATATATAAATCGTTGAAGAGGTAGTGAAGAGAACGAGTATATATGAAAAGAGAGAAAGAGAGAAAGAGAGAGAGAGAGAGAAAATCTCAATCATCTCCGGCCGGTTTCTTTTGTACTTGGCGCTTCTAAAGGCGAGCGCCGATTGGCCAAGGGGCGTTCAAAGAGCGCCGCCATGACTGGCAAAGCGACCGTCTTTTGTTTGTGAAACAATGGTGAGCGCGCGGCTCACTTAGCGTGCCATCCAAATGACAAGCTCCTCCGATACTTAATCTATTAGGAAAATTAGCAGTTCGCGCGCGACAACGCAGTCTTTTCGATAAATTTTTGTGTCTAGGAAGAAAAAAAAATCTTATGGAAACTTATAGGGTTGGTGAGTCGGGAGAAGGGGATTGAAGAATGGGAAGAAAAAGAATATGAAGGAAGATTGAGATCTTTGTTACATCTAAAAGAGAGTGTAGTGATTATCTATGAATGCTAGGAACTCGTTAGAACAAAAATTCGTTCATCTATTTCCATCATCTCTCTCTTTCGACACCTGGTATTATAATTTGTAAATAGGATCGCGTCATCGTCAAACGTGTCATTTTTTAAAGAAAAAAGAAAATAGGTTTGATATACTCGTGTATTTGTGAAATGGTATTTGAATTGGTTGAATAGTTTTGATGATGATAGATAATAAAAGTATGGATATCTTGGTATTCCGTAGGGCCATTTTAAACTCGAGCGTGTTCCTAAACAATTCTTTTCTATGGAATTGGTTTTTCGCGTGTCTAACAGTAGTTCTTCTATCAAGATCAAACATTTTCGAATGAATATTTGTTATAAATACGTAACACATTTCTATTTTTCTACCATTATTTCTCTCACTTTCTATCTTTTGAAATTCTTATAATAGAGTCGTCTGTTTTGAGTAGCATGAATGGAGGTATTAGCAGAAAGACAGTGTATTTATTATATTATAGCGGAGAACACATCATGTCAGTCGAATGGGAGACTTTCGAGTTTGAAACGATGGCTCTGGGAAAAAGTTCTCCCGCGGTGGCCTAATTACGACTTGGAAAGGTAATTATTCGATTATTCACACTCGCTTGGCCGAAAATAATAAAAAGCGTTGGTGCCTAAAGAAAGGAAAAAAAAAAGATGAGGATTTATGGGCCATTACGATTCGTTCTACCATCGGAGACGAAAGGGACGTTCTCTCTAAATCGCAGATGCCAGAATTTTAGGGCTACATCACCATCTGCAATATTTTCATCGTAGTTTTCATTCTTCTTTCATTGTCAGTTTCATAGTTGTTACCGACTGAGCGAAATTTTTATCTTTGTCGGTAACATACCTGCATCTGGTAATGTAGGAATTGTTTAGACTTAACAGCAGTTGGTCATTTCAGAATCTGCCAATAACTATCAATCGATATATTACCGACACAATAAAACTAAATTGAATTATAACTCTATTTTCATTATCTATCAATAATCTTATCTTATAAGAAATAGTATAAATTTATTGTTCCATAAATATATTTTTTCTGTATTAAAATTTATTATCTTAACAAAACGACAGATAAAGCAATAAATTATTGCATTCCCTAATATTTAAAGATAAAAAAACACTCCTAATAAAATTCACTGTTATATGAACCCTTATCGGTCGCCACCTTTTTTAATGCAATTCTCATTAGGCTGTAGCTGATTTTGGTTTAAAAACAATATACATATGTCGATTGTCATTTTTATGTGACAGACGAGAAAAATGCTATAATACCGTTGTCATTGAAAACGTGTCAGACGTCCGATAAGGGTGAATAAATTTTTTTAAATGATCATATTCGCGTTTTTTGTAATCATTTAAAAAAAAAAAAGAAAAAAGAACAACAACAAAATTGCTCGTCCTTTATTTACTTCAGCAAATAAAAAAAAAAGAAAGAAAAACCATGGTCGTTGTAAGAAAGAGCACGCGCTCGCAAAATAATGAAGTTGGCTGTCAGCGAGTGTCTCGCATCTTGTCTCATCTAATTTCGTTCGTCACTACAGAACGATGACAAAAAGATTCGTTCGTAGTCGGCATGCTTTTTCTTCTTCGTCTCTGCCCTTTCTTCTTCTCTTCATCTTCTTCATCTTCTTCTTCTTCTTCTTCTTGATATTTTTTGCTCGGGCCAGAAGCCGCACGTTAGTAGCAAGCATCTGTCGTGGTGAGGTTTTAAATCGTTCGCGAGATCTCTCATAAAATCAAATAGTTCTTCTCTCGTGTACTGGTGCCCGATATAACTCTCGCAGTAACCACAGGCAGCGATATAAAGGACGACACAACAGTAACTTGTAGGGTAGAAGATGGGAATGAGTTTGAACGGGGTTGAGTGGGGGGTAAGAGGAGGATGATGGGAGAAAATGGAGGAAGAGGAGGAAAAAAAAAAAGAAAAAGAAAAGAAGCTCGTTCAACGACCGTAGAATATCGAAAACGAAAGCGAAACGTTAAGGTAAACTGAAAAACAATCGGCCATAGGCGGCTGTCACTCCGAGGACGATTAGAACGAGCTCGGGTTGGCACTGTGTCCGCACACAACCATACGAGTCATCTGTTTCCTACACACCACAAGATCTCGTTTATTTTTCCAATATGGACGACTAAAACACTGACGACGACGCGGGTTGATCTACCCAGTCATGACGAGGTGGCTCTCTACCCTAGAGTAATTCGAAACCTATTTATAGGATATCAACCTAAACGGCCGCTTTCTATTGCCAAAATAATTTCTTTTTTTGTTTTAGTCGAGTAGCTGACGAGAGTTGATTGAAAGTAACAACGATCTTTAAGTTGTATCTTCTGATATTTAAAAAAAAAAAACAAAAAAAAATCAATTACACGTTTTTTCTGGCAATATATTTTTCAACGAATAGCCATAATTAATATTACTTGCTACTTTCATTTAATTTATGAATTTTAAATAAAATTATGACTAGTATTAGTATAATTTAAGCGTTGTTTTATGGATTGGTAATTCTGTGCAAAATATTAGGACTTCTTTCAACTATCTTTTTGACTAAATATAATTGTCTTCAATACTTGATCTAATTGTTATAACATCTAATTTATGATTCTGACAAATAATACAATATTTATTTTCAAATGTTGAAAGCAAAGGATGCAATCTCACATAAGAAGTTATGATAAATAAATGAATATTCGTGGTGGAAAAAATCGTTCAGATAGATGTGATGTGCTTTGGAGAAGGAAAGGGGGGTGGGTGGATGGTGTAAGGAAAATTCTTTCATCGGAAAATTTTTCCAACTCTGTGGAACCGCGACGAGGTTGCATGAAACGCTGTTGATTGGCCGTTGGGTACGCCAATTTTCCTCAGCGGCGCTTCGCCGCCACGAAAAATCGCTAAATTGCTTCTTTGAAATGCCGGAAAAGCGGAGAAAACGATTTCCTTGGTAGTTGTGTTCGTCTGACACAACTTCTCTACTCTTCCTCTATTCCCTTTTCTTACCATCTTCAACTATCGTCCTGGTTGGTCTTCTCGATAAAGAGAAGATAAGCATCGTTACTCGTTTGATGAGCTACGCTCACTCGACTATGTTCCTTTTATTTTTATTCTCTTTTACTAAAAGAAGAGAAAAATCGTCGACGCCATTTTTGGCAATTCTATTTTTCTATCTCCTGTTCTTTATTTTTCACAAAACAAAATGTTTCCTCCTTCCATTATCTTTTCTAATTTTTTCTTTACGTCATTCGATATATTTCTATTATTTTCATCTGTAAAAATTTATAATTATATTATTATTATTATTATTATTATTATTATTATTATTATTATTATTATNTATAATTATATTATTATTATTATTATTATTATTATTATTATTATTATTATTATTATTATTATTATTATTATTATTATTATTATTATTATAATATTTATGTACAAAATTTCTTTCCTTTTTTTTCTTCAGATAATTTAATAAGAGTTTTTTGATAACTAGCAATATTGATCATTAACTGCAACCTTAGTTCAAACACTTACTACATTAGTAAATTGCTATTATGTTAAATGAATAATTTAACTTACGGACCACCCAGTATTACAATTCTTATTATCATACATAAATAAAAATCAATCTTTTAGGGTCTTTGCCTTTTCATCTTCGGTCTACTTGAAAAGATATAAAAAGGAAATCACTGATAGCAAAGTTGGAGATTTTCTTCCGACACTTGTGCCTATCTCTCTCTTTCTCTCTTTTATTCCTTCCTTTTCTTTCTCTTTCCTTTTTTATCCTATCTCTCTTACGTGTCCGCCCTTTAACTTCTGACACGCGTTTCAATTGGCCCGGTTACCAAGGAAACCAAGGAAGAAGCCGAGTGTCACGCGGACTATTGAAGAGGTTAAAGGGGACTTTCTGTGTTCACCAAAAACATTCTAACTTCTCTTTAAACTTCTCTTAGATCCCAATTGTGTACCGTTTAAATGTCCTTCTTCAAACAAGTGTTAACGAGCTTCCTGTGGATCGATTAGGTATGAATAAATCTTGTATTACAATTAGACAAATCTCTTAAATCGAAAGAAACAGTATCAAAAAATTACTTTTAATTTTAGTATTTTATTTATAAACGAACACATGTAAAACGCCATAAATCATAATTTTCATACGCAAATATATAATATAATTGATTCATTTTTTTAACATACATATTTTTTCATGTTTTATTTCATATCTTGTGTAGACATTATTTTTCACCTGTACATCTCATTTCTTTCAATTTTTATTAAACTAAAAAATATATATATTGTAATATAAAAAAAAAAAAAATAAAGGGAGAAAAGGAAGAAAAATTTGGATGAACGAAGAGTCGGCGCGCAGCACCTATTAGACTTTTAAATTTTTTTCGCGAGCGCATCGCTAGGTTAACGCCATTGTAAAAGACGGAACGAATACGCTTTGAAATAAAAAAAAAAAATAAATAAAAAAAGATAAAATAATAAAAGAATGAAAGAGAGAGAGAGAGAGAGAGAGAGAGAGAGAGAAATGTGAATTTTTATTCGGACCTGAAATGGTTCGTGTGAAATTGATAATAGCTCCCGCGTGACCACTAACCGAAGAAATCGTCCCGGGCTTGTGTCCACTGACAATTCGAATCTTCCTTTTTTTTTTGTTTCATCAAAAGAAATCAAAATTTCTCCTTCGAAAAAAATCTGATCGCCTAATTCTCTTTCAATCTCAATCACTTTGATCAAATTTCAATTATATCGATTGTTGTTATTTTTGAAATTTGTTGGAAGAAAACAATTGTTCGTTTATGAAATTGAACAGGGAAAAAATTGCACGAATTTTGAAAAATATAAAAATTTTGCTCACCTGACAGAAAAAAAAATGTTCTCTCTTTTTTTATTTTTGAAAAAGAACGATAGAAAAGGTGGAGATGGACAAAGAGAGTGGATAGGGGAAAAAGGAAAGACTATAACAGGAACGTCGATGAAGGGTCGGAGATCGGACAGAAAGAGATGAGAGAGAGAAAGAAAAAGAGAAGGGTGAAGGGTAAGGGAGGATGGTAAGGGGGGGGGGTTGGAGACTTTGCTACAGCACTATTAACAGCTAATGAAAATTAGCTTCTGTCGCTTGATTGAGCGACAAATCGCTCCTTTCTTGTTTCGGGAGAGAGGGTATGAGAAAGAAATAGAGAAAGAGAAAGAGAAAGAGAAAGAGAGAGAGAGAGAGAAACTTTAGTGTCGTTAAAACCAGCTTCACCTCTACTCTCTTTCTATTTCTCTCTTCTCTTTCGATCTGCGAACGTTTCGTAGAAAATTTCGAGCGCGTGTAATGACACTTTTCCTCGAAAATTACAATGCGAATAATTACTCTTGAGTTTCAAACTGATTCCAGTGTATTTTTCTTTTTTATATTTTTTTTTTGTATGTCTCATTTTTTTGTTTTGTTTTGTATTATTAAAAGATTTTTGATAAACTTATTTTTTTTTGCTTGCAACCGATAGCGAGCCAAATTAATTTTCATCGTGTTTTACTTAATTTTGATCCTATTTTCCCAAAGAGTATATATATATATATTATATTATTTTATTATATTATTATTTCAATTGTAATTTGAGATTTAAAAAATTTTTTTTTTGTCTCATCTTTTTGTTTTGTATTGTTAAAAGATTTTTGGGGCAAATTTATTTTTTTTTCTGCTTGCAACAAACCGCGAACCAAATTAATTTTCATCTTTTTATATTTAATTTTTATCCTATTTTCCCTAATTATATGTATATCTAAATTTATTTTATTATTATTTCAATTATAATTTGAAATTTTGCTTAATTGTTTTTCAATGAAGATTTTGAACTTCTTTTTATTTTTCTTTTTTTCTTAATTATTGAATTAGAATTATTATTCAAATAATAATAAAATTACGTGTACAAATACAATGATACCAGAATAATAATAAGAACGAATATAATGAAAACGATTTAATAGAAACGATCTTCCGCAAAAGCGTATCAAGACGGTTCCTTTAGAAACGAAGATATAAAATGTAAATTTCTCGCAACGAAACCGCAAGTCATTAAGGCTACTAGCTAGTATACTAATGGCGATACTCTATAAGCTGGTACAAGGTCTGCCCGAGCGGAACGGCATTACGGCTGTGGAATGTTTAGACGAGCGATCTAAACGAAACGGTAATGGACTGCAGAAGCAACTATAAAACTCCCACCTCTATCTTTCTCTCTCTCTCTTTCTCTTTCTCTTTCTCTTTCTCTTTCCTTTTTTCTATCTCTCTTTATTCTGTAACGCTTTTCAAGATGATCCTTTCCATTCAAGAAGCGAGCGGAACGAAGGATGCTCCTAATTGATTTCACATATGTACTCTTCATGTATGTATGTATATATATATGCATTTACGTATGCATTTATGTTACGCATTTATGCGTGAATGTGTGCGAATCAATGTATTATTTACACTTACGTACCTAAATACATTCACATATTAACGATTATTATCCTATCATTTTTTTTTTTTTATAAGAAACTACAAATGAGACGTAATGAAGTATCGTATGTTTGAAGTACTTTGTTGAATTCACAAAGTGGAGGAGAAAATTTGAAAGTCATTAAATGATGTGCTATAATATCGTTATGAAAAAAAAGGGAAAAAAGGTATTTCGTAATAAAAAAAAAAACACTTTTTCATATATGTAGATCCTTATTTGATCTTATTTGTAGTAAAAATTTCTAAAGGAAGTTTCTAATTAATTCGTTACTTACTAAACAAATTCTAATTGCTTACATCAAAATCATTTTTTTCTTCGAGATCCAAAGCTGAAGAAATATCTCAAAAAATGTTTATATTTTTGATAAATAAATAATTATTATTTTATAGAGAATGTATATTTATACAAAAAAAAGAAAAAAGATCTTTAATACGTTTAAAAATTGTTAAAAAAAAAAAAAACTATATGGAGATAAGTTGAAAAGTTATGAACTTAACATAAAAACAATTGTACATTACACGAAAGAAATAGAAGAATAAATGAAAAATAATATTTTATCAAAGTTTCAAAACCTGTAGAAAATTATCCTGATAATTAATTCGTTATCTGTTAAATCTAATTAAATGATAGTTTGGAAAATCACATGTTATAAGGTTTTTATACGTGTCCCTATAAGATCAGAAGCTACTGAAATGTCAAAGGAACTTTCTCTATCTCTATCTCACTCTTTCTTTCTTTCTTTCTTTCTTTCTTTCTGTTTCTTCTTTCTCTCCATGAAAGCCAATAACGAATAAGACGCACGTGAACTTCCTTTCGGCGATGGTAATGTAACTCTTTTGTTTATAACAGATGAGTGTCAGAACTAGAGTCGTCCCTTTTTTTTCTTCCGTTGGAACGAGAGTTAACTCTGTTAACTCTGCCGGTCGGCCGCGTCTGAATAAACATATCAGATGTCTGTTCAGCCCACCCAGAGAAAACGGGGGGGCGACTACTGACTATTAAAACTCTTATGGGAAAAGGCCCTCGTGGTGGCTCCTTCTCTCCTTAATATTTAACTATTTAAACTAATCCTTAAGCGAATTTTTCCACTTGCTCTCCTTATGGTCAATTTAACGAAAAAATTATAATGAGTATGGTAACACGAGAAAAAAAAATATATATATAGGGAAAAAAAATAAGAGGATCGTTAAACGGCATAGTTTTTACGAGCAACCCTACTTCAGAGATCATTATACAGATGTTTTCTTTTGGTCCAAAGTTTCTTTTTCTGTTATTGTTGTTCGAATTTCAGGTGAAGGGTTATAAGAAAAAGAAGAAAATCTTTTTGTTCTTTTTTTGTCTATCATTATCTTCATTTTTAATGCGTGGCCTTGTATTTTCTTTTTAATACATCTCGAATTGCCCTGACATTTACAGAGAAACGAGGTTAACATCGATCCCTTGTGTACGGATACAATAATAATAATAATAATAATAATAATAATAATAATAATAATAATAATAATAATAATAATAATAATTAATAATAATGATAATTGGTAATAATTCTTAGGCAACAAAATATAATCGACTTTTGCACAGGTATCTTTTTGTTCCTTTTCTTAAACGATATTGCACATACGCCATCTTTGGTACAATCAACGAGAAATTTAATAATCCTACAGAATATTTAATTACACGTAGGAACACACGATCTTCGAGGTAAAGAGGATGGTTGATTTAAGTTCGAGAAAGATGGAAAGATAGTAAATAAATATTTCGTCGATCGAACATTCTACTCCATGATTTCGTTAAACCAGTTTTTTTTTATACACTTATTTACAATCTAATTTACACGCTCGCACCTACTTTTTTTATCTATATAATTCATAATAAATTTATATATGTATACTAATAGGTGGATGGATTGAAAAGTTGTGAGCTCATTTTTATTTAAGGAAAGGAAAAAGTAAATAAAAGCTTTATTGTGTTAGAGCTCAAAACTTTCCAACCTCTCTCTACCAGCTTATATATTAGTATAAATATATTTATTATTATTTATAGAATGCTTTGACAACGAAGAATACTCGTCGTCATTTACAAATTGTTCACACGTTTAATAAATCTAAAATTATGGGGGTTTTTTTTAGTGTCCCTTTCCCTCTTTATTTTCTTTACATTTATATTCATTAGAATTTAATTTAATTTCTTTTCTTTATTTTTTCCTCCGATAAAAATTCGACAAACTAAACAACTCGTCAGAGATAAAAATGTCGATCAATGATTCTTGTGATTTTATTTTTTATTTTCCTGGTATTCGTTTATTTCACTTTCTGCAGAAATAAAACGTGATTTGATCGGATTTTGATAGAATTTCCATTTTACTTGTCGTTGGTCAATTTTGTTATTTGTCCCTGATCGAGATCCGGTGCGATAGCGTTTTGTACCTGAATGTGGGTGGAGTGTAATGGCGGACAAAGCAAAGGGTGATAGGGCAGACAATAGTAAGGGAAACCCCCGAGGGCTTTGTTCGCCGGATGAATTTGCGGGCTTGACATTTGTCCGGGAAGTTGACCGGAACCACGAAGAGGCAATCCTCTCAAATGTTCATCCGGATGTACCAAAACGCGTACGGCTACGCGTCTCGCGTTTCCGGAATTCACGATTGCACCTAATTCCTGTTGTTGACGTCTTTTGGTTTTATATCTGAAACAAAATTGTACCAAAGAATCGTTGAAAAATAATATTGTTACGTTTTATATTATAATATGTCAGTTAATAAAATATTCAAATATTTTATATTCCCAACAAAAAATATTGTAATTAATTATAATGAAAATATTATTATTTGATTAGGTTTTTTTTTTTAAACTACAATTTAAGACTTAAAGTTAAATGTTAAATGATAATTATTTGAGATACAAATTTTAAAATGTATATTATAATTTATAATATATAAAAGAATTCAAATAATTATTAATATTAAATCTTACCGTCGGTTTTGAAACCAAATCTTAACTTGCGTCTCGGTTAATTTTAATCCACGTGCAAGATCCGCTCTTTCAGGTCCTGACAAATATTTCTGCGCCGCAAATCTTCTTTCCAATTCGTAAACCTGTGCATGAGAGAATGCTGCTCTGCTACGTTTTTTTCTACTTTGCAAACTTTGTCCATGATTTTGCGACTCGAATATATCCTCTTCTATATCATCTGCAATACGAAAAAAAAAATGATATCATTTTCTTTTCAATTTTTTTTTTTTTTTTATATACAAATCCATCAAGTACTACTACTATTTATAAAAATTCGAAGAAAAGAAAATAATAATAATTTTCTCGCAAGTGAGTAAGGAACGTGTATTTACGTTTGTAAACAATCAGTCGGTTAGCAATATACAATGAGTTTAATTTTCGTACGAATCGAGAATGGCGCCTTTTGCGAAAGAAAATTGTTTTGCAGACGAATGTTTACATCTCGGTCGATAATCCGAAGCGACTGTGCTTTGCAGTTGGATGACTTGCTGGAGGATGGATCGGTATCCTGAAGTAATCATACTCTCGAGCAGCCATAGAAACGGTGATTTACTCGAAGAAAGAAAAAGAAAAAGAAAAACTGAGAGAGAAAGAGAGAGAGAGAGAGACAAGCAAGTGTACGCATTTCCTTAGCTTTTGATGTCTCGTTCAAACATTAACACGTGCCCTCGCTACTCCGACATGTTTACGCTTTTGCCCCAGCGTTAATTCTCCCTTCCCCTCTCCCCCCCCCACCGCCCCCTCTTTCGTCTCCTTTTTTTTTCTTCTCTGTAGATCGAGTAGCTCCGTGGAAGTGCAATCGCATCGTTCGCATCGTTGCATCCTAGCTCGTTCTACTTGGCAACGAGCCTAAGCTACTCGATTTTCTCTGCTACGCCGCAAGAATGGCCAGCCGTATTACGAAGAGTTTTCGAGTGCCAAATGAAAGGACTACTACTACCTATACCTACTTGCAAAATGAGGAAGACATTTTTGCCAGTAAATTAATTCGGGTTATCCAACGTTTTGGTTTTGTATGAATTGGATTTTTATCCGAATAGTCGGTTGTTTTTTTTAGATACGACTAACGTGTTTCTTGTAATTGGATAAAATATGAAAATTATTTTTAATTTATTTATTATATTGCGTTATTTTTATTCTTTTGAAATTGTAATTTGAGATATTTTCTTTCTAATATTTAGATACAATGATAAATGTTTTTGTAATTATAAGATTTGTTTATAATTTCATTTATTTGATAAGTATTTAATTAAATAAATAGTTAATGTATTCATAAATATATTTTGTAAATTTAAATAATAATTTGTAAGTATTTTAATTAAAGATAGAATTGTTTCAAGTAATATGTAATACACATTAATATTGTAGGGTGTTAATCTTTGTAATATTGATCACTTATATTACATACTAATATTTTGTTATTAATACTAACTATTTATTATAAAATACTGGAGTAATAACGTTTTTTGTCAAACAGAAATTTAAACCAACAATCACTCATTAATTTTTATTTATTATTAAATATTTTTTTCGAAACAATTTAATTGCAAAGTATAAACGTTAAGTAATGGAATTTATTATGAAAATAATTGTTTTTGTTTTGTTGCTTAAGATTTATCGTAATAGTCTCGACATAGACGTGATACGTTTAAATGGTGATCTATATTTGATCACTTTCGACGTCAAATCTGATGCCATCTCGTTCGAAGTTAATGCTTCCCTACTCTTAATGCTCTCGTCAAACATCCTACATCGCGTCTGTCTAAGAGAAAAGGAGAGAGAGAGAGAGAGAGAGAGAGACAGAGAGAGAGAGAAAAAGAATGACAGAGAGAGAGAAAGAGTCTGTGTGTTCAGGACGAGCAAGTGGTGTTAGTCCACTCCGATTACATCGATGACCCTTCGGATTCTTCATCTCTCTCTACTTTGACCGCTTGTTTTATCCAATGGGAATAGAAGTTTTTCTATGGTTTATTGAAATACGATGCCTATTAATATCCCATATCAAACATTAGAAGTTTATCCCGTTGATACATCTCATAACAATTTTTATAATCTTTTTTTATTATCATCGTTTTAATAATTTTGTATTTTTTGTTTGATTTATTTTTTTTTTTTTTATAATCAAAGATTCATTCGAAATTTTTTTATTTTTATAAACTTGAAATGAGTATCACTCTTATAAATTTTGGGATTTTTTAAAAATAATTTCTTAAGAAAGTGTTTATAATTCGAATGTCTCTGTAATTTAAATAATGATTTCTAATAACATCTTTATTTCTTCTTTCACTTTGTAATTTCAGCGATTAAATTTTATTTAAGATTTTAATATAGTAAATATTATTGAATAAATTTCATCGAAGATATTATTTATTAATACAAAAAAATTTGTACCACATACAAAAATGTTGTGACTTCATTTAGAAAATGTTAAAAGTTATATAAAATGAAATGAAAGGAAGGAAGGAAGGAAGCAAAACGGAAGCGGACGTAGAACGAAAATGTGATTCGTTTACGAAATGCTATATATTTCATAGTTATTGCACGAGATTGACCAAGATAATATATAGGAAACACATAGATAACATCGATGCACGTATAAAGCGACCACAGGGGTGGATTTCTCGTTAAAAGGACTTGTAATTTTCTGAGTACAGGTTGAAACGGTGCCAACTCGTGCCGGTTACTCTACAACTCGGGTGAGAAAGCATTAGTTTAATTGAGGGTTTTAGAATAGTTCGATGTTTTTCAAGCTCTGCCGTAATATCATTTATTTATTTAAAAACATATAAATCATTTTAAAATAATTTACATTCATAATAAGATTTTTATTTTGTTCTTTTTATTTATATCATCATCAATGACGCAAAAAAATATGACGCGAACGTATGCTAGTCGAATGAAAACTTACGGGACGACGAATCGTTAAAAGCATGATTGATTTTCGCATTTCTATCCGCGTTACGGTTAGGGGAATTTTCTGTTTACTCTTAAAGAAACGAATAGTGCCATTTCGACGATGTAATTTCATACGGATTGAAGTAAGGCGTCGGGATGACATTAATCGATAAAATCAAACGTTTGTAATAATCGATCATCTAACATTTTTCACATTTTTCAGAACAAAGTTTTCAAATGATTTGTATTAGAGTGAGAAGGCGATTTTGAAATTTTTAAACTCGATTACTTCCGGGCAACAAATTTCATAACCTTGATCTAAATACGTGTACGAAGTAATCTATAAATTTTTGATTCTCTCTCTTCCTATCTTGAAAGAAAGAGAAAGAAAGAGAGAGAAAGATACAGAGTAACAGTGTACGCCAGGAGATCGGACAAGTGCACAAGAAGAAGAAGAACAAGAAGAAGTAGAGTAGCAAGCACTTGTGACGTCTGCCCGCTCGAGTGGCACTTATGCTACTAAAATTACATTCAATTACGTTATCTGTGCTCGGGTTAACTTTAAAACCGCTTGAAAAGCTCGCCTGTTACAAGGATACCGGGTTCTAAATGATCTCTTAAGTATATATCCTCGTGGCTGACACACAATCCTCTGGAAGGGTTTATTAGTTTGTACCTACACCAATTCACTTAACGCAATAATAACAAAAAGGAAAAAAACTCTAATTGTAATTCTTTAATCTAACATGGTACATTGGATTTTAGGAATGTTAAAGAACAGAAGGAAAAATAAAGTAATTAATTATAGTACTTACCAAGATATTTGTTCTTGCTCATATCCAGTGCCTCGTCCTGTTGTCTTTGTGATGATTCCCTGGATTCTTTGGTGGTCTGATAAGCTGGTAGGTTACCCAAAGTTTCTAGATGCTTGAAAGATGCCTGCCCTAAGTGCGGCAAACCACCGAAACTCGTGAGATTAGCATGAGCTAGATTTCTCCTGAGTATATCCAATTCTCGTGCCATGTTAGTGTCGGGCGAGGGTAATCTTGGAAAACCAGTTACGATTAAACGTTGTTCCCGCTCGATTTGTCCTACTCCTCCTCCTCCTCCTCCTCCGTTATTAATATCACGTTCGAACGTTCTCTTAATCGAATCGCAAACACCTGATTGAATAATTTCGTCGGATTCGGTGACGATCATACGTTGTTTTTCGTGTTCACCGTTTGACGTTCTACGACTTAGAATATCAGCGATGCTGAAAGGTGTGGGTTGAGAAGGTTTAGGTGACGTTTCGCTTCTTTTCTCCTCCTCCATCCTTTACAAATATCCTTTTTTAATTTTTTTTATATATATACACACTAGAATAATCCCTTAATCTTAATGATTCCTAATCAAATAATTTTACCAATCTTTGACACACTCGCATCAATTAAACGTACGACTCAATAAATGTTCGCATGTATATCAAACACATTTTTCTTTTGATCTTTTTCCGTTCATATCATAAATTTACTATATTTTAATCATTTAAACACCATAAGATAACTAGTTATTTCGACAATCACTTTTTTTCTGAAACACTTTGAAACAAAAACACAAGATTTACTTTCGTGTTAAAAGAGACACGTCAAATAATTTTAAAGGATTATTAACAATCGACAATTGATTGTTCTCTCTTGTTCGTCTCTCCCTCTCTCTCTCTCTCTTTTTCTTTCCTCTCTCTTTTGCTTTTGGATCGGGTTATTAATCCTCAGTCAGAGCACTCGCCGGCACTCTCGCAACTTGCTCACACTCGACGTAGGAGCGGTCTCTTCGATGAAGTGTGGTGCTTGTCGCGCGCGCGCCTCCTCCAACTTATTTTTCCAATTGCTCCCGAATTGAAACCGCCTCCTCCGCGAGGAGCCCTTCTTCCTGCGCCCCTTTTTCGGGACGCCTTCCCACCCTCTCTCATCCTACTACTACTACTACTACTATGACTACTACTATTACAAGTGTCTTCTTCCCCTACTATCTCGGACCACAACCCGATTCTCCCCACTTTTACTCTACTCTGCTACCCCCTCTTCTCTCTTTCTCTCTCTCTCTCTCTCTCTCTCTCTCATATTTTGAGTTTAATGTTTCGATAGTATCATTCTGTCTCTGTTTCTTTCACACATTGTTCATCCTGAAAGTCACTTACGAAGATTCGAATAAGCACTAGAGTATATATTCTTTTCTTTCTCTTTCTCTTTCTCTTTCTCTTTCTCTTTCTCTTTCTCTTTCTCTTTCTCTTTTTCTTTCTCTTTCTCTTTCTCTTTCTCTTTCTCTTTCTCTTTCTCTTTCTCTTTCTCTTTCTCTTTCTCTTTCTCTTTTTCTTTCTCTTTCTCTTTCTCTTTCTTGCTTTCTTTCTTACACATTTAAATCGAACATTCTTTTATGAATGAATTCACGTATACTGTTTTCTCTTACACATATCGGTGACACATGGTCTCCTCTCTTTCTTTCTTAAACGTTTTATTAATGTTATTTTTATATGTATTTCTAATTTTTATTATTTATTAAAATTCTTTGATAATTTTTATGATGAACAATTACTTGTATATTTGAACACACATTTACAGATTACGTATTACTTCTTATTTTTCTTGCTATTTTTTATTAATAAGAACTATTTAATATTATTTTTTTTTCAACGAAATCCTTGCAATCGTTGGGTCTTTTAAAATTGTTTTCTTGCAACTCCTTTCAATTGTCTTCTATCTCTCGTAGAGGGTGGTACTTTCTCACCTTTTATCCTCTCATCTATTATCCTCTTCTATTGGGTCAGGGAAAAAGTTTCCTCGTATTTTCCAGGTAATTGATCTTTAAGATCGAATAACTTTGGTAATACTAAACCTGCATGTATTTGAAAGCTGAAATATCATATGGTAATTTGTGGTATTTGTCTATTCAGTTAATAATTTTATTAGGTTTTGATAATAAGGGAAATTAAAGAAGAAATATGATATACGTTTTTGAAATTTTATAACAAAAAAGAAAAGAACTCGATTCAGGTTGTTTAAATAATTCGTGACATTTATAAATACGGTGCAAGTATTGGTCATCACCTGGTACTAATCAGTTTCGAAAGTTTTTAATTTAAAAATTTTTAATGCTAAAAATGCACCTAATTTTTATCGATAGAATGCATAGCTATGGTGAACAAATATTTAGAAAATTATTTGATGAAAATTGAATGAAAAAATATGAACAAAAATTTGTTTCAACTTTTGCATTAAAATACGAAGAAACTTTACCCCCGACCCAATATATTCCACATCAGTGTATTTCTCTTTCTCTCTCTCTCTCTCTCTCTCTTATGCTGAACGCGTGTTATAGGTAGGTGGAGCTTTGACCTCCTTCCGCTTAGCTTTCCGTAGGATCGTTTCCGTTGAACGACGGGGATGCCTCGCCCTACAGCCAATCAACGGGTTTTAGTACAACAAGACTTTTCAATGTAGGACCAATGGTCGTGAACCGAGAATATACTCTGAACCATCTCTCCTTCTCGAGATGTTCGGAGTGGGATTCTACCCGCGAGTGGGTTCTTCAATTCTCTCTCTCTTTCTCTTTCTATCTCTTTACATTTAGTTACGTCTCATTCTATTCGTCTGACATATTTCCTCTCTCTCTCTCTCTTTTTTTTTACGATCTGTTCTACTCGTCCGGTAGAGAATGATCGACTCTTATTCAAAACAGAAAAAGATGCATGCATTCGTGATGAGAGGAAATTTCCGTCTATGTATATTGAATTTTGTATTTTACATTTTATATAAGATAATTTTTTTATTTTTAATTTAATATTCTGTACATCAAAATAGAGAAATATTTTTCATTTTTATTTTGTAGACGAAAATATACTCTTATTCTTATTATACATATATACCTGTATATAAAATTATTAAAGATTTTTCTTTTATTTTGTACAGAGAGTATTGTAAAGTATTGTAATGGTATTTAGTATTGTAAAGATTATTGTTTGTTTTTGAATTATTTTTTTTTGTTATTTTTTTTTTTTATGTCCGCGTGTCCATTAATTACTCCATCATTTTTACACTTGGGTAAATACACACTAGGTGATGTCATTTAAGACGATTTATCATCCTATAAGACATTTTTAAACATTACCGTTCACACCGATGGCGACGTTAAAGAGTTAAATGTTATATCCAATAATTTCATCAATAACATTTTTATTATTGTTCCATTTAAAAAATCTAATCTATAATTTAAATATCAAAAAAATATATATATATATATTTAAAATATTAGAAATGTTAAAGAAAGATTTATAATCAAACACATTTTCTATGTCTCATTTTTCTTCTCTAAAAATTTGTCCAATTCTAAAATTTGCAATTTAATTAAGAAATATATTCGACAATTTAGGAATATAAAAGTGAGTTTTAGATTTATGAATATGAAACATCCAAAATTTCTTTCTCCTTTTATCTCTAATTCTCTCTCTTTCTCTTTCTCTTGTTAGAATAGATATAGAAGGATACGTACTATAGATAGTAGTCTAGTAGCACCTAGGTAGTACTTCCTCTCGTATCGAGACGAGAGAAACTGCGCGGTGCATATATAGGGTGTACTTTACATAACAATTGTCGCTAAAGACTTGCAGTATTGTCCGCCACGTGCTACTGGTCCAGAGTTCCTATGTCGGTTTAATTAAGTGTGAACCACAGAAGCGTAGACTACGCCTCACTTCATCCGATGATGACCTTGTACGTTTTAGATATCGATGAACAAATCATTTCACTTTAGTAATACGCAATGCATACTTTCATCTTCAATATATTTTTTTTTACGAGATTCTAATATTTCTATCAATCATATTTTCTTATATTTCATTTCTTAGAATTTATTCTCAAATAAAATTCATTTTTATAATATAACTTATAATTTGTGAAATATAAATGTGTGGAAATACAATTTTACGTACATTGATCTCATTTTTTTGTGTTTATAATATTTATTCCTTTACTAATCAGGTAAATGTAAATTTTTATAATTGAAATATCTATATGAGTATATAATTCCATTTTTGTATTATATAAAATATTTTTATTCTTTTATAAATATTAAATTAAAGTTATTATCTTTATTTTATTTTCATTTGAACAAATTAATTAATAAGTAAGTCTTAATATCAATATTATTATTCTCCCATTCTAAGCTCAAAATGACGACAAATAAATTTACTAAAAAAAAATTGTTCTCTTTGTTCTTTCTCGATTATAAAAGTAAGTAAAAAAAAAAAAAAGAGATAAAATAAAAAGAAAGAGAGTGAACGATGGTAACCGAGCCGGAAAAACGGTGTGCTCGTCTTCGCTTCCCTTCATCGAGCTTCTTACCTACGAACGAGGCACGATTCGATGGGTAATCTTAAGAAATCGACCAATAGAAAGTTCGAAAGAGAGAAAAAGAAAGAGATAAAGTTCGAAAGAAAGAGGGAGAGAGTAAGAGAGATCCTGGAAGTTTTAGTTTTTTTTTTATCTTTCTTTATTCCATCTCTCTGCTCTTCTTCTCTCCGTTAGATTCGATCTAATCAATAATAAATTATAGGGGGGGTTTGGTTCGGTGGTGGGTACATCTCTTTCCCCTTAGAACCAACGTCTGACCCTCCCGCTCAATTGGTCGCAATTCTTAAAGACCTTAATTGGCGCGGAAAATTATACCTTATTTCAGTTATCCCCACCGTTCTAGATAAAGCAGACGAGTTTTCTCTTTCTTTCTTTCACATTACTTTCATTATTTCTTTCTCTTTTGCTCACTCGCCCTTCTTTTTCACCCTTAAACTGTGCTACTTCGTCGCCTCTTTTGCTTCCTTCTCTTCTTCGAATTCGTTCTTCTATTCTATACACACACACACACACACGCACACTTTTTCTTTCTCTTTCTCTTTCAAAGATATTTCTTTCCTCTCTTTCCTGAGCAATCGCTCGAAATATCGACGATTTGCGGCCGTCTAAACGTTTTATTCCAACAGGAAGGGCCGGTCCGATCTCCTAAGGTTTTACTATAGACTACTTTTCATGCGGTAGATCCTTAAAAAAAAAAAAAAAAAACTATCCTGATGATCTTTGTACGTGTCTTTTTATTTAACTTTGATACTTTTTTTTCTGGTTTTCAACTTCAAGAGATTCGTAATGTAATAAAAACATTTATTTCGGGATGTGTCAACTCAAAGTCGAATGCTACGACATCAAAGTATATTTCATTTTTTTCTATCTTTAAAAAGAGATTAACGTTTTATCATTCGAATTATTAAATATATCCTTTGTTTATATTTTTGTTTTATTTTCTTCAAAATAATTATGTTTATCCATCTTTAAGTGGACATTACTTTAAAATATAATCGAATCATTGAATTTTAATAATATTTCACATACATACACACACATATATATATATATATATATATATATATATATATTTTTTTTTTATCAAGGTTAGTAATTGATAAAAATAAAATATTATTTACAACAAACACGTTTGTTTTTGAAGATAGTAAGAACGAAATCAAGATATTTAAATTCTTCGACGGATATAAATATATTTAACGAAATATATCATTGAATCTATAAGTGCGAATACAATAAAGCATTTAAAGAGATCTCTCTCTCTCTCATAAAGAGATCACATAATTTTCAAAGAAAATCCGATCGGAACGTTAGGAACGTGGTTGTTGGAGCTTTTAGAAAGTTCATGAATTTATTTAAAGACGGTCGCCCAGGTTTCCGCGAAATTTACCGAGGAGAAAGGCTCGCGTCGTCGTCGTCGTCGTCTCCTACGAGATTCAAGTGCAAAGAGATAGATAGATATATAAAGTGAGAAATAGAATGATAGAATGAGAAAGAGAACATAAACGTTTAACTTAGTTTTAACCGCGTCGAGTATTAGGAGCAGGAAATTTCGCTCTCGCGTCGAGACGTCTCGTCTTTCTGACGAAACGAAAGCGATCGACGTATCCGTGTAAAAGGCGATCACGAGAAAGATGAACTATCTCTCTCTTTCTCTTTCTCTCTCTCTCTTTTTATCTCTTTTTATTTCTTTCTTCATGAGCGAATACGTTCGTTCGTATGCGCGCGCGCGCGCTCACGTTCATCCTAAGAATATAAAAACAAGAAGACCGGATGACTGCTAACTGTTTGTTAGTCTTGGCTTTTAAAGTCCGCGCGTCTGTCAGTTCAGAGATGTAATATTAGTGCTTATAGCTCGTGTACATTTTCTATGTATAAGTTTTCTATATGTTTATGTATGTATGTAGTTAAGGGATGTATGATTTTGTCTTGGTACATGGGTGGGTGTGTTTCTGTGTGTGTGTCTTGTAAGCGCCAGCATCTTCTTTCTCTCCTTTTCTTTACCTCTTCTTCCTTCATCCTTTCTTCTCTTTCTATCTCTCTATTTTTCTTTCTTCTTTCTTATTCTTCTTTATTTCCTCTTCGTCGTCTCTTTCAAAAAATGAATAGACGCGAATGACGTCCGGACTTCGTTGAATTTGATGACCAATTAGTGGACGACGAATTTGTTTTTGATATATGTTCTCGTTTTTTCGGTTTTTTTTTTTTTAGACATATCAATAAGAACTTTTGCGTGTACTTTTTTATAAATATATAATTCTTTTTTATGGGTCTTACGACGAAATATGTATCGCAATTTTTTTTTTTAATGATATATATATATTTTTGTTTAATATTAAATATATATTGGATATATTTTGTTTGTTTCATTTATATTGTACACTAAATTATGTAAAAAAATATGTATCAAAAAATACATACACTTAATGTAATAAATTAAACTATAAAAAAATTTGTATTTATATTATATAAAAAGTATGATCACTTGAAAATTGAGTTCATTTTGTATAACAGTTATTATATTTTTATGTGTTAAAGTCTAATAGTATCTTGAGCTTCTTCTGCTTCTCTTCGTTCTCGTTTCAAGATGTAACGAGATGTTATAAATCATTGTTGCTTAAATGTTCTCTCCACAGAAATACCAAAGCAGTTGTTTTTTTTGGCTACGAATCTATCGAAGCTCATCGTTAAAGTTTAACATAGCAATTTGTTTCCCTTTTTGTGTTTAGATAACTCGTTTATTGAAATGTTTATCGCAAATTATTTAGAGTTAGTTAATACTGATTATATTTTAAGAAAAATTTTGTATTTATATTCAATATATTTTATTTATTTATAATAATTCATTAAAAAATCATTTTGGTTAAAGTAGAGTGCACCACAAAATAGTTTCATGTGATTTAAAGGAAATGAACTTATCAAGAGTCGGTATAACAGAAATCTACGTGTCAAGAAAAAATTATTACGGTTGATAAGGTAATTTCCTTTCTTATCATGGTAAAAAAGGAATCTACAGAACTGGTCATTGATATTTAAGTAGTAAAAAGAAATCTTTTCTTCTTCAATTTGTATAAAACAAAAATTTTAAAAATAAATCCTAACAAATTTTCTAAATCGATTATTACACTTCATAATGAATTTAAAATATCCAAGTTTTAAAGTATTTATCGAGCGATTGATTATCAAAGTAGTCTACGTCAAACTTATGGTATGCAATACACGTATTAAGTCATAGCTTAAATTAGAAAAGTACTATAAACTGATCGCTCAAGTAAGCTAAAATTTTCTAACCGTTTCTATGTTTAATACGATACTTAAAAGCTTTGTGAACTTTTTTCAAATTAAGATATTTTTATTTTTTTCTTATTCTTAAATAAGAAATAAAATAAATGTCAGCAAGTTAATTTTCTTAAAAAGAAAAAAGAAAGAAAAACAAACAAGAAAGGAATGCACCACGCAGGGCAGTGATTTATGATACTAATTAAGAAAAAGGGAGAAACAGTGAGAGAGGGAGGGGGGAGGAGGGAAAAAACGAGTCAATTAGGCAATATACGTCATGTGTCGCGGTTAAACGTTTTACGCATAGAAGAAGGGAATCTATTTGAACTTAATCGCGTGCCTACCCTTTTGAGGGAATTCCCCCTCTTCGAGTTTGCTTACAGGCAAATAGGATCATATTTCGATGTTAAACGTCCCGTGATTGATCATATGAATATATGACCGTATATAATGGACGGTCATCGATTTACAAAGAAGAAAAATATCGTAGGAAATCTATTTAACGATGCATTCGTATGCGTTCCGAAGATGAAGAATTGCATTTTCAAAAAAAAAAAACTTCATATATCAAATATTAAATCTTGACTAAAATAATCACTTTAAATTAAATTCACAAAAATATATGATATCTCTACATAATAAATTTGTAAAATTAGTTTGAATAATAATAATAATAATAATAATAATATTAATAATAAAAGAAGAAAAATAAATAAAATGAATACTCATTTGATTTTATTATTTTAATAAATCATTTTCTCACACTCACACAATATCATACATCGATTCAAAGTTATGATCAGACTTTTTATTTCTTTTTTTTTTTTTACACAAATCAAAAGATAAAAATTCAATCATTCTCTTTGTTTCTTCATATACATGCACACATAAACGTACACATACATACAAACATACGTATTAACATATGTAACCCATGTAATAATTAAGGTTCACGTGGGAAAGTGATCTCGGTCGATGTTGAGAAAAATGAAGACCGACATTTTTATCAGCATGTTCCCATGGCCCTTTTATAGTGGCGGTAGCACCACGAAACACGATTACAAGAAGAGCACCAAGTTCATACACAAAGTAATGTTATGCACACCAAAGTATAGTCATCTATGTACACGTACGTATGTACGTACGTACGGGGGGCACTTGACTGCCAGATGACCCGTCGTGTTCATGCGATAACCTAAAAGGCACCCATGGCTTCGCTCAAGCTGTCAGAACTCACCTATTTATAAATGCCGTTTTGCTAGATTATTTCAATATCAAATTTAATTTTCTATAGCCAATTATATTTCCTTTCGTTCTTACCACTTCTACCCTTGTATCAAATTTTTTATGTTTATTTTATATATATTTTTTTATTATGTTTGTTTCAATTTATTTGTTACGTTAAATGTATAAACGAAATAAACAAAAAAAGAAATTAATAGTAGCGATGAAAAAAGACTATCACTTTAAGATGATGGAAGGTGAACCCCGAGTGTGGCGCTAATCGAGTTCAAGTGCCACGAATGTGTTCCCCCGTTGGCTGCGTAAATCTTAAAGGATGATAAAAAAAAAAAAAAAGAAGGGAAATAACTTTGAATTTATGCTACACTGTGCGATAACATGAAGCAAGGTATCTTTTTCCGGTAGCGTTTAAGTATGATTAAAGATTGTCCATGTTTTTTTGATAAGATTTAAATAAAGTGATTTTTATGTGATCGTTAGAGATTTTTCTTTAATTATTATGACGATGATCAGGTGTTTTGGGAATTTCACTTAAGGATGGGTCGGAATCTAAAAAAAGAAATTTTACGATGAGACACAAGTTATATACGCGGAATGCCGAGTTAAATGTTTCCGCAAAAACCACTTGAAGCGGTTTCCGTTGCGGCCACTCAAGGCTTTCTATCCTTGGATTTATCCTAGAGCGAGTGAGAAAGAAATAAAGAAAGGAAGAAGCAAAAAAAAACCTTACCTAACTAAAGCTATTAAGAAAAAAGAAAAAATCTTAAAAGAACAGCTGCCAATAACTAAATAACTAAATTTCCCAACTAAGATTTGGTTTTTTCTTTTTTTTTTTCTCTTTTTTTTTTAATAAAAACTACAATTACACGAGTTGACGTTTAAAGAAAATTTTTAATGTAAATTTAATCTACCTCTTTGGTTGATAATTAATAAAAAAAAATCAATGGGCTCGCATCTTTGGTACAAATTTGGAGATTCGTCGTTCCAACATCATCGGAGTCTTTGAATATTCGAATTTAATCATTATAAATTCGAAATCGAATTAATTAATTAGTATAAAAATGTAAATGTCACTTTCAAGTTCATTAATCGAATTATCGCATTTTCTTTACCACAATCGTTGAAGATTTTGATCCATTCCTGAAATCGGTGATTCAATTGTGTTCACGTATTGCATCGGATAATTTAACGGACCAATGTAATTAGTGAAACCATAATCGCCACTTGTAACGTCCATTATACCAGCTCGACATTCAGCTACCATTTTGTTTTCCGTTGGTACACATTTTAAATCTGAAAATGAGACATCGTTGACTGGATTCGTTGTACCCTTGTATTCGGTTTTGATCGTTCTGACACACTCGTGAACACTCGGACGTAATTCAGATACGAAATTGCTTCTGTATTCGTTGTTTAACATTTGTTGTCTTTGTTGTACGTCAACGTTTAGTACTGGTCTATTATTGTGATCAGAATTATGAACATCGTTTCTGAACTCTGGACTGATACTTGAATCCATTTTAATTTCATTAGAATTTGATCTAAATTCTGGGCTCAATCTGACGATCGATTCCGAATTCCTAAAATCTCCTTGCATGTTCATCGACATATCGGATCGAACGTTTGACCAATAAGGAACGTTGTAAGCCTCGTGAACATTAGGTTTGCCATCCTTGATCAATACGGGTACAGAAATTTTCTTCAATGATTGATTCTTCATACCTTGTACTTGTAATTTTTCAGCATCTTCGATTCGTGCTCGTTTGTTCTTGTAACGACGATTTTGGAACCAGATTTTCACCTGAGTACTACTGAGTTTCAAATTTTGTGCTAATAATTCACGTTCCGGTGCACTCAGGTAACGTTGTTGCTTGAAACGTTGTTCCAATTCATAAACTTGTGTCTGGATAAGAAAATAAAACAATTTTTGGTTTGAAATTTACAAATATATGTAAGCTTGTCTAATGATTTTAGAAACATTTTTTAGTTTACCTGGGAAAATAATACTCGTGGTTTTCTTTTCGTTCTTTTACCGGACTGACTTTTCCGTAATTCTGTTTTGCTCGATGTCACGATGTTTCCTTGAAGAGAATATATAATTGTTAAAATTTAATAAAAGTGCATTTTTGAACGAAATTATAGAAAATCAAATTCGTACAAATAGTATTATTAAAATTCTGAACTATTTATAGTTCGATTTTATATAAATTTTAGCAATATAAATTGAAATCACACATGAAATGAAATAACATAAATTTTAATCATCGAAATAATTAATTGGAATTTCTAATATCAATGATCAAACAATCAGTAAATATCAATTACTGGAAATGTCAAGTATTTTTCCAATTTTGTTACATATCTAATGAAATAATAAAAAATAAATAAATAAAAAACAAACCATCTTCGGTGACAGGAGCTTCTTGATAAGGTGGTACAACTTGACTCAACTGATGTACATGATTTAATTCAGAATAATGTGAATAACCATGTACTCCTTGTTCTTTAAACTTTTCCGCATCCCAATTATTATCAGGTACCGCGTTATACGCGTAATAATCCTGTGGCAAATGCGACTGTTGTTGTTGTTGCTGTTGCTGTTGCTGTTGCTGTTGCTGTTGCTGTTGTTGCTGTTGCTGTTGATGATGATGATGATGCGGTTGATGTTGATGATGAGTATAACACTCCATAACTGCAAACTGTTGATCCTCGTTAAGAATATCACGCACGCTGAACGGAGTCGCTGATATCGAAGATGACAACATTCTAAAGCATTCTACTTTTTCCAAGGATTATTAAAATCCTTAATGTGTAAACAACAAACTGAAACAGGTAATATTTGCACCTAATGTTTTCCGTTTTTTAATTCGAATTTCTATCAAATCACTTTTTGTTAACACATTCGATAAAACATCAATTCGTTTGACTTTTGTACTCGATTGACACCGACATTCAACGCGTAGAATTCGAATAAATGAGTTCAATATTTTTTAAGATAGATGTCAAAGTTGAATATTAAATTTTAAAGGGATGGTCACGGTCATGGAACGGTCAGGTCGGAAGGCGAACGTTTAATGTGACTTGGTTTGTCGATGAGAGTCAAGTGTTGGTTGGGGTTTCTCCTCGGACAGGGACAGCTAAACTATAGTAACGTGCGCGCGCGTGCCTTCTGAAACGTTATATGTGTGTATGGGTGAACGCGTGTCCTTCTTCTCATCTCAGACGTGTTCTCTGCTCGCGAAGACGAGATTTTTACCAGCACACCCACATACTGAAGCTACCGCTTCACGGGGGTGGTCGTTTTATCTTTACAATTAGATTTATTCTATCCCTCCTTTTCTTTTTCTTTTTTGTCTACCTTCATTTTATCTACTTTGCTTAATTTTATCTGACATTTGTTCGCATTGTATCAGTAAATACATTTTGAGTATGTAAATATAATTCAGTTAAATTTTTGACTTTATCAGGCTTATCCTAACAGAGTTTCGAATTGGTACATTATTTTTTTTATTTGTGAATTTTAATTTTTCAGGATTATTTAAGTTGTTGTTTAATTTTATTCACTTGTAGTTTTATAATTTAAGTTTAAATTTGTTGGAAAGTTTCAACTTTGATAATTGGTATTCATTGATTGTTTTATTATTGAGAATAGAAATTAAATTTCCAAAAAATTTTTAAGATTTTAAAGAAATGTTTTATGTAAAAAATACTTCGAAGTACAAATTTTTGACTAATATTTACAAGTTATCAAATAAAATTAGGTTCAAATAACATTGAGCTTATATAATTTCGATGCTTGACATTAACACAATTTTTTGAATCCTTTTTTATTATACAAATTACTAATTGCAAAACAATTTGTAGATTTTATTTTTGATATTTAATATTTAATAATTTAATTGTTTTTTTAAATACGACTTAAATTAAATACTTTTTTGTGTAACACGTTAAAAGATGGCTTTTATGGAGTCATGGTTGTTAACGAGGACATCGGAGAAATATCAAAAAAAAGATTGCGAATAATGACGATCATGTCTGGTGGTACAGCATTATAATTAAGATCGGGAGTAGTATTCACGATGCGAAATAGCTTTTTGCTGGCAAGACAGCCATAACGCGTGAGTTAGTTAGGGAGGTGGAGCAAAATTAAGACCCGCCTATATTGTCTCTGTTGACGAATCAAAAGATCGAGAGATCTGAGTCTTCCTTTCTGAACTCAACGATTAAATGCGTCCTTCACATGCATACATACATTTATGTGTTACTATGCAAGTATATCATTCATCGTACCAAGAAATCTTAATTTATTAATTAGATATTTGTATAACTAGTGTAAGAATTAGACTAAAATTATCGTTTTAGGGGTATTAACAAAAAACAAGATTTTTAAATTAATTAATTATAGATCAGCTATCATAAATGTTGAAATATTAATTTACAAATTTATCTATTTTTGTAATAATTATTTAATTTAATTAATGGTAGAAATAAACAATGTTGCATCATTGATTTAACAAGAATAGAGTATTCTTGTTAATAATTATTATATTCGATGAATTTATTTTTAACAAACTTTTGAAAAATATTGATAAACTAATAATCGAAGTGATTCAATTTATTAATGTTCTTTTTTTTAAATTCATCTTGAATTAGTTGAAAATTGTAATTTAAGTTTACGTTGACATAATAACAGCGTGATCATTACGTCATTTAGAACAGAGTTTCGGATTACATATCGTTTATGAGAGATAGTTTACGAAGAATTTAAGTAGGAACGAGAAAAAAAAAAGAAAAGAGAAAGAAATTCGTGACGTGTGTCCTACGCGTGACATACTTGTCAAGAACGAAAAAATTTCACTTTCGGTGACGAATCATAATTCCCGTGAAACGAGGGGTTCGAGTAAAAACAAAACAATACTTTTTTTCCCGCCCCTAATCGGTCAATAGTAAAAAGAAAAGAAAAAAATATATATTAACCCTCTTTTTCGAGTCTGCGATTTTGACGACGAGTCTAAACTAACATAATCCAGACCTCTGTTTCTAGAGGCGCCCGGAACCCTTGAAGCTCGACCCTGGAATTCGAAAAATTGAACCCTCGAAACTCTATCTTCCCAGCTAATTTAAAAAAGGGAAATATATTAAAAAATAAAACAAAAGGAGAAATAAAAAATAAACTTTCTTTATTTTGTTTATGTTAATATTGTCTCACATCCCAAGTATGACAACGTTAAATTATCTCTGATTAATATTATTATCATTTATTACAGTATAATATTAGTATATTTGTTATGATAATCACAGATGTTATATAAAGAAGACTTATATTCCCATTTTTATATTTATAAAAAATATTGTTTGTTTGTTTTTTTTTTGCTTAATTATTATTCCATATTTAAATCAATTTTTCTTCAAGTAAGTATAATTATTTCACATAAGTTTGATCATAGATTTTACATTAATAAAACTTTTTGCTATTTTAGTTTTTGTAAAAAATATAAGATTTTTTTCTTTTTAAACTAGAAATAGGTATAATTATACTAATTCCAACAATACTTACAATAATTATCGAACAAATGTTGATTTTTAAAATAGTAACAAATTGTTGTGTATTTTCTCAATGTGAGTTGGAAAGATATTTTTTTGAAATTAATAAATAAAATATACATAGGCAATATATTATGATGTTTTTGTTTCGGGTGGTTACGTGTTAGGCTAACGATATGGTGCTGGTGAATATACGTGACCCTGTCGTGTATAGTAGGCGCCAAGAGATAGCAAAGGCGCCTTCTTAACTGTGGGAAAGCGACGTCCGCACCGGCGTTTCGAGGACCTGTTGGGTACGTGTGCGAACTCATTGTTTAACTACAAATTTTGTTTATTAAAATTTATAGAAATAAATTTAAGTTATTGTTCATAATTAAGTGCTACATTTCAATTGTACGCATAATTCTTGCACATTTTTTTGTGCGTTGTTGATAATTATTTGTAAGTATTAATGAATAATTTAATTAACTTTTATTTATAAAAAGAAACTTGATTTTTTCTTTCAAAATAATTTAATATTTATGAAAGTTTTTTTTATTAAAGAATAAATCGAAATTATGCATTTAGTTAATAAGGTATAATCATTCAATATTTATATCTATGACAAATCAATTACATTAATCCTGTAATAAATTATTTTGCTAATACAGTAATTTTGCACAACTATTTAATAATATTTACAAATTTTAATATCCTGCTTCTAATTAAAATTCTGCATTTATGTTATCGATATCCTTAGAATATAAGTATTAGGTCGTCCCGAAAATTTCTTCCTTTTTTGGTGATAAGTTAAACAATATTGCATGCGTAATATACTTTTTTTTTGTATTTTATGTTATTTTACTAAATAATATCGATTCTACTCTATTATACTTTTTTTTTTATTTTAAATTATTCAACCTAAAAAATATTGTACCTGTAGAATTACTAAAAAAAAAGGAAGAAACTTTTGAGACGACCTAATATAACATTTATATACATTTTAATTAATGATAATCAAATCTCTAAATATGATATTAGAAGGATTTATAAAAACAAATTCATACGAAATAAAAAAACGATTCTTTTCCTTCACAAATTTCTCAAATACATATAATCAAATATAAGTAAATACGCGTACCTGTGAGATAAAATTGACATTGTAAAATTTGTCGGTATTAAAATAACTATTTCAGGAGGAGGAGGAGGAGAAGGAGGTGGTAGTGGTAAAAGCAAAAGAAATCCTGAAGCAACGTGGTGTCCAGTTGCAAGACGTTCCCGAACATCCATGTTGGCCGTAAATACAAAAGGGCCCTTTGTGAAGAGAAAGAGAAACCGTGTCCGTATCTTGCGTCTAAATACACAAGCTATATGCGACCGGGCACCGATAATATTCTATCCGTCGGGAGTTTATAGAAAATCCCCTATATATACTTTCTGATCTCTTCTCTCTATATTTCTGTCCTTTTTCATCGTCATCATTTTTTTTTCTTCGTTTTCGTTGTCGTAGCAGACTCGTGGGAGGTCAGATCCCGCCCATGATGACCTTTTTATTTTTCCTTTCTTTACTAGGATCTGCTTTTTCTCTCATAAAAAAAGAAAAAAAAAAATCTTCTACTTTACGAACAATAAGACTGTCTGTGATTTGTTCATCTTCATGCGTGGAATGAATCATTATAAGAGAGAATTCTAATTATAATAATGTTTCATATATTGGAAAATGTATACATAAGTGTGAAGTTAATTTTTTCTGGCTATTAAGTTTAATTAAAAAGATTTAATATCAAGAACATTCTTATGTGGTATAAGAACAAATTTTATATATTGCAATTTGTGATTAATTTTAGAATCATAAATATAATTTATTTGTTTTCTTGTTGTTTACTTTGATTAATTTTTGAATAAATTAAAATATAATTTAAAAATTGATCAAGCATTGTCATTTATTATGATTGAATTTTATTTAATGTTTGGAAATTTAGATTAGATAATAAATAACCCAACGAGAGAAAGAGAACTGATTTTCCTTTTAACGAAGGAAGTTCGGATGGTACAAAAAAAGAAGTTGTTTCCCTTAGATGTTGTAAACAAAAATTGGAACACGTATCTGTTGAAATTTCAGTCGATGAGCAAAAGTCGTCGGCATCGGTATTGTACTTAAAAAGGACAGCTAAGAAAGTACTAATATAGGTTCTTCCCGCACTTATAATACTACAAAGAGAGAGAGAGAGAGAAAAAGAGAGAGAGAGAGACTTTAGTTCGGTCGTTTCGTCTCACGAGTGGTCCAGACAATTGCGTGCTTCTGGTTGTCTAGACTGCCCCGAGCACATCTTTCCTTTTATTTTTCTGCAGTACGCGGCGGAAAATGCACTCGCGTTTACACGACGCATTTTGGTTCAGCAATTTATCTTTTTTTTTTTTTCATATTTTTTTTCTTCTTTTTATTTTTATTTTTATGTATTTTTTTCTTATCTTTTCATTTTCCCTCGAAAAGTTGGCATTGAAATGAAATTTAAAATTTACCAAGATTTTTCTCAACTTAAAGTATTAACAATTTCAGTGATATTTTGTTTCCTTTATTATTTAAATTCTTGTATCCTTGTTTTTTAATTTAATTTATATTATATATATTTTTTGTATCACTGAGCAGTAGGAGCAATAAAATTATTGTATTAGAATGCAAAAAATGTTAAAATTAGAACGTTTTAATCTTAAATTCTATTAATTAGGTGAATTATTTCTATTATAGAAATGTGCAATTAACAGAAAGTCATATAAACAACTTTTAATATAAGAATTTCGACACACACACACACAGAGAAGACAATGGTGCCAGTCTGAAGGTGAATTTCGAAGAAAACGATACTTCTGTCATATATTCCGTGTATTTAAGTAATAATATACATTACCTTCGATTAATTAACAATTATTTTAATATTCTAACGCACTCTATTTATATTTAAGATTTTTTGAACGTTCCTGGGCAGTGATGACTTCGAAAATAAATGTTTCAACAATGTGACAATTAAACATTTGTTACCTAGCAGAATAAATTTCTGTAAAGTAGAGTAAATTTCTATGCGTGTCAGTCGAATAGATTTAATTAACAATCGATGATGACGTTCTCACGTGAATTTTATTTTAAAGTGGGACCATGATCTACGATATAAACTAATAAATTTAACAGGACGATGTATATTAACGTTAGATATTTCGATTTCTTTCCTGTGGGAAAAAAGTGAAAAGCGTGTTCGTGGTTCTTGGCACTTGAAGATAAGTCAAGCTTTGGATTACCTTTCTATGACTCCAGTGTCAACAAACTCGGCCCAATTTTAACGCCAGTTTCTTTCTCAAACCCTTGACCCTTCTAACGATCCGCATAATCATTAGGATAAGTCTTTTGTGACAAGAAAGTATGCGTTAATTTAGTCTTAAATATTAACTGAACGACGCTTAAGATGTTTTAATATCGTTTTATGTAAATCATGATTTATTGCTCTAATTTTAGTGTTTTTTAATTACACGTTTTTACATTTTTATTACGAATAACATGTACTTTTTTTATGCATTAACAAGGTCATTACTACTGGGAGTATGTAGAGTGTAATTATTAGCACATAAATCATACGGTACTCGTGACAAAGTCAAAGAACGAATATTTTATGATCAAATGAACAAGAATTATATTTTCAAATTAGATCTCGTATTACAACGTTATATTATCGTGAACTTTAATAAAACTTTATTTAAAATATTTATCGAGATTTGTGATACAAATATGATATGATCAATTTTTAAAAATTCTATTTCCATTTTTGTAAAAATAAAAAGAAAAGTAATTTTATTAATATTTTTACTATTCTTATTATTAAACTATATTGCAATTTTTATTAACTTTTATAATTACTTAAATAAAAATAATATTCACAATTAATTTGTAAGTTCCAGCAAGGAATCCAATTTCATTTTTGTAATACCACAATAAAGAAATAATTCTTGCTATAGAAGATATCTTCTCACGTGATAATATCATCAGTCGATTTAATAATACATTTAAAATTTATTTATCTTACATTGATATATTATCAGAAATATATATTATCGTAAAACCTACAAATTTACTATTACCAGCAGCAGATATATAATCAAAGATGATCTACTATTATCGACAGAGAATAAAAACACAACTCTACTATTCCTAAAGTCAATAAAAACTAAAGGACAGTCTCAGAGTATATAAAGGTCTGATTACCTGAAAATTTATTTCTATTTATTATTTATATATGAAATATAAGTTATATAATCAAATATTCCTTGTAAAAATGACTGAACCATTAAATCTTGGTGCATTTGATCTGCGTCCAAAAAATCATGCAAAAACTGAAGTTTTGTTAGAAATAAAGAAAATGTCAATGCCTTTTGTATCATCAGATATAATTGAAAAGAGAAATGTAACAACTTCCATATAAAAATACAGAGTTGTAAGGAATGAGTTGTTGAAAGGTTTCAGGTAAAGGAATACGACGATTAAGACATAGATGATCATTCGAATACACTAGTAAAAATCATCAAAACAAAAATGTTAAGTTAAAAAATATTTATTTATCTTGAGAAAAGTAAATTTACATAAGTACAAAGTGATATTTAAAGTGCAGTAATATTTAAAGATCCAATTTACTACGAGTTTAAATTTAAATATATAACTCATTGATAAGAATATTAAAAAATATGCTATGCAAAAAAAAATTATTTTATCACGTCCGTATTAATAAAAAAAAAATTCATTTTGTTATTAAAAGTATTTATATATACATTTGTATTTATCATGCTTCATAACATAATAAATTATTATTCATAAAATTACGCATATATTTAATATTAAAGTGTGAACGTACATTCGAGATTATAAGGTGAGAAGATTATCGTTCTTGTTAACTAAAAAGTTGATAATATTTCTCTTCTTGATACGAGATTTATAGAAAAAAAAAAATGAGAATATTTAATAACTCAAATAACAGGGGTATACGATTAGTATATATAATCTGAAATGAATGCGAGCGATATTCCATTAAAAAAGAAAAAAAAAATGAAAAGAAATGTTTTTCATGCATAACTATCAAAGATTTCGAGAAAGTCAATAACCGTTCGTTATCAGCAAGAAAAATGGTCGAACTTATGCATCGATCAAAAAAAAAAAAAGGTCGTAAAAGAGAAAAGTCAAAGCTGATATCTCAATCTAACCCGATATCGGTCGCTAATGAATTTCTAACAGCGATTACGGATCCCATATTACGAAATTAGTTCGGATATTCGTCCCATTGAGCAAGAAAATGCTGGACCCGTATTTCCGAAGGTCATAAGTCACCAAAAAATGGGGCCTGGAGGGAAGAAAATATTACGTTACGTCCACCGTAAGAAGAAGAAAGAAACACACAAAAAAAAATACATTTCTGATTAAAATTTTTTGTCTTTCTTACATGCTTGTAGGCTTTTCTCTCTCAATTTTTTTTTCTTCTTCTAGTAAAATTGGATATAAATCTATTGATAATTAAAAATTTCTGTTAAAAATTAAAAGCTCGTTTATTCTACAATTTAAATGTCCTATTACAAATGACTATAATTACTTTTTATTTGATTATCTTAAGATTTTGTAACAGCAAACAAACGTTGCATTTCAAAGTATATATTTTAATTCTATCGAAATAAAAAGCATTCGTGATTTTTTTTTTTTAGTATAAAAAATACTTTCAGGTATAACGCGAAGTGACATAAAGTATTTTAAACATTGTATCATCGTGTACAATTGCGAAATCATTCGAGAGGATACTTTCGATTGCCCTTTTGAATTTTAATATCTCTGTCTATGTGTGTTGCATTTTTGTTGTTATTTTGTTAGCAATTAGTACTATTTAAAATATAAAGATTAAGATTAAAAATAAGAAAAATAAAAAGAGAGAGAAAATCTCAGCGTAAAATATAGAAAGTCTAACTAATAAAGGAGTTTCTCTTATAAGTATTGGTATTAATCACTGCTATTATAGCGTTTAATCAACTTAATCGTTGAATAAACGACTCGACGTCAAACATTCGTTTATTTTCGAAGAAAAATAATAATAACAACGTTGGTATTCAATCGAGTATCATATTATGTACGATTTAGCAATAATCTTTTCGTTGTTGTTTCAAATAATCATTGATAATATTAAATTCTCTTTCGTATTTGTATAAAATATTCTGAGAAAGTATGGAACAAGAGAACTCATAATTTTTTTCTATTATACAATTAATAAAAATCTATACATAAAAATATTATAATCAAAATTCTGATAAAAGTAATGTAAATCAATTTCGAAACAATGATAAAACATTACTCATATTATAAAATAATTAAATATTACAATAATATAATATTAATTACTTACAAAAAATATAATGATAATAATAATAACATATATAACATGTGTTATCACATTAAAAAAGACGCACATAATAAACACATAAATAAAAGCACGATAAAAAAAAATTTTTTCAGCTAAAATAAGACGTCAGAAAAGGGTGAATCAAGAGATGACTGGTCGATGATATTTCAAACATACGCATCTTTTATCGATTAGATCAAAAAATCGTCGAGGAAAAAAGAATTCCTGAGCAAGAAAGAGAAGGGGGAAAAATATTTACCTCTGTATTTTCTTTTTACTTTGTTTATTTTTTAATTTTCATTCCTGTTTTTTTTTTTATCTTTATCTCTTCAACGTAGGGGTATCGCTATTATCTCGATATCTCAGCTGGTAGCATCAACCAAGAGTTTTTTCTTTTGGTTAGCGTGTGGAGCGTGCACCAGGGGGTAGGCCCAGGGTGGTCCAATTTGTCTGCTGGTTCGATATTATTACGAGCTCATCCTTAATAATACGGCTTGGGCCACGTCACTCTATCTCTTTCTCTCTCTCTCTCTCACTTTCATGTTGAGAAGACGAGATGATTCGATCAGTTAAATTATTCCTTTGCTGCATTTGTCATCTCGTTCATCGTTGATAGCATCATTTTTTCTTCCAACTCAGGTACACAGTTCTTTTTTTTTTTTTTGTGATTACATTTTTGTTCGTTCGTTTGTAATTCTATGTCAATGTTAATAAAATATTAATTGTTTTCTTTTTAGGGTAACCGTCGATTTATTCAAATAATTTAGCGAACAATTAAAAAATTTGTTGTTAATTTTCATTTCATTATTTAGTGTTTTCGTATTATATTGGAAAACTCATTATTTTATTTAAAAATTAATCATGTTAGTCATATTAAATGAGAATATCAAATTGTTTACTGTAAGAGAGTCGAATAATACGATTATTTGTTAAATGACTTCATTTGAAAATTTCCTATGTGTAGAAGATACATTTAAAATTATATTATGGCAATCATTAATTAAAAGGAAAAATGACTAATAAAATGATTTGTTATTACATATTAGATATGAGTTCTCGCTGTTAATCAATCCGTATTGCATATGGGTTTGATTATTTTTCAATGGAAGTTAAAATATCTAATGCAAGATATATTGGTGTTGATTAAACTAATTAAAAAACAAAACAAAAATAAAAATAATAAAAAAATACGAGTAAGATCTTTCAATACGTAAAAATGTACTCGTTAAAAGCCGGTCGTAAGTTTATTTTCTTTTTTTTTATTTAGTTTATTGTAAACAACTTATGCATGTACGTAAGTATTTCCACATAATTATGGCTGATAAAAATAGAATGTCATTGAAAATTGCTGAGATTGTTTAATCGTTTCGTTTGAGATTACATGCTTGAACATTATAATTTGCGCGCTTGTTTGTATGCGTGTGTTTATTTTTTTTATAATCGGAGATAAAATATAATTATAAATGAACTCATAATTAGATGCAAATATATGAAAAGTATATGATTATTTTTAATAAAGATATTACAATATCATTGAAGATAAATATTAACCTATTTTATCAATGTTTAAATTAATTCATATTATTTAAATTATATAGCAATTTAATTATTAAACAATACTATAAATTCTTTTAATTATATAAACTTATTTGTTAGTATTTTTATACATAATTAAATATACCCAGATATTTGTTTATAAAACAAACAATTTATTCCATTTTATTATCTTATTATTATAATATTAATTTTATTCTTAAAATATTTTACTTCTACGAATAGAAAGAAAAAAAGAACAAATGTTTATTCACAAAGAGTGAATAAAAAATCGATTTAATCATGCAATTAATATCATTCCAGTATACAATAACAAGAAAATACGAAGGAGAGAAGAAAAAGAAAGGTCGAAGAAGAAATAAAGAGAAATAAATTCATAGAACAATTTACTAGAGTCCCACTTTAATCTTCAAGATTCCGTAATTTCCAAGTTCGTAGGCAAATGGATTAAAGGAAGACGAGAAAGATAAGTGTAAAGAGCGTTGATAGAACTTGTGGAAACGAGGATCGCGATTACGTAAACGCGGATATCTCGGTGAAAAGAGGGGAAGAGGAGGAGAGAGTTAACTTGGTCCATGATTATGAAGAAAAGATAGAGAGAGAGAGAGAGAGAGAGAAAGAAAAAGAGGGGAGGAGTTGGTGAGGGTTAGGGTGAGGGGTAGACAGGGGGGTTGAGATTTGAGTATATGTCTTGTTAGTAGACGATAACGTCTTATCTAAACGATTTAGACATGAATTACACAAGCAAGAATAACATTTATGTTTCATCATGAGATTTTATGAGAATGAAAATAAAGAGAAAGAGATAATGATATATAAATTTTTTTTTTTTTATAAATCTGTTGCTTATGGTTGTTTTCTACAGGCCTATTGTTTCTCTTTTTTTTTTTTGTTCTAAGCTTCATTTATCTCTCTCCTTTCTTTTTATGTTTTTCTTAATTTACTTCTCATTAATATATATTTTTCTCCCCCCATTATCTAGCAATACAAATTTCTTATCATTTCTATGCTGGCAACTCGTTAGTTTTGTCCTTATCGTTAACACATTAACCCCGAAAGATGCATTATCTTTGTTATTAAGGTGTTGGTATAGTATATAACCTTTTCGATAATTCGTTCTTCGCATAGTTCAGATGAACACGCATGTGACTACTTGGTGGTCTTTCACGTTTCACTTCGTTATCGATATTTTATGATCATGTGCAATCGATAGGAATACTTTATTTTAATTCTAAAAAAAGATCTCTCTTCGGAGATGAGATTACCGATGTTTATTTCGAAATTTTCTGCTTGATTTATTAATAGACCGTGTATACGTAATGAATTTTTGTTTATTTTTGTAATTTAATGAGATATTTTTTTAATGTATCGCATTCAAATAATAAGATTATTTATGAATTGATATTATTATGATTATTATTATTATGAATTATTGTGATTTCTTATGACGTGTGTTTTGTGCTCGTAAAAATGTCAAATCAATTGATCAAATTGAATGTGTTTTTTTTTTTTTTTAAATTAGACGAACGATTTCTATAAACTAGGACGATGTTTAAAGAACACTCTCTTGTTAAATCTTACCTACCAAGAGGGAAACATCGTTTTTTATTAAACTGAACAACAAGGTAAACGAAAAAGGCAAAAGAAAGTATAGAAAAATAATATAAATCTAACGGACAGAATTGGAGCAACGTAAGGAAGTTAACTTGACAAGTTTACACGAACACTCTTGATGATAAACGTCTCGAGCCAATAATCGGAAAGAAGAATTTTATAAAGATAAAAATATAGAGGGGCAAAAAAATATATATATTATCTCTAAAAAGGGTCACGTACCATCGTAATATCGATCATATATGTATTTTTATTTAATCAAAAAGAAATAAAAAATTAAATACAAAGTGTCCTACTAAGTGCTGATTGAAAAAAGAAAATAAAGATTACGTCACAAAGGATTTAAATTATTATTTATTAACTTAACCCTGACGAAGGAGTGAAAGGATTGGGATGAGGGAGGAGGGTCAATAAAAAGTAAAAAACTATAACTCAACTATATTTCACATTAATCAAAAAGAAGAAATAAAAAATTAACAGCAAAGTGTCCAACAGCATCGATTTAAAATCATATTTATTAAAGTAACATGCCAGGAGGAGTGAAATGTGGACAATAAAAAGTTTCAAATTGTATAGATGAAAAGAGAAGGAGGTAGACGACGATACTAATCGAGGTCCCAACGAGTCGTACTTTTAAATATCCCCATGAGCAGACGTGAAAACATCTCCATTTCGTAGTCGGGTCGGCGGTGGCCGTTTGGAATTCATAAGAGAATAATGTTGGACGAACGAAAATTAATTTAATTTGTTGGAGAAAAAAAAAGGAGGGAAGAAACGGAGACAGAGAACCGAACCATAGAAAAAAAAACTAAAATAAAAAGATGAGAAAAAAAAAAGACAGAGAGAGGGAGAGAGAGGAGTAGACAAAGAGAATAGATTTTTTTGAAGAAGAAGAAAAGAGAGAGAAATAGAGAGAGAGGGAACAAGGAACCTAGGCTGGTTAGCGAGTGGGGCCTTATGGCCCCCTGCTGTGTAAAATATAGCGGGCCAGTTCGTTCAAAAGGCGCTGCTCTGTCTCCACCGTGGACTCCTTGCCGGGGCACTGAAACTTTACCTCCCATAATTGATACGAATGTCTTTTCGTACCGGGCTCGAACATCGCAAGGCTATTTAGTCTCTTTCTATATTTTTCTTGGTGTTCATTTTTCTTCGTAGCTTTTACTCTTTCGGAATCTCGTTCGAGAACAATACTGGATAGATTATCAATGTTTCTCTTTTTTTTCTTTCTTTGGGGTAGTGGGATTTTTCTTGAATTCTACCGGAAAATTGTCACAAACACAAATACACACACACACACATATATATATTATAGATTATTTCTTATGAAATTTTCTTTTTCGTTGAATTTTTGATCTTACAATTTCATGGATTTTAGTTTAGCATTATGGATGATGAAAAATTTGTATCAATGATTTATTGAAATCGTTCCAGTTAAATGAGTTAAATATTTGTTGATTTAAGAATCGTTACAAAGATAAATCGTCAAAAGATTTCTATAACTATCGTAAGAAATGTCTAATAAAATTTTGAAACAATTTAAAATCATCGTACACATTTCAGTTTCAAAAAGTAATACAAATAACCGATATGATCACGTTAATTTAGATTTCTTAGATAATTTTCCCGTAATTTAATTAGCGACTTTTAAGGAATCGTAAAACTGAAGTAGTAAAAATAAGAAGAGAAAAGAGGTTGCTCTTCTCTCCGAGTGGTATCAGTTTCCGAGAGTAGACTTCCGTGGATCAGTTAACTCCGATTTCCGTTGATTTTATTTCATTTTTTTTTCTTAACAATACCAAGTCTTGGGAGTTTAAATCCAGATTTTTTTTTTTTCAATGGGGTTTGTGTATTTGGATTCTCGTGATTGTCGTTGTTCTGCACAGTCGGCACACTCGCGGAAGAATTAATTAGCCGATCGCGCGCGCCGGTGGTGGGCCCGAAATCGCTGGTACCAGTGAAAGAGAAAGAAAGAAATAAAGAAACAAAGAGAGAAAGAGAGAGAAAGAGAACGTAAGGTAAACTCCATGGTGGCTACTGGTTAATAGCAAGCGGTAGAACGAGCCACTGGTAATTAGTAGGTACCTACCGATCAGCATCTGCAAGGTGAACGAGCATTACCATGCTTAATGAGCCCTCGACGAGAAGAGGAAAGACAAAACCGGACAAAGAGACCTTAACAAGAGAAAGATAGTAAGAAAGAGAGAGAAAGAGAGAGAGAGAAAGAGAGAGAGAGAAAGAGAGAGAGAGAAAGAGAGAGAGAGAAAGAGAGAGAGAGAGAGAAAAGGACACACGCGAATCTCGTACTCGGTGTGCAGGGATTTCACCTCAGCCGTGTTCTATCGCCGTTCGATCGAACTCGGAGTCAGCGCGTTCCTGGTGCAATCGAATCGCGCGAAACCCCCGACGCTTCTTCCTTCGACCATTTCGATCGACCTCTTCTTTTGTATACACTCCTTTACGTGTTTTATCACCTACCAATACAATATTCGAATATTTTGGTCAACGATTATTCCAGAGATTTGTAAGAATGATCAGTTGGCATAATTTTTGATAATATTTAAAATTAGTTTTTGTGATTGCTTTTTTAAAAATAATATTCACAACAATTTGGGGTATTTTATGAATTATAAATAATATTAGAAATTTTTGTTTATGGTGGTATCATAAAAATATTTTTTAACAAGAAATAAATTATTACATTACTAACAGCATCGACTATCAATATTTTCTTGGATTATTTAAGAGTTGATGCGATTTAAAAAAAAAAAAAAAGACTACAAAAATGAAAGAGGTTAAAGGAATGGTTTAGGATTTAAGAGGGTGGAGTTTGAAAAAAATGGTGCATACAGAAGAACCGGCAGCAAGAGTGAAGGTATACCTACCATTCAGCATCATCCACTATCCACCACCACCATCACCACAACCACCAGCAACACTATTGGGACTAAAGGCACCACCAAAGTCGGTGCTTCGCCAGAAAGATTACGATCTAAGTATCCCCAGAAACAAATGCCGAATGCAACTCTCCCATTGCCTGCCTTCCTTTGTCGGCTTCGAGAGTTCTACCCTGGTTGCTGGTACCAACACCTGCGCGAAGAATCAGGCCCACGTCGTCTCGTTGCAAACTACTCCCTCCTTCCTTCCCCACTTACTTTTAGTTCCTTTTATATCGTGTGCATTGGCCTGTCATAGAAAGTAGTTATTGATTGCTCGATATAAGAAAGCAAACACGAAACCGATACTTTGGTATTTTTGTTCACTTGGTTTTAAATAAAGTTAAGTTGATACATTTGTCTGGATTATCGATTGTTTAATTTTTCTGATAAGGTGAACACAATTTTTTTTTGATCGTTTTATTGTTTAAGTTAGGATTATTAGAATGATTTTTAGAATGCATCATACTTGGTAATATTTTGTAAGTATATTTGAATAGTATAGGTAAGTATAAGAATCAATAGACTGTTAACTCGATTTAAGTGATACTTCAAAGATCAACAAGTATGAAGACGTAACTACTTATATTCTGAAGAACACTGAATGATTTAACTATTTACTATTCAATATAATGTTCACGTGGCACGTTTCAAGTTTACTCGTAATCTTTTTCTTCTAGCTACCTGGGTAATTCAATAATCCTGTAAAATCCCATTACGAATTCGCAAAAGAAGTTGAAGATTGTCTCGTTTCGAAACCACAAATGTCGTCTGTCAGTATTGAGCCGTCAAACAAGTATCGTTGCTCGAGTGAAGTGGCTCTTTTCATAAGAGTTTCAGAGAATGCTTGAATAAAGGAAGGTGGAGGAGGTGTAACGAAAGGGACAGAAAAGTAGATATACTTTTGGGATGCAGGGACTGGACCAACTCCAAGGCCCTTAGAATTGTGTGTGAGTTCTTGAAGAAGTCAGGTGAGAGGAAAAAAAGTAAAAGAAGAAAAAAATGGTATTGGAATCATGGGAAAATCGTATCCCTCATGTATAGAAAGATCAGTGAGGTTAATGAAATCATGTCCAGGACATTTCCCCGTGTGGAAGTCAAGTTGGAATCAAGTGAGTTGAAGAAGGTAAATTTTCTGGATGATCGAGCCCATCAAAAGGATTTACTCGGAGAATAACAGGTATACATATAGTATATATATACATATATAAAAATATATTATATAAATATAAATGTGTGGGTGTGTGTGTGATCAGTTGAATCCCGAGGACAATGGGCACCGTTTTCGAAGAAAAATGGTATTTTAACTCGCCACCAAGAAATCTTTTCTCCTACTTAATCCGAAAGAAGCGACGACGCTTATTTCTGACTTGGTAATTTGTTTTTTCTAACTCGCACCAGGTGGGCGGGGCGGGAAAATTAAATTTTTCGACTTACCGTTTAGATTTATCGGTGACCAAAGGGGATCGTTTGTCATCGTTAAAATAATTCCCTTTTACTAGTAAGTTTCTTCCTCCTACCTTTCTTCTCTCTTTCTTTTCACTACAGGTACATATCTCGCGAGTAGATGGAATTCCAACAGACGAAGATTCTTCGATGCTTTACGACACCTCTCAGGTAAGCCCCTTGGTGTCTCTTAGCTTTTTACAAAACGTCCGCTCATCTTTGTTCGTTTCAAGATATACCAACTAGTTCTAGAAGCATTCGAAAAGGAATTCTAGATTGGATGTTGGAATGATTTTTATTCTCTATCTTTCTCTCTATCTCTATCTATCTCTTTTTCTTTCTTTCTTACAGGTGTTCACTTCTTTTAATAGATAGAGAAGGTACTTATACTCGATAGTTAACTCATTCGATTGATCTTCATCGAGTTGTCGTCGTAGCACGTATTTACTTCTCCCCATAAAAGTTCTGTAATTGGTTAGATCGGTCAGATAATTGACCGGAGGCAATAAAATTGCTTACCTATCATCAACCGACTCGCTAATTATGTCGCGAGCGGTAACCGCAACTGTTCCTCCATTGGAAACTGTTATACCTACACGTTGTCTTGATCGATGACCACGGGCTTGGCTAAACGGTCCAACGTAATCGTTCCTTCTCGTCATTAATATCCGATATGCCACTAATACAATGTCCTAATCTCGATGAGACCGAATATCATGACAGTTTGCTGTATTACCGAATGAAAATCTTTGACAATTCGACATACACTTGTGTTCTAAATAACTAAATATATAAATTATTATGAAAATATCAAAGATGAAAATATAGTCAGTAATTTTTGGTTGAGCATTATAGTTCAATAGCCAAATATAACCAAAATTTCCAAAAAGATTGTCCTTTTGAAGCTTCTTTCAAATTAACAACACATGGCTTTTCGGATCGGGTCACCCAATCCATTTACTAACCATGTCCATCGTTATTTAACTTTAATGATCATAAGAAAAACTAGTTTTTTTTAAACATGATTAGGCCTAACATCATTATCGTATTATTTCAAATAATTTGGTTCACATTTATTTAAAGGAACGTAAAGTAAATTTTTGGATGGAATTTGTTTCACAGTGGTAGTAGCAAAAGAGCCCGTCGCTATGCCAGTTGGTTGGGTCGTAACGAAGAACAATAGCCAGCGGCCTAATGCCAATTAGCGTGGTGCATCACTCATTAGGGAACTAACATCGTTAGACCCACCTGCGTTAGAACGAACAACGTAGTCTAAAGCACCCTCACTCACTCATTCACTCACTCACTCACTCACTAACTCACTAACTCACTCACTCATTCGTTCAACTTCTCTTTCTCATCAACCTACCTAAGTCCTTCGAACTATACTTCGTTCTCGTCTAGCATGAGAGATAAGCGATCTCCATTGTCATTTGTTTGTCTAACTTAGCGGATTAGAGCCAGTCATTCGCGTCAAAGGTTGCCGCCGGTATACATGATCGTTTAACGATATCTAAGATTAGAAAGAAAGAAAGGGAAGATTGAATTCRTTGGTTGGCAGCCCACCCTTGAGTATATCTTTCCGAAAGAGTAATTAATCCCTTTGAATGATGTAGGATCGTTCGTTCCCCTTTTCACAACGATTTTCGGGCTCTAACGATGACATCTCACTTATTGTTTGTTTGATAAGATAGTATTTAGTTTCAATCAACAAGATTTGTCAGGTATATATATATACCTATATGTAGCAAATAATATTCCAGAAGCGATTTTTCATTTCTGGTTCATTTATCTTCATTAATTAAAAAGGTAGAAAAATGTTCTCTTTCCTATTTAAAATAATATTATTTAAAGTTCATTTAATTGTTTAACTAATAAAACATTTTAATCAACGTAATTAAATCTAATTACATTCTTATTTAATATTTTTTTAATTAAATAAAATACTATTTGAATACTTCCATAGCCGGTATTTGTTAAAAACATTTATCTATGATATCAACATGATATCACTGATTACGGTATACATAGTTTTCAATATGAAAATATTATCTTATTTGTTATTTTATTTTCTAAGGAAATATGATAGTCCACCAATGAGTTAGGAAATATGATAGATTTTTTTTTTTGTAAACCGTTCGATGGATCCTTATCGAAGTTGAATCCTCAGAAGCAAGGATTTACGAGGCGTCGTTGGGTAAGAAACGACAAGGGGGCGGTCGTCAGACGTGGAGGCGTGGTGAGTTTCTAATGATAGGATACCGCGAACGCACGTTAATTCACGCCGCCTTTAAATCGCCCTGTTATGCTATCCAGAGAAAGAGAGAGAGAGAGTGAGAAAAAGAAAGAAACAAACATCTAAGATGTGAAGGAGAAGTTGGAGGATGAGATGCCTTCGAGTTCGCGCTATTTCGCGACGATCGGAGAAACGTATTACGATTTATGGCCGACGGGATCGTTACTTTTTTCTTCGAACTCGAGAAGGAGTCCCTGTGTATAAAGGAACAAGAGAAACTTAAGAGAATATTCAAAAGTTCAGAGAGAAAGAGAAAGAGAGAGAGAGAGAGTAAAATTAGAATGATCTTGGGATAGGTTCGAACTATGATCACAAATTTCTTAGAAAAATATTCTATGAACGTTTTTATGTTTTATTTTTGTAATTATTATTATTATTATTATTATTATTATTATTATTATTATTATTTATTATTGTATATTAAATTATTTCAATTATTATATTGCATGAAAAGTTTATATTTTTTTTTATATTCAATTTATATTTGTAAATCAGTACCAGAGATATTTTTAATTATTATTATTATTACTACAAATTATATTCTATTTTTAATTTTTAATTTAATTGTATTTCTTTATATGTAGACATTAATAATACATAGACACAAGTATATCTAATCGATTAATAGTTTTATTGTTAATTAATAAAACGTTAATATAAATCTTTCGATAGAATATTTACAACAGTTAAAATATTGCCAATAAAAATAACAAAAAACGTTTACCAATCAAAAACTATATAGAAAACACATAATTGAAACTATTCTCAAAGAGAAAGGATGAAATTCTTTATACCAATCTTAAAATAATCGAACGATAAATCAGAGAAAGAGAGAGAAAGAGAGTTCGATTGGCCTTTTGAAAATTAAGTATAAAAATAATAAAAATCAAAATACTTAGTATAGAGAGGTGTACTCTTTTAAATTCCTTATTATTCCTAGTGTCTCATCCTCCGAGACGTAAATGGAGCGAAAGCGAATGATCGAGATTGAAATTTCACGATTAGAGCAGTTGATCACGGGTGCTTGAATACACACAGTTATCTCCTACACATTTATACAATAAATAGAAAATCACGAACAAACAAACATGCACGTTCACATATATAAGCATATACATATACATTACAAATAAACAGATAGATAAACTTAGAAGATCAAGCTTGTTGCATTCTAAATTCAATCTCATTTTACTAATTACCTTTCTACGATAGAAATAGTTATATGTTACACCACACGATCGACGAATTCATGGTAAAATTGATCTCGTGGCTTTGCGGTTGGATCTATGGTCGCCATCTTTTCGCGGTATACGTCGTTTCCGCGACATATCTCTCTCTCATACACACATATACACTCATTTGATTTCATTTTCTCTCATTCTTTAGCTCATCCCGTCGTGCAGGATCTTCGGTATTATACATATACTTTTTCTTCGAATTCAAATATGCCGCGCGCGATCCGTTCTTTCTGTAAAAAGGGCTCACAACAGTTCTATATAGAAATAAAATAAAGAAAGAAAGAGATAGAAGAAGAAGAGGAAAAAGAAGAAGAAGAATAAGGATAAAACGAAAAGAACAAAAATGGAAAAAAAAGGTAGAAGATCTTTCGTTCTCTCTTTTTCTCTCTCATAGCCGGTCTCTCGCAAGAGAAGCACGGTTACACGGCGTTACTCGTAAATACGTTGCTCCGAAAGCATCACGGCCGATACAAAGAGGCCACGACGTCTCAATCCAAGCACTCCTTGGAGGGTCCGCATGGTACGTAGTTACATGTTCTTTCTCTCTCTCTCTTTTTCTCTCCCTACCCTCCCACCTAACCCCCCTTCTTCCCCATCTCTCTTTCTCTCTCTCTTTCACGGAATCTTCGTTGGTTGGTTGGTTGGTTCGACGTTCAGATCGCAGCCCCCTTTCGCGAACGTCCTGCACGCTTTCGCGAAAGGGGTACCACACACCGGGCCTCACAGATCACCCCGCTATCTTACTGAGCAGATCTTTCTCCTCCAGTTCGGTATACACACACTGTGTGTCCTTATGAAAGAAAGAAAGAAAGCAAGAAAGAAAGAAAGAAAGAGAGAGAGAGAGAGAGAGAGAGAGAGAGAGTGGTTGGTGTTGGAGGAGGGGGTGGCTTTTTCTACTCTCCTCTTCTCTCTTCTCTTCTTTTCCTCTTCTTCTTCCTCTGTTCTCTTATGCTTCTTCTTCTTGTTCTTCTTCTTCTTTCTTACTACCTTCCTTTAGCAAGAGGTATAATACTCGATGCTGTTCTTCTACTACTACTATTACTACTACTACTACTACTACTACTACTAGCTTGATACTTTTCTTTTACTTTTTCTCTGTCTTCTTCCTCTAACTTCGTCCTTTCGAGGGACGAAGGAAGGACGCCATCTTGGTATTGGTGATGGTTGTGGTGGTGGTGATGGTGGTGGTGATGGTGGTGCACGTGTTGCAGAGAAAATTTATATTTCACCCGATCGAATTTATTAGAATGAACGTTTCAGGTCTTTCCTATCGATGCTGAGGTATACTACTTTTTTTTAAATTTTTATATTTTATTATAGTTACAATAATGTGAATATTTATTTTAGTGTATAATATTTTTCTTGATTATTTTATTCAGAATTTTTTAATTACGATTGATTATACTTGGATATGTTTAGATTTGAACGAAAAACGTTCTGAAGTAAAAAAATTATTTTCATTTTTTATTTAATAAGCCGATTATTAGTCTAATCGGTTGATTCTACAAAACGAAATGGACAGATATTTGATCAAATATGTAGTTTGGTTGAAAAATTTTCAGCTTCAATAAAACAATTTTCTGTTCTATTTAATTTTAATAAAAATAAATTTCAATTAAATGAATGATTGAACAAAATATTGTTTCTATATTGGCTAAGACTCGTAAATTATCGTATCATTTATTATTGAACGATCCATAAAAATTGTTTATATTTAATTTTGTTAAACATAATTATTAGCAAAAATTTATATAATATGAATATAAATATAAAATTAAATTACTAATTATTCACAGTTCTTTATATAAATGTTTGTACATTATTTTCTGGATAGATTTTATTTGCGATAATATAGTAATAAAAATTAACAAATAAGTTAATCAAACGGATTAACATAAATAAGCTTAAAGATTTGGAAAGAAAAAGAAAAGGCTTATTAAAATACTTTGGCGGATTCTTTTCTACTTTGAATGATACGCTGTAAAAACTGTTCGGCATCGTCGTTATCGCGATTTATATACCGTCGAATACGATTCGTATCGGTGGAGGCACTTAACAAACGCCGATGATCGCCCGTTAAAGGACTCACAAGCGTTATAAAAGCAAATTCTTTCTCTCTTTCTCTCTCTCTCTCTCTCTCTCTCTCTCGGTAGCTGCTAATAAACGCCCGGGAGTATCGTTCTCGCATGTAACCGTCATAAATAATCAATCTGTTCTCGCCCTTTTAACAAGCCCTCTAAGTTCTCTCTCTCTCTCTCTGTTTTTTTCTACCTACATCCCTAACTCTCTTATTTTCTTTATTTTTTTCCTTTAACTCAGATATTCTCACTGAACTTTAACGAAGGAAAATAGTATCATGTAAAATATTCATTCTATCTCTTTTCTTTTATTTCTTTCTCATTTTGCATTTAACGTGACATGTTTATTCCGTAAATACATTTTATTAAATTCCTATGAAAGAGAGATTTGATCAATAAATAATCTCCCTTCTATTTGTATAATCGTCGCAGTTTAACACCCTTTCCCGAACGTCCCATCATAACGACGATCTTAGCAAGGATAGAGCGATATTCTCGATATTTTCTAAACATCTACCGATCAATATTCTAACTTCTTTAATCGGTACCGAGTACTGAAAGAGCCTGTTACTCCATGTATCCGTAGGATACATTATTTTCTCGTCAATATTAGCTTGTTAAGTTCTCTTATCAATTCAAATCAAAATGTACTAAATTTACTTTCCATAACTTATTCCGTTCTTCGAGATATAAAAAAAATATCAAAAGAAAAAAACTAGACAAAATATTTTATGATCTTTCATTTTCTATTTATATATGTATATATTTGTACAAGAACATAAAATTATATAAAGTGTCGTCGTTATTAATTACTTCAATAATTTTCAAAACTTCGGAAAGTAGGAACAAATAATTTATGTGTCTGTGAGAAGCATGAACCTTTAAAGATATTGACGTGTAAATATGTGTATGTGTATGTGTGTGCGTGGAAATTTCTTATCGTAAGTGTACCAATACTTTTATTAGGGTAGTTTCGCACTAAACGGTAGCCAAGTTGGCTAATAATTATTTTATCGATATCATTAAAAGGGAAGCAAAAGAAGGATAACAGCCCTTTTGCTTGTGGTGTATAATTACTTCATTTTCAACGATCCCCAAGTGGCCCCCACTTTTTTCACGGCCTCCAGACGGCCAACCGATGAAGATTAAGTCTTATTAGAGGACGTTTCTTCTTCTTCTTCTTTTTATCCTTCTTTTTCTTCTTCATGGACGTGAGGCGTTTGCTCGTTCAACGTTCAATCTGCTCGTTAAATCCAAAACCGGACGTGTATATCTCTTTCTCTTTCATTTCGTCATAGAAATATCTTGGAATTGGTTTTATTGAACCATAGACGTAGATACGAAAATTATATTCCATTGTGTCTATCGATTAGGTTTACGTAAAAATGTGTTGACTCGAAAAGGGGATTGTTCATATCCAAACTAATTGGTGATGTCAAAAAGAGACTGAAGAATAAACAGGATAAATAAATAAAAAAGATTTGAAGGGAGCATTTATTGGAATGGTGAGAATTAAATTTGGAAAGTGTCTTAAGTTTGTTGATAATTGTGCCGGTAATTATGACAGTGGATCGAGTTACAAATTTTCAAAATTTATTTTCAGATTTATTTTATATTACTATTATTTATGTTATTAAAAAAGTGCTAATTTGTACAAAATTATTTCTACCAATTGTAAAAAAAAAGAAAACATGTACTACTATCTGAACAATTCATAATACCAATTTCTGTTCGTTTAAGTTGAAAATTCATAAAGTAGATCAAACGTTTTTTGATATAGCAATAATAAATGAAATTAATAATGGTTCGTAGTGAAAAATGAACAGACGGGTATTTGGTTTTTTTAATACATAACACGGGGGATTAACATTTCTACATATTCTTATAATTTCTATGCATCCATAAATTTTTGTTCATAATGATATTCAGTCAGGATTTGGTATCGTTACAAATCCCAGACAAAAGTCGATTAGAATTCGATATATTGTTTGCGAGGATTCGAAGGATTAGAGAGGATCGTACGTGGGTCCATTGAAAAAGGAAGAGAAAAAAAGAAAAACAAAGAAGGAAATAAAAGAAACTAGACGTCTTTGTCTCTAGAGGGTCTCCCTCGAAGAATTCGAGGTTGCTACTAACCAGACAGGGTATATGGTAATGCAGAATGTCATTTGTTAATTTAAATATCACGATAATTCAGTCTGCTGCTTCTCTTTCTCTCTATCTTTATTTTATCCGCAGCATGCTACCCTGCACTCTATGGTATCCAGCATACAACAATAACGTAGAAAACCAGCACACCCACACTGTTTTACACTCTCTCGGTTCTTTCCTCCCTCCAATTTTTTTCACCCCTCTTCTTTTGTTTCACCAAGTATCTTAGTGAATGCCACGAAGGTGCTTTCGTAGTACGAGCTACCTTTAAAATTTCAAATTAGCTTCAATCGCATTGGCTACGTGCCGGCTCTATCTTTCTCTCCCGACTTCCCTTGGTCAATGTTGGTCGCGAGAACTTGGTGCAATTGAGCACCAGTTAAAGTTCCTGGCGCTTAATATCCAATCAACTTTCTTACGAGAAACCATCAACACATTGGCGTAACATTTGAATTATCATCTTCAATACAATTTTCATTTTCAAATCATATTATAATAATTTATTGACGAATAATTAACGTTGATAAGAAGAAAAATCATATGATAAATAATAAATATGTCGAAAGGAAATGACTGTATCAACAAAGGTGAATAAGAGAAAGAGAAATAGATAGAAGATGAAGAGTTTCGTGTTAAGAGGGTAGCACGACCTCGACGATTGAACCCATGAAGCCGGCAAGGAAGGTATATAATGGCTCCGCAGAAAGAAAGAAAGAAAGAAAAAGTGGGTCTTCCAAAAAAGTCTTAAACGCGAGAGCAAACACAATTAGAGGAAGAGCCGGAAGGGCTCCTTCTTCTTATTCTTATTCTTCTTCTTCTCCATCTTCTTCTACTACTACTACTACTACTACTACTACTCCTTCTTCTTCTTTACCAGCTGGACTGTGAAGTCTAAGTTGAAGATACCAAGAGTCTCCTCACGGATTCTGTTCTTGGTCGTTCTTAGGAGTCTCCGTGGAGGATGAAACAAAAGGAGGAGGAGGTGGTGGAAGAAGAGGAAAGAGAAGAGGACTCAATCCTGCACAGCCTGCAAGCGGCGGTATATAAGCAAGCAAGCAAGAAGGAAGGAGACGATAATAGCCAATCACGCGGCGAACGCAAAAACCTCGACGAGGAGCGTCGTAAAGCTCGTTGATGTTCTCTCTCTTTCTCTCTCACTTTTTCTTTCTCATCCACTTTGCTATCCTCCTCCTCTTTTGACTGAAGAAGGACCAAGAGTCTTGCAGATGAAGAAGAAGTAAAAGAAGTAGAAGAAGAAGAAGAAGAAAAAGAAAAATAAGAAAGAGAAGCGAGATACTCTCTCTTTCTCGCGTCGCCCACGAGTAGAGAAGATATTAATTAGAATAATTGCTGCTAACAGGCTCGTTAGCGTTGGACTGAGATAGCAAACGAGCAGAGCCGGCTCTTACGCGAAAAATAAAATGAGACGCTGTGCCGGTACTTCTTACTCTTACAGAGCAAAACCACACCACTCTTATACGTATCCTAAATCTTTCTCTCTTCTTTTGGTGTATCGAGAAAGAACAAGGAAGAAGAGAGAGAAAGAGAAAAGATGAAGGAAAAAGAAGAAGAAGAATAAGAAGAAGCGCGGTCTCTCGTGCTATTCCTCTTGCTGAAAGAGAAGTACCTCAATCAGGCTCGACCATCGTCATTTGCATATTTCTCTCGGACGTTGGAATCCCCTCTCCTATTATCTCTCTCTCTCTCTCTTTCTTTCTTTCCTTCTTTTTCTCTTTCTCTCCTAACGTCGATGATCATCCTTTCAGAGCAACTCTTCCTATGCTCAGTTCGTTCCCTTTGTGCGTCTGTTCATCAATTTTATTTCAATTTATTAACACGTCCAAATTAACCGCGTAAATGTGTAAGATAATATATTAATAAAAAAATATTTTTGGTATCACGATTATGCGTTCAGTCAAAAGTCATTATAACCGACATTTATACTAAACTGAGTTATTGTTAGTCAAACATATTTTTAATAAGGAAATAATCAAGCTTGGAAAAAGTATGCTATTTGGTAATTGTTTTTGCACATAATTATTGATTTTTTTTCTTATTAAAGAAAACGAAAATATGGATAAAAATTATGGTAGAACTACTTACGTGTTTGTTTTTATTATAGAAAAAATCATTTATAGAAAATACAAATTTATTCATTGTTATATAAATGAATCTTAAAATTTTGCTTACTAATTTACAAAAGTAACATTTAATAATTGAAACGAATTCATCAATGTGATGAGCCGTTTCACCTTTACCTAACTAAGTTGAATTTTCGCCGTGTGATGAGAGAACGTATCAACGACCTGTTTCTCAGTTCTATCTATCTGTCTTGCTCTTTCACGTAGAATCCTACACGGGCTTTGATTTTTTAAGGATACGAAGAACTAGAAGAGAAAAAATGATAGAACGAGAGAGAAGGATAGAGAATAGAGTAAAGTATAGTATAGTAGAGTAGGTAACAGGAGCCGGTGGTTGGTCGAGTAGCAATTCCGTCTTTATTCCACAGCCGGGGTCTCCGTCTCCTAATCAATTCCAATTAGAGAGCGGAATATTTGCGGGCAGGCAGAGAGGCCATGGAGGGACTATTAGCAGTCTCTCTTACTACCGAGAGGACTCGTTGGCCGTAAATCAAGAACCGGCCCATACACAGACTGTGTATCTCGTATGGAGAGACAAGGAACGGGGCTGGAAAGGAGGTTGAAAAGAGTTAGAACGAGAAAGAGAAAGAGAGATATCATTGGTGCGTGTATATGTCTGTTGTATGAGAGACAACACCACATTCTCTCTTGGTATAAGGACGAAAGAGAAAGAAAGAGGGAAATAATGAAAGAGGGAAAGAGAAGAAGAAGGTTTCAGTACGGAGGCTAGAGGATCGATCCAGCTAACGAAGCGAACATAACTCGGCCGATACAACTCAATACGCGATCCTCGGTGACAGTCGGTAAAACAGAGTATTTCTAATTGGCTGGACGGGACGCATGCTGATTAGGCTTTTCTTTTAGCCTCCTTGTGAGATCGAAACTCCATAGGCAGCACAGGCTTGCCCTGTTGCTGTTGTTGCTGTTGCTGTTGCTGTTGCTGCTGCTGTTGTTGCTGCTCCTGCACCATCGGGACCACGGTGGCCTCGACGAAGAAACACGTTGATTGGACACGTGGGGCATGCCGTCGTTACACGCACTAGCCAGATACCACGCCTCATTGACCTGCTCGTTGCGTACCTATTTTCTCTCTTTCTGTCTCTCTCTCTCTCTGTCTCTCCAATTAACTTTGCTATCAGGATATCGGTTCGTCGTTAATATAGTAATTATGCGAATACGGTATCAATCTGCTCGTCATTCGATATAGTTGTGATCCGGTAACTGGGACCATTGTAAACAAATTGTATTAGTATCATTTTACTTAAAAATCGATTCAGTATTATACTACTGTGTTTGAATTGTAAAATTACACCAAGCTAACAGCAGATACTCAAATAATACATTAAGTTCCTGATTGTTATATTAATTATGTGTCAATTTATTCGTCATATCAATAAAAAAACAAATCTATTATCTGACTAACTACACCCAATTCTATATTACCATTACTTAATCTAAAAATCGATAGTCCAATCTCAAATCAACATAACTGAGAGAGTTACAAACTTGCACCCACCCACCATACGACAACATTTCAAACTAGATACTAAGATTCTGATTTTCAACTTGGACCCACCGAGTTCGAAGATCGGTAGCCGATTTCGAAGTATCGAACACTGCTTCTCACAAAATGGCTTCGAATTCGAAAGAGTCCCAATAAGGTTTCTACCTTTTCCCGTTCGCGTACAATGGTCGTCGTTATTCAAATACCGGAGGACTTCTTCGTTCGCATTTTATTCCTTCACCGGGGTCTCCAGTTACGTTGTGAAAAAGGGGAAAGAGAGGGGTAGGTGGGTTCGACTACGACGAGGTGGATAACAACGACGAAGACAACGACGACGATGGTAGATCGTGCTTCGAGATTTCAAGGGAATTCGGCATACGATCGAAAAGAAAGAGTTAAGGAGGGAGAGGGGTGGAAGGAAGAGAAAGAGAGAAAAGGATACCACGTGGACTGTTGGCTAGTAGGGGACGACCGTGCGGCAAAATTTAAAATTCTAATCTTATGATTTGTGGCGGTCGGTACGTACTTCTGACAGCGACTGTACCAGGAACGACTCTATTAGCTGGACTTTGCTCAAAGCCGCCCCCAGAACAGTTCTTCTCATTCGAGACGGTATACGGAAAGGGAAGAAGGAGAGAATAAGTGAAAGGGAACTGAACTACCCCCTACGTAGTATGTTTGTTTTTCTCGTTAATGATAGGCCATGATCCGTTATCGAGAATTCACTAATCCAATACTCCGTCAAAAATATCGTTCTATTCGATCTTTTTCACGTGGGAACCTATTCTCTAACTTCGGTACGATGACAAATGTATCTTAGGTTAGTCTTATTAGAAACAAAAATTGTTATATATGTGTCTGCGTTAATGGGAGTATATATGGACTATAATTTAAATTTAATTTTTTTTTGTCCAATTACATAATAAATGCACTTACTCTTAAATGGCGAATTCATCATATTTATAAACATCTAAATTCATTTCTATCATAAATCTCAACAAATATCCGACATATTTGATATCCGCCATTTCTTGTATGACTTTAAATAGTAAACTAAGAAAAACGTTTGATTTATTGAAGCACACAAGGCCTACTTTTCGAATAACACAGTTTATGTTACTTTTCCATTAAAAGAAATCATCAAATGCGTGTTTGATATTTTATTTTAACTAACGTAAATTTTCATGTGTCAAACGAAGATAGAAAATATATTTGAAATACATAAAATGAGTACATAAAGATGTTGAAGAATAATCGAAAGAGAAAGAAAGAAAGAAAGAAAGAAAGAAAGAAAGAGAAAAATGAGAAGAGGTACGCGAGATGTTCTTGCCAATTTAAATACATATTGTTAGACCCGCTTTAATTAAGGCTACTTAATTTTCTTCTCGAAGGCCCCGCGCCAATGCATTCTCGTAATTAGTACGGGCCGCGTACGCAACCGTCTTCTTCTTCTTCTTCTTCTTCTTCGTGGCCTCGTCTTGTTCCTTTCGTTCTCCTTTTTTTTCCTTCCTTGTCTTACCCTCTCTTTCTCTCTCTCTGTCTCTGATAATTTTTTTTTCCTTCTTTCTTATTCACCGCATTATCCTCACTCCTCTCATTTCTTTTCTTTTTCTATTTTCATTTCTCTCTCTCTATCTCTCTCTCTATCTTTTTTCTTTTTTTTTACTTTTTTTTCATATTGCAGGTACGAAATGAGGATCGTCGGGGTGAATCAACGAGTCATTCTTACCTTGCACTTTTCAACGGTCTTATGCCGAGCTCGAAATTCCATCCCTTTTCGTTTGTCTCGAATGGTAGACAGAAAGAATGAGAGAGAGAGAGAGAGAGAGAGAGAGAGAAAGAGAGAGAAAACAAGAGGTGCATTCGACTAGCTCGAGTTACTAATTGGAGAGGAAAAAGAGATAAAACTCGAATGAAAATAATAATCGGTGTATCCTGGCGTTAAACTAACGATCCGCTGAAATCGAACACTTCGAAGTCGTATAATCAAGCTAAAAGGCTTTTTAATATTTTTTTTTATTAACTATTACAAGTTTATTATATTCTTATGTAATTTTTTTTTCATACGAATTCTGTTCCATTTATTAATTTATTTTTTGTTCGTTTGATTTTATTCGTTTATATTTTGTTTTGAAAAGCATATTGAAACATTTGTACTGTTCGGTAGTTAGATCATAGATCGTAGATCATCGAACAGAAATATAAATGCAGTGAAAAATTGACGATCAAAGAAACTTCTTAATGCAATTCTCATTCGTATCGACCGACGGCCCATGCTCGGAAATGGAACTGTTCACACGTAATGAATCTTGAGACTACCAATATTCTCAAGTGTGTCCGTCCTGTTGGTTACTTTATAATTCATTGTCAACAAGTGTGAATGCGAGAATATATGCACACTCTTTCTCGAGTGGAAACGGAAAAAGGATCTCAGGATAAATTACGATTCTGCTCTTTAAAAAATAATAGGCAAAAAATCTAAAATCATAAATATATAAATAAACAGATTAAAACTTTTACGTTAAATTTTTTTTCTCGACAATTTAAAAAAAATAAATTAATAAAGTAAAATTTAGGAAAAAAAGAAAAAGTGAAAATATAAAATTTCTAAAAAATTCAAATAAATTCCGACAATAAAAATTCGAATAACTTCTTGTTTTTTTTTTTTTTCGTTTTTGTTCGCAAATCGTTTGAACGAGAAAGGCGGTGGTTCGTTGAATTATCGTTGACGGGGCAAATCAAAGTTCAAACGAGATATCTTTGATGTTCGCTCACGCCAAAAATATCCATTCGACGAATACACGGATAACAATGGAAGTCGATTGGCTACAGACGGTGTACGGGTGTCATGTTCAAATCCTGTCACAAATACATACTCGTATAAACACATACACGGATATATGCAAATACAAAGTTTCATTGACACCCCCTCGACACATTTGACAGTGGTTCGAGGTTGACGTCCTTTCTCCCCCGTTTAGGATCCTTCCACGCATATGATCCTATGAGCACATATGTCTCTTCTTTCCTTTTTACTTCTCCACCCAAACTCATCTCCCACCCTTTTTTTTTCTCTCAACAACACCAAGCTCCCTCATAATCGAGACGCCATCGCGTGCAGACACGCGTGCGGTGAGAGTTCCCAGCCCTAGGGGGATTTAAAGTGGCCTTAGAAGTTAATCCGTAGTTAAGGCCTTGGTAAACACCAATCTGAAAAGCAGCTAAAGTCTAATCGTGTTTCGAAAAACCCATAGACTTTTCTACATTCAAGACGACAACCGACGCTTGTAATCTCATTGAAATGAGACCGCCACATATATTTTTTTATAAATCTATGCTTGTTTAACTTTCGCACAGTTAAAATTATTCGATTATCCTTTCGACATACAAAATAATGCATTTTGAACAAAAAGAAAAAAAACGAAAGATAATAAATCATCATACAGATGTCAATGGTTATTGGTGAGAAAAATAAATAAAAATGTGAATAGAAAATTTTGATTAAAAAAAATAATAATAACAACGATAAAATATTTTGATTTAAATCTTATAATATTGTGATAAATGCGATGTCATGTAATTTTAATTAAATAATAAATCATAAAAAAATAATAAAGCAAATCTGTAATTTTAAGCGAAAAATATAAATCAAAAATATTGATATAATATTTTTTATGAATAATAGCAAGAATGAAATATTTCGATTATTTAAATAAATTCTTAATATATTATATATATTCTCATTTGTCATCGATTAATTATAAAATATGTTAAATAAATGTCAATATATATATAGATAATCTTAATGATCTAAAGAATTTCATCCAGATTTTCTTGTGATTGTAATATTATAGAAACCTTAGGTAAGCTATCGACGAATGAATTCTCGATTATCCAAGACTTATTAGCATATAATATCCGTTCGTCGTTGGAGTTGGCTTTATCCCTTCTAATGCGCTCAGAAATTAATAATCGTCACGCATACAAGCCACGATACACATATAATGTATCGTGTATACTTGATGAACACACACGTATTACATGCATATCATATTCCTCGATTACAAATACACGTGACTATACTTATATAAAAGTATGCATAAACATACATATACATATATGTATATAAATGTGTGTTTGTATATAGGGTGGCGATAAATTCATGATCCAGACTCGTGCAGCTCGCATGCAAATCGGCCGGCATCGTTACGACGAGATTACGAGAGATGATTTTGGCGAACGTAAGTGTGCGTTTCCCACCGAGTTTACTGCTTTCTATTATCGACGAGGGTCGTTTGGTATAGAGAAGGATAAACCATGCGGTAGTCTTTTGCAGGGTGAACTGAGAATGGAGCTTATTAAAAAAGAGGGTGTTGTCCCTTTTTACGTCCCCTTTTTATTCCTTTATGCATTCATAAAAACATATGTTTGTGTTTTATACGAAAAAGATACATACATAGATCGATTACCTTTCTAATAAAATTAATAATCGTCCATTTATATCGTCAAATTATCTACCAATTTTCGTTATATCTTTATTTTTTAATTTTTTATATAAACAAAATTATAAAATGTATTTATTATATTGCATTAGTGTTATATATCGATCGAAATTTAATTTGACTATTTACTTTTAATAAAAATATTGCAAAAATATATTTTATAACCAAAATTAAAAATCTATATATATATATCTATAATATAGTCTAGGACTATAATTAATATTTGACTTAGGCAAAGGTACCACTTTTTTATTAGTTTATTTATCATCGCATAGGTTCATTCAACGGGGCCAAGATTACCAGTAGATTTTTATTGGACCGGCGCGTTAAGCCGGCCAAGAAATCCCGTGGTTACGTGCGTCTCATAAAGATTAATAGATCAGAGCCACTGGGGAATAATCGTGGGGGAATTTGGTCGATCTATTTCTTCTCTAAATCGCCCCTCTATAAAAAGAGGGTTGCAATGATAATAACGTACAAAGCTTATACTATATACCTACTATCTAGCACCTAACAGTTGATATTACATGTGAAACGATCTAATTGAATTAATATTCTATTACAACCGCCTTTTTTTTCCTTTTCATTTTACTCTTATTTTAATTTTAATATAATTAATTAAAAAATATTGATATTAATACAGACAAAATAGTGGATGATTATTTTTCCGGAAAATATGCTAATAAAAATTTACAACCAAAAAATTGTCGAATATTAAACCGATACTTTCGCGTTTTGTAGTCTTTGCTATGAACTCTGTGACTATTTAATTTAATTGCACGACTCAAACTTTGAAAAGTCTTGTTTTATAACATAATTTAAATATTTCCAGCTAACAGTTTTCAAACAAATGCAATTAAACGAACGAATATCCTTAAGAAGATTGTTTCATCGTAAAAATGGCGAAAAAGGTAAGGAAAGGAAAGCTATCGTATTATCCATGAACTGAAACTCAAGCTGGTAGGACCCAAAGTTGGTAGGACCAATTTTTCGCATTAAAATTCCCCGAGTCAGGAAAGCGTATCTTAGGTATGGCCAAAAGAGAAAGACCAAAGGAAGAAGAAGAAGAAGAAGTAGAAGAGCAACAACAACAACAACAACAAAAATAAGAAAAATACAAAAAATGAAGAGGAAGAAGAAAAAGCAGAAGAAGAAGAAGAAGGGAAACTGTGGTAGAAAGATCAGAGAACGAGTAAAAGAGAGAAAGAAAGAAAGAAAGAGAGAGAGAGGTGAGTTGGACTCAGGCCCTTATACAGGTAGGCTTAACAAGGTCCAATAGTTTTCCAGCTCGGTGGTCAATGGCAATATATTAGAGTCGAAAGTGCGGGGGGCCTCGGCATTGTTGCCTTCTGTCTCACCGACTCACTGATTAAATTTTGTCCATCCAAGTTAGTTGCACGCTTTGCCCCTGTATACATACACACACTTACTTATATTTATATATATATATATATATATGTACATGTGGAAAGGTCCTCTTCTTCCTTCTCCGTTTCGTAAGATGCAAAAGATCGGTAGTATCTTCCACCTTCCCCCTCCTCTTCAACCCCTTTCCCTTCTTCTCCCCCCTTGTTCCCCTCTCTTTCCCTTAACCCTTTCAGTTTCTCGAAGAGGACGTTTCTTTTCTCTCAGTCAGTTCTCGAGTTGGTAGAATCGAAGCTTTCCAAGAGAAATTGTTCGATCTCTCGTTTGATTCTTTCCTCTTCTCTTTCTCTTATTCTTTTTATTTTATTTTTTTGTTTTTTATTCTTTCTCTCTTTCCGTATTATCCTTATCTTTTCTCAACATGTAAAAGGGCTCGAGAGGAGTTATCGAGAAGACGGCGTCCACCGTTTATACGGACGATTAAATTAGTCCGACTAAATTTCATTGGACGTTTCTCAATCGTAAATAAATAAAGAAAGAAAGAAATAAAAGCGGGAGTATTTGTTACTCTCGTTCGAGTGTTCAATTATTTTTTAAGTAAAAGATGCTAAAAAAAACGGGTTTTGTGGTTTCGTTTTAATAAACATAAAAGAAGTGGGAGGTTTTTGATATCAGAAATCAAAAAAAAAAAACAAAGAGTGAGGAGAAGAGTATGAATTTCAATTCCGTTCTTTCTTTTTTATTTTTTTTATTTTTTTTGAGAGAGAGAAGAAGAAACAGAATAAACGAGGAGCAAGTAGCAAGAGAAAAGTACAAAATCGTTCGTGATTGGCTCGAATTAAGAGGAAGGTGGACCGATAACGAGGATACCTCGTTCGACTACGTCCATGTAAGTAAACGAGTCGAAGTGGAGGAAGGCATGCATGAAATAAAGAAAGACAGAAAGACAGAAAGAGAGAAAGAGAGAGAGAGAAAGAGARAAAGATCTCGTATCTCGTGGTGATGCAAATTCGGGTGAATTCTACGGATGCCCGGCACACTAAAGATCACGAATTCAGTGCGGCCTCGTGGAACAGCCCGAGTGGTTAATTGCGCAAAACGTTGAAAAAGGATGTTTGGAACGTTCTCGTAAAGACAGAATGAGAAAAAGAAAAGATAGAAAGAAAGAAAGAGAGAGAGAGAGAGAGAGAAAGAGCGAGAAAGAGATCGAAGATGGTAAAGACCGGTAGACCGCAAACTCTGTCCGCGTGCGTTTCTGATGCGGCTATAAAATTTGTTTGCATTCCCAGTGAAAAGAAAGAAATAAAATTGTTAAAGAGATAAAGAGTAAGAAGAGATAGAAAGAAAGACCGGGTGAATGTTACGAATGCGTTATTTCGAAGGTGTACTAAAAACAAAAAAAATACAAAATGAGAGAAAGAGAGAGAGAGAGAGATATATATATATGTGAAAGAAGATAGAAAGGAGAATGGCGATAATGAAGAAAGAAAAGAGACTGAGAGAAGAAATATAAAAGAAAAAAAATTAGAGAAGATGAAAGAGAGAGAGAGAGAGAGAGAGAGAGAGAGGGTTGAGTTGGCTAACGGATGATTTAATTAAGAGAGGCACAAATTACAGGGCCGCTGGATGCTAATGCCCATCCATGCTCGCCTCCACCGAAGCTCCTTAATTAGACGCTCCTGATTCATTGAGAAATTAAACCTTGACGAATGACGGCACGACCATTCTCCTCCTCTCTCTCTCTCTCTCTCTCTTTCTCCCATCCCCCATGTATAATCTCCTTTTCTTTCTTTCTCTTTTTCTTGATCTTGTTACATATATGTGCAAAAATATATAAAGGGTGTACTTTTAATACAATAGTAACGATTGTCTTGCGTTCATAAGAATGAAGCAATTCTGAATATGTTTTTTAACATTTTAACATTTTATTCTATAATATTATTTGCAAGGGAGTAGTCAGAAATATTTGCTGAATAAAAATTACTTTTAATTAGTTAATAACAACATTAATACGTACTTATATGATTAATATTTACAAGTATATTAAAAATTTTATTCGTAGAACTATTATAACAAGCTGAATGTAAATTCATGCACATATTTGCGATGGTCAAGTTAGTTTGTTTCCGGTTCTCATTTCGTTTCTTTTACAATTTCAACGAGATAAAAAAAAAAATATGTCGAGCAATGAGCACCGTGAGAGAAGAAACTTCGTGGGAGATAGCGAGATAAAAAAAGACAGAAAACTAGAAAGAGACAGAGAGAGAGAGAGAGAGGAAAAAAATAAACAAAGTTCGAAGAATTAGAGAAAAAGTTTGCATAAAAAGAACGTTTCGAAGAAGATTCGGAGTTCATCGCGCGAAAAGTGCACCGAGTAATTAACCAACTTATCTCTCTCTCTTTCTTTCTCTCTCTCTCTCTCTCTCTCTCTCTCTCTCTCTCTCTCACTCCTTTACTACTCGTGTTTCCGTTTTTCGATAGGTTCGAGATAAAAGTCGACTCGCTCGACTCGCTTCTTATCGTCTCGTCGCGGTCATTCTCTTTCTCTTTCTCTTATTTTTTCTGGTTGCACGAAACTACCGAATACTGAACGTAATCGAGTCATTTTTTATTTATTTATTTATTTATTTATGTTTTTTTTTTTTTTTTACTTTTTCGAATGCGTTCGCGTGGTGCTACCAATGGTGGTGGTTTGTCCTTGTCCTTCTCTCTCTCTCTTTTTCTTTCTCTTTCTTTCTTACTGTTTCCTTGCACCTTCATTAATAACGCCGTTCCGCTAAATTAGCGAGTAATTAACGCGTCGCTGGAAAGAAAGGCTCGATAACGAGTCGAGCTTAATTCGAGATCAAGCCTTTGTCTCGTACTCTCTCCTTTCATAGTTACCATCCTTATTTTTTTTATTTATTTATTATTCTTTTCTATTTCTTTTCTTTTTTATCATACGATCATCAAATGATTTTTTTTTTCTACTTTATAAATACGTCGAGAAATCTTGCTTCATTTTTTTTTGTTATCCACAACCTTGAAATATCTCTCATTACTCGTTATTAATGATAAATAATTTACCCGAACGAGATTTCATAATAAAATAAAATAAAAATCATCATTTTCTAATTACTTGAATTTTGATTAAAATTAATAAACAAAACAAAAACAGAAGGCATTCACGATCTAATATTTTATTTATTTTAGGTCAACTTTCTCGACAAGTGCGTCGTAAATATTTCTAAGAGATTATGGTGGAATTATAAAGACAGAGAAAATGACGAAGAAATACGATAAAATGATGCAATTAAAACGTACGAGTTGATTAATTTTCGTTGAAAAGGCGAAAGGACGAGGTTAGCGCGAATTCGAGTAATTTGAATAATCGTGAGATATTATCTTGGCGTTATTAAAATGTCAGAAATTATTGAGAGCGCCGAATGAGGTAATAAAGTCTCTTATGCGAATGGTTATGCTAACGAATTCTAACGGACATAATAATAATAATAATAATGATGATATTAATAATGACCTGCCCGTTTAATTCTTTCATCGTGAAATGCAACATTTTAGATTGGTATATCTTAAATGTCACAACTATAGAAAAAAGAAAAAAAAAAGAAAAAAAAATCTCTTGTATTTTATTATATATATTATATACTTCTAACACGACTTTCAAGAATGTTAGCATACAATTACCTACACAAAACTCAAATATACGTTTATAATATATTTGTGTAAATGTAAGTATATATAGGAAGAATACCACGTGTATGTAAATTCCTGGAACGTTAGGTTTGTAGATATGATTCCATTTACGTTAAGACGATTCCGTTATGGAAAGTACCACTGTGGGTACTTAATAAAGTGAAGATAGGTTATTACGATTGGCGGACGAGCGGTTAAAAGCCGAGATAACGCGCGATCGCGTTTCTCAATTTCAACCAAGTCCCTCAATTTACATTCCTTCCTTCACAGATCGATCGAATGCATACGTAAATTTTTTTATTTATTTTTTATTTTCTTCTTTCTTTAATGTTTTATTTTTTTT